>CAVMGF010000075.1:0-502000 GCA_963680875.1 Bathymodiolus brooksi
TAGTTTTTACCTCATTCTTTGCTCATTTATTCCTCTTTGTGAGATTGGTTTTTTTAATTATTAAACAACTGGAATTAACCACAGAGGAATTAGAAATATTATTAAATAATGTTTTAATGTTTTAGTGTTTTAATGTTTTAATGTTTTAATGTTTTCTCGGTGTAGCGCGAAGCGTCTTTGAGTACTTAGTGGTAAATAGATTTTAATTATAAAACAACTGAAATTAACCACAGAGGAATTAGAAATATTATTAAATAATGTTTTAATGTTTTAGTGTTTTAGTGTTTTAGTGTTTTAGTGTTTTAGTGTTTTAGTGTTTTAATGTTTTAATGTTTTCTCGGTGTAGCGCAAAGCGGATCAAGTCCTCGGTGGTAAAATTTTTTTAAAATTATAAAACAACTGGAATTAACCACCGAGAACACCGAGGTACTGCGTACTGCACAGAGAATGTCTTTTTAGTTTTTACCTCATTCTTTGCTCATTTAGTTCTCTTTGTGAGATAGCTTTTTTTAATTATTAAATAGTGTTTTAATGTTTTAATGTTTTCTCGGTGTAGCGCGAAGCGCCTCTGTGTTCTCGGTGGTAAATAGATTTTTTAATTATAAAACAACTTAAATTAACCACAGAGGACACCGAGGTACTGCGTACTGCACAGAGAATGTTTTCTCGGTGTAGCGCGAAGCGCCTCTGTGTCCTCGGTGGTAAATTGGTTTTTTTTATTATTAAATAATGTTTTCTCGGTGTAGCGCGAAGCGGATCAAGTGCTCGGTGGTAAAATTTGTTTAATTATTAAATAGTGTTTTCTCGGTGGTAAATAGATTTTTTTAATTATAAATAGTATTTTAGTGTTTTATCTTATAAACAGTTACGGAGTAAAATGAACAAAAAATTAATCAGCTCAGAAGTTATTGCCCAAAGCGGTGTTGCATTCGGCACCAGTGGCGCTCGCGGTTTAGTCACGCAGTTTACCAGTGATGTCTGTGCGGCTTTTACTATTGCATTTGTAAACAGTATAAAAAATGACTTTGACTTTGCTTGCGTTGCCATTGCCATCGACAACCGCCCAAGTAGTTCTTGTATGGCGCAAGCCTGTGCTGAGGTTTTAAAGCAAATTGGTATTGATGTTATTTACTATGGCGTAGTACCAACTCCAGCTTTAGCTTATGTGGCTCAAGAAGATGCGATGCCCGCTATCATGGTAACAGGTAGTCATATTCCTTTTGATCGAAATGGTTTAAAGTTTTATAGACCTAATGGTGAAATTAGTAAAGATGATGAAAAACTAATACTCAATGAAGCAGTAGACTTTATTAACCTGCCAGCGCTACCTGAGCTAACAGTTAATCATCGCGCGCAAGAAGATTATATTGCTCGCTACACATCACTGTTTAATTCATCATGGTTAACAGGTAAACGAATTGGCATATATGAACACTCAAGCGCAGGGCGAGATCTGTATTATAAAATATTTGCAGCATTTGGAGCTAAAGTTATCAGCCTTGAGCGCACAGATCATTTTGTCCCCATCGATACCGAAGCGGTTTCACAAGAAGATACACTAAAGGCGATTAATTGGTCTAAAGAGTATAACTTAGATCTGCTGTTTTCAACTGATGGAGACGGTGACAGGCCCTTGGTTGCAGATGAAAATGGCAATTGGTTACGTGGCGATATTCTTGGTTTGTTAACTGCGCAGGCGCTTGATATTGAAGCGCTAGCCATTCCTGTTAGCTGTAATACCTCGGTTGAATTAAGTCATAAATTCACCCACGTTAAAAGAACAAAAATAGGCTCTCCTTATGTGATCGCTGAATTTGAAGATTTAAATAAAAAATTCAAATCAGTTGCGGGCTTTGAAGCCAATGGTGGTTTTTTACTAGCCAGTGATGTTTTAGTCAATGGTAGGGAGTTAAAAGCATTACCAACAAGAGATGCAATATTGCCTGCTCTTATGTTATTGGTCGCTGCACAAAATAGCTCAATTTCAAATTTGGTTAAAAAGTTGCCACAACGCTTTACACATAGTGATAGAATTCAAAATTTTTCCACTGCAAAAAGCCAAGCAATTATCATCCAAGGTAAGCAAGAGCCAGCTCAATTATTAACAAAGCTTGGATTTGAAAATGCTGTAATAAAAGATATTGATGAAACAGACGGTTTAAGAATGACATTAAACAATGGTACCATCATACACTTAAGACCATCCGGAAATGCACCAGAATTAAGATGCTATGCAGAAGCCGCTAACTACACTCAAGCAAATGAAACAGTTGTAAGAAGTTTAACTAATATTCAGAAAATATAAAATTAACCACAGAGAACGCCGAGATACTGCGTACCGCACAGAGACATTACAAATATTATAAATAGTGTTTTAGTATTTTAGTATTTTAGTATTTTAGTATTTTAGTATTTTAGTATTTTAGTATTTTAGTATTTTAGTATTTTAGTATTTTAGTATTTTAGTGTTTTAGTATTTTAGTATTTTAGTATTTTAGTATTTTAGTATTTTAGTATTTTAATGTTTTAATGTTTTCTCGGTGTAGCGCGAAGCGGATCAAGTTCTCGGTGGTAAATAGATTTTTTTAATTATAAAACAACTGGAATTAACCAGAGAGAACACCGAGGTACTGCGTACTGCACAGAGAATGTTTTTTCAGTTTTACCTCATTCGTTGCTCATATAGTTATCTTTGTGAGATAGCTTTTTTTAATTATTAAATAGTGTTTTAATGTTTTAATGTTTTAATGTTTTAATGTTTTAATGTTTTCTCGGTGTAGCGCGAAGCGCCTCTGTGTCCTCGGTGGTAAAATTTTTTTAAAATTATAAAACAACTGGAATTAACCACAGAGAACACCGAGGTACTGCGTACTGCACAGAGAATGTCTTTTTAGTTTTTTGCTCATTTAGTTATCTTTGTGAGATAGATTTTTTTAATTATTAAATAGTGTTTTAATGTTTTCTCGGTGTAGCGCGAAGCGGATCAAGCCCTCGGTGGTAAAATTTTTTTAATTATAAATAGTGTTTTCTCGGTGGTAGATAGCTTTTTTTAATTATTAAATAGTGTTTTCTCGGTGTAACGCGAAACGTATCAAGTTCTCTGTGGTAAACTCACCGTTGTGCATAAATAATTTTTAAGAGGAAAGTTTCATGTCAAAAAATAAAGTCGCGTTAATCACAGGCATCACAGGACAAGATGGCTCATACCTTGCGGAATTATTGTTAGAAAAAGGCTATGAAGTTCACGGTATTAAACGTCGTTCATCATCGCTAAACACAGCTCGTGTCGATCATATTTATCAAGATAACCATGAAAAACACCAAAATTTCTTTTTGCATTATGGCGACTTAACTGATTCTTCAAACTTAACGCGTATTGTAAAAAATGTACAGCCAGATGAAGTTTACAACTTAGGCGCTCAATCGCATGTTGCTGTTTCATTTGAATGTCCTGAATATACAGCCGATGTTGATGCTCTGGGGGCGCTGCGTTTACTCGAAGCGATACGTTTTTTAGGCATGGAAAAGAAAACAAAATTTTATCAGGCATCTACATCAGAGCTTTATGGTGAAGTACAAGAAACCCCACAAAAAGAGACAACACCATTTCACCCTCGCTCACCTTATGGTGTTGCAAAAATGTATGCCTATTGGATTGTTGTAAACTACCGTGAGTCATATGGCATGTACGCGTGTAATGGTATTTTGTTTAACCATGAATCGCCACGTCGTGGTGAGACTTTTGTGACCCGTAAAATCACCCGTGCAATTGCCAATATTGCGCAAGGGTTAGAATCTTGTTTATACCTTGGTAATATGGATGCACTGCGCGATTGGGGACACGCTAAAGATTATGTGCGCATGCAATGGATGATGCTGCAACAAGACAAAGCCGATGATTTTGTAATTGCAACAGGTAAGCAAATTAGCGTGCGAGAATTTGTTAAATTATCAGCACTCGAGGCCGGTATTGAACTAGAGTTCACAGGTAAAGGCGAGGATGAGGTCGCAACTGTAAAATCAATTACAGGCGATAATGCAGATGCATTGAAAATTGGTGATGTAATTGTTAAAGTTGATCCTCGCTACTTTCGTCCTGCTGAAGTTGAAACATTATTAGGCGACCCGTCAAAAGCAAAACAAAAATTAGGCTGGGTGCCACAAATCACAGTCGAAGAAATGTGCGCTGAAATGGTTAAAAACGATCTTAACAAAGCAAAACAACATGCAATACTAAAAGAGCACGGTTATAATATTGCAGTATCAGTCGAAAGCTAACAAAGGTTTAACCACAGAGAGCACCGAGGTACTGCGTACTGCACAGAGGAGTTAGAAATATTATAAATAGTATTTTAGTGTTTTAATGTTTTAATGTTTTAATGTTTTAATGTTTTAATGTTTTAATGTTTTAATGTTTTAATGTTTTTTCGGTGTAGCGCGAAGCGCCTCTGTGTTCTCGGTGGTAAATATATTTTTTAATTATTAAACAACTGGAATTAACCACAGAGGAGTTAGAAATATTATAAATAGTATTTTAGTGTTTTCTCGGTGTAGCGCGAAGCGGATCAAGTGCTCGGTGGTAAAATTTTTTTAATTATAAAACAACTGGAATTAACCACAGAGAACACCGAGGTACTGCGTACTGCACAGAGAATGTCTTTTTAGTTTTTAAATAATGTTTTCTCGGTGTAGCGCGAAGCGGATCAATCCCTCGGTGGTAAAATTTTTTTAATTATAAATAGTGTTTTCTGGGTGTAACGAAGTGGATCAAGTTCTAGATTGTAAAATTATTTTAGGGTTTAGTTCAAAATAAATAAAAAAAGAATATTTATTGCAGGTAATAATGATCCTGCATTGAAAATTGGTGATAAGATTGTTACGGTTGCGCTCGTTACTTTCGCACTGCTGAAATTGAAACGCTGCTAGGCAAACAGTCGAAAGTTAACAAATGTTTAACCACAAAGAGCACAGCGGTACTACGTACATCACAGAGAATGTCTTTTTAGTTTTTACCTCATTCTGTGCTCATTTAGTCCTCTTTGTGAAATGATTTTTTTAAAAGGTTTTATAATGAAAAAAAGAATATTTATTGCAGGTCATAACGGCATGGTTGGCTCTGCTATAGTTCGTCAGTTAAGTAATGACGAAGGTATTGAAATTATCGCTCGCTCACGCAAAGAGCTTGATTTAAGCAATCAGCAAGCAGTGCTCGAGTTTTTCCAAAAAGAAAAAATAGACAAGGTTTATCTGGCTGCATCCAAAGTTGGCGGCATAGTAGCTAACAACACCTATCCTGCTGATTTTATTTATGAAAACTTAATGATCCAGTGTAATATCATTAATAGTGCGCATTTGGCTGGTATTGAGCAATTACTATGTTTGGGCTCATCATGTATTTACCCTAAACTCGCAGAGCAACCAATGCAAGAGAATGCACTGCTAACAGGCAAACTAGAAGAGACTAACGAGCCTTACGCGATAGCTAAAATTGCTGGTATTAAATTGTGTGAAAGTTATAATCGCCAACACAAACGAGACTATCGCAGTGTTATGCCAACAAATCTATATGGGCCGTTTGATAACTTCCATCCAGAAAACAGTCATGTTATCCCTGCGTTACTGCGCCGTTTTCATGAAGCGAAAGTAAATGGAGATAAAGAGGTCATCGCATGGGGAAGCGGTAAGCCTATGCGCGAGTTTTTATATGTTGATGATATGGCAGCTGCGGCTATTTATGTCATGAATTTAGATAAATCAATTTATAATAGCAATACACAACCAATGCTAAGTCATATTAATGTTGGAACAGGGGTTGACTGCACTATTCGCGAGTTAGTTGAAACAGTCGCAAAAGTGGTTGATTTTAAAGGTGAAATTAAATTTGATGCCACAAAACCTGATGGTGCGCCTCGAAAACTGATGAATGTTGATAGGTTGAAAAACCTTGGTTGGAAATATTCAGTTGGATTAGCAGACGGGCTTAAGCTTAGTTATCAGTGGTTTGTAGATAATCAAGGGAAGTTGCGAAAATAATATTGCGCTCATGCAAATTACAAGGTTGAAAACATCAACAACACTGCTCTTTTAAATTTAATCTTTTGAACTTGGTTTTACAATTAGCTGTATTCGGGAAATTACTTTATAGTATTTAATCTTTTGAACTTTGTCTTTAAGTTAGCACTATTAATATAATAATCTTATCAATAAGCGTTGCACAGCCAATCAGCCTAAGCAAAAAAGAGCGTCTGCAAATAATAACAGGTCAATAAGCACATGAGTAAAAACCAAGATTTTGAATTTACAATCGAAGCAGGCAAAGCAGAAAGGCATTATTGGGTAGACTTATGGCGTTATCGTGAACTCTTTTATATATTAGCTTGGCGCGATGTAGCCGTTCAGTACAAACAGGCGGCAATGGGAGTATTGTGGGCTATTATTCGCCCTTTTTTGACAATGATTATTTTTGTTGTCGTTTTTGGTAAGATTGCAAAACTACCAAGTGAAGGTGTGCCGTATCCTGTTTTTATTTTTGCCGCTATGCTGCCTTGGACATTTTTTTCAACCGCCTTTGCAAGTGCTGGGAATAGTCTTGTAGCAAATACTAATTTAATTTCCAAGATTTATTTCCCTAGACTTATCATTCCTGCAGCTTCCATTCTGGTGGCCTTAGTTGACTTCTTGGTCTCTTTTTTAATTTTAATAGCCTTAATGTTTTGGTACAGTTACATGCCAACTTGGCATATATTAGCATTACCCTTATTCCTATTGCTTGGATTTTTTGCAGCTTTTGGGGCAGGACTTTTTACCGCAGCTTTAAATGTAAAGTATCGGGACTTTAAGTTTATCATTCCTTTTGTTGTTCAACTTGGCCTTTACGCATCACCGGTTGCATTTAGTACCACGCTTGTGCCTGAAAAATACCAACTCCTTTTCTATTTAAATCCCATAGTTGCCGTAATAGACGGTTTTCGCTGGGCCATATCGGGAGGGAAAACAACATTTAATATAACCGAACTTATATTCTCTATTAGCGTTGTCATCTTAGTTTGTATTTTTGGTACTCTTTACTTTAGAAAAACAGAAAAAACCTTTGCGGATGTGATCTGATGGATAATATTGCAATTAAAGTCGAAAATATCAGCAAAAAATATGTTATTAACCATGAAACTACTAATGGCGATGATAACTTTCGAGAAGTTGTTATGGCAGCCACCAAAAATATTGCCAATAATTTAAATCCATGGACTAAAAAACAACAAAAAATAAAAACTACAGAAGATTTCTGGGCACTAGATGATATTAATTTTGCAATTAACAAGGGCGATAAAGTAGGAATTATTGGCCGAAATGGATCTGGCAAATCCACACTATTAAAACTCCTTTCAAGAATTACCGAGCCGACGACCGGTAAAATTCATATCAATGGTCGGATAGCTTCTCTTTTAGAAGTAGGCACAGGTTTTCACCCGGAGCTTACCGGGCGAGAAAACATCTTTTTAAATGGCGTTATTCTTGGCATGGATCGAGCCGAAATAAAAGCTAAGTTTAATGAAATTGTCGCTTTTGCAGAAGTTGATAAATTTTTAGATACCCCAGTTAAGCGCTATTCAAGTGGCATGTATGTCAAGCTTGCTTTTTCTGTTGCCGCTCACCTTGCACCAGAGATCCTCATCGTTGATGAAGTCTTGGCCGTTGGTGACGCTAATTTTCAAAAAAAATGCCTTGGTAAGATGGATGATGTCAGTAAAGATGGGCGCACAATTTTGTTTGTCAGTCATAATATGAATGCAATCGAGCAGTTATGTAACAAAGCTATTTTGCTAACAAACGGATCTATATCATATTTTGGTGATGTTCAAAATGCTATTCATAAATACTTATCTAATGATGGTGTTGCCCAGAATAGTACATGGAAACGAGAAAATAATAAATTAGATAACGACTACTTTAGCCCCATAAGCGTGCAAGTTATTGATGAAACTGGGGCTGTCCCTGCAATGCCAATAACCAATAACCAGGATTACTTTATTGAAATAGAAGCGAATGTTGAGATACTTCATTTAGCATTAACAATAGGTTATTGCCTCTACTCTGAGGACTATCTGCCCCTTTATTGGAGTTATTATACCGACGCTGGAAAAGAGGACTGGCCAGTTTTAGAGCGTGGCAAAAATATATTAAGATCTAAACTTCCTAAAAGATTATTAAATGAAGGAATTTACCATATTGAATTAATAGCAGAGCTGCACTTAGTTAAATGGTTGTTTGAACCGAGAAAGAACAACCCTACTATACAGATAGAGATACACGGTGGGTTAAGTGAATCGCCGTATATGACGCAGAAAAGACCAACCATTTTAGCCCCAATTTTAAAATGGCAAAAAACAAATGTTTAAAAAACTAATCAAGTATATTTAATTATAAAACAACTGGAATTAACCACCGAGGAATTAGAAATATTATTAAATAATGTTTTAATGTTTTAGTGTTTTAGTGTTTTAGTGTTTTAGTGTTTTAGTGTTTTAATGTTTTAGTGTTTTAATGTTTTAGTGTTTTAATGTTTTAGTGTTTTAATGTTTTCTCGGTGTAGCGCGAAGCGCCTCTGTGTCCTCGGTGGTAAATAGATTTTAATTATAAAACAACTGAAATTAACCACAGAGGAATTAGAAATATTATTAAATAATGTTTTAGTGTTTTAATGTTTTAATGTTTTAATGTTTTAATGTTTTCTCAGTGTAGCGCGAAGCGCCTCTGTGTCCTCGGTGGTAAAATTTTTTTAATTATAAATAGTGTTTTAATGTTTTAATGTTTTAATGTTTTAATGTTTTAATGTTTTAATGTTTTCTCGGTGTAGCGCGAAGCGCCTCTGTGCCCTCGGTGGTAAATAGATTTTTTAATTATAAAACAACTGGAATTAACCACCGAGGACACCGAGGTACTGCGTACATCACAGAGAATGTCTTTTTAGTTTTTAAATAGTTTTTTCTCGGTGTAACGCGAAGCGTCTTTGAGTACTTAGTGGTAAATAGATTTTAATTATAAAACAACTGGAATTAACCACCGAGGACACCGAGGTACTGCGTACATCACAGAGGAGTTAAAAATATTATAAATAATGTTCTAGTACTTCATCAGTGTAGCGCGAAGCGTCTTTGAGTACTTAGTGGTAAATAGATTTTAATTATAAAACAACTGGAATTAACCACAGAGGAATTAGAAATATTATTAAATAATGTTTTAATGTTTTAGTGTTTTAGTGTTTTCTCGGTGTAGCGCGAAGCGCCTCTGTGTTCTCGGTGGTAAATAGATTTTTTAATTATAAAACAACTGGAATTAACCACCGAGGACACCGAGGTACTGCGTACATCACAGAGAATGTCTTTTTAGTTTTTAAATAGTTTTTTCTCGGTGTAACGCGAAGCGTCTTTGAGTACTTAGTGGTAAATAGATTTTAATTATAAAACAACTGGAATTAACCACCGAGGACACCGAGGTACTGCGTACATCACAGAGGAGTTAAAAATATTATAAATAATGTTCTAGTACTTCATCAGTGTAGCGCGAAGCGTCTTTGAGTACTTAGTGGTAAATAGATTTTAATTATAAAACAACTGGAATTAACCACAGAGGAATTAGAAATATTATTAAATAATGTTTTAATGTTTTAGTGTTTTAGTGTTTTAGTGTTTTCTCGGTGTAGCGCGAAGCGCCTCTGTGTTCTCGGTGGTAAATAGATTTTTTAATTATAAAACAACTGGAATTAACCACCGAGGACACCGAGGTACTGCGTACATCACAGAGAATGTCTTTTTAGTTTTTAAATAGTTTTTTCTCGGTGTAACGCGAAGCGTCTTTGAGTACTTAGTGGTAAATAGATTTTAATTATAAAACAACTGGAATTAACCACCGAGGACACCGAGGTACTGCGTACATCACAGAGGAGTTAGAAATATTATAAATAATGTTCTAGTACTTCATCAGTGTAGCGCGAAGCGTCTTTGAGTACTTAGTGGTAAATAGATTTTAATTATAAAACAACTGGAATTAACCACAGAGGAATTAGAAATATTATTAAATAATGTTTTAATGTTTTAGTGTTTTAGTGTTTTCTCGGTGTAGCGCGAAGCGCCTCTGTGTCCTCGGTGGTAAAATTTTTTTAATTATAAATAGTGTTTTAGTGTTTTAGTGTTTTAGTGTTTTAATGTTTTAGTGTTTTAATGTTTTCTCGGTGTAGCGCGAAGCGCCTCTGTGTTCTCGGTGGTAAATTGGTTTTTTTTATTATTAAATAGTGTTTTCTCGGTGTAACGAAGTGGATCAAGCCCTCTGTGGTGAATATGTTTTTGGAGGTTTATATGGAAATAGACTTATTAACTCAAAAAGTAATTGGTTGTGCCATTGAAGTTCATAAAACACTCGGTCCAGGTTTGTTAGAGTCAACCTATGAAAGCTGTTTGCTACATGAGTTACACCAAGCAAGAATAGTTGCAGAAAGGCAGGTTTTATTGCCAATCAATTATAAAGGGGTTACGATTGATGCAGGCTATTGTATTGATATACTATTGCCAGAAAGGTTAATAATAGAATTAAAGTCGGTTAATAAACTCTCTTCAATACATACGGCACAACTAATAACATATTTAAAATTAAGCGGAATAAAAACTGGTTTATTAATTAACTTTAATGAAATTAGGTTAATGAACGGCGTAAAAAGAATAAGCGTGTAGCAATATACAATTAACCACCGAGAACACCGAGGTACTGCGTACTGCACAGAGGAGTTAGAAATATTATAAATAGTATTTTAGTGTTTTCTCGGTGTAGCGCGAAGCGCCTTTGAGTACTTGTGGTAAATAGATTTTAATTATAAAACAACTGGAATTAACCACAGAGGAATTAGAAATATTATTAAATAATGTTTTAATGTTTTAATGTTTTAGTGTTTTCTCGGTGTAGCGCGAAGCGCCTCTGTGTTCTCGGTGGTAAATAGATTTTTTTAATTATAAAACAACTGGAATTAACCACAGAGAACACCGAGGTACTGCGTACTGCACAGAGAATGTCTTTTTAGTTTTTAAATAGTGTTTTCTAGGTGTAGCGCGAAGCGGATCAAGTTCTCGGTGGTAGATTGGTTTTTTTAATTATAAATAGTGTTTTAATGTTTTCTCGGTGTAGCGCGAAGCGCCTCTGTGTCCTCGGTGGTAAAATTTTTTTAATTATAAATAGTTTTTTTGTATTTCCTCCGTGTAACGAAGTGGCTCTGTGTTAAATTGGTTTTTTTTATTATTAAATAGTGTTTTCTAGGTGTAGCGCGAAGCGGATCAAGCCCTCGGTGGTAAAATTTTTTTAATTATAAATAGTGTTTTCTAGGTGTAGCGCGAAGCGGATCAATTCCCAGCGCTGTTAGGCCATCATTAAAATGGAGATATAAAAAACTATGAAAGTATTATTGCTTGCAGGAGGCTATGGCACAAGACTTAGTGAAGAGACTGGATTAAAGCCAAAACCAATGTTGGAAATTGGTGGCAAGCCAATACTATGGCATATAATGAAATCGTATTCCTATTATGGTTTTAATGATTTTATAATACTTCTTGGATATAAGGGGTATTATATTAAAGAATATTTTGCAAACTACTTTTTACATCAGAGTGATGTCACAATTGATTTGAAAAATAATAATATAGAAATTCATAATAATCATAGTGAACCATGGAAAGTTACATTAATTGATACCGGTTTAAAAAGTATGACGGGCGGCAGAATTAAAAGAGCTGAAAAGTATATAAATAATGAAACTTTTATGGTTACATATGGTGATGGTGTTAGTAATGTAAATATAAAAGAGCTTGTAGCGTTTCATAAAAAAAGTAGTAAAAAAGCAACAATGACAGCAATTCAGCCAGCAGGAAGATTTGGAGCATTAGATATAGAAACAAATTTAGTCAATCGGTTTGTTGAAAAGCCAGCTGGAGATGGAAACTGGATAAATGGTGGCTTTATGGTTTGTGAACCTGAAGTTCTAGATTTAATAGAATCAGATGCTACAATATTTGAACAATACCCCTTGCAAACACTTGCAAGTCAAGGTGAACTAAGTGCATTTAAACATGAGGGTTTTTGGCAATGTATGGACACACTAAGAGATAAAATGAGTTTAAATGCGCTGTGGAATGCTAATCAAGCTCAATGGAAAGCATGGAATGACTAACCTTTTTGCTGGGTCTTATTTAAATAAGACCGTATTGGTAACCGGGCATACTGGCTTTAAGGGCTCATGGCTATGTAATTGGTTAGTTCAAATGGGTGCTAAGGTTATTGGTTATTCCATTGATATACCAACAAACCCTAATCATTTTTCTCTTTTAAATCTAGACATGACTTCAATACTTGCCGATATAAGAGATCTTGATAAATTAAATAGTGTTTTTGAAGAGCATAAGCCAGATATAGTATTTCATTTAGCCGCGCAAGCCCTTGTTCGACCTTCGTATCAAAATCCAATCGATACTTATGATACAAATGTTATGGGTACTTTAAAAGTTTTTGAGGCATGTAGAACAAATGCTGTACAAGCTATTGTAAATATTACCAGCGATAAAGCATATGATAATAAAGAATGGATATGGGGATATAGAGAAAACGACCCCATGGGTGGCTATGATCCCTATAGTTCATCAAAGGGTTGTGCTGAACTTTTAACGTCATCATACAGAGATTCATATTTTAATATCCAAGAATATAAAAAATCACACAATACACTACTTGCATCTTGTCGAGCAGGAAATGTAATTGGTGGTGGAGATTGGGCAAAAGACCGGCTAATAACAGACATAATGCTTGCAGTTTCACAAGGTGAGAAAGTAACTATACGAAATCCATATGCCACAAGACCATGGCAACATGTTTTAGAGCCACTTAGTGGATATTTACATATAGGACAAAAATTACTGGCAGGGGAAACAAAATTTGCCCAAGCATGGAATTTTGGTCCAGCAGATGAAAGTAGTATAAATGTTGAATTAGTTGTAAAAAATATAAAAAAACATTGGAGTTCAATTGATTATGAGATTAATACAGAAAAAACTCAACCACATGAAGCAAACTTATTAAAACTAGATTGCTCAAAATCCCATAATGTTTTACATTGGAACAATGTATGGGATGCTGATAAAACTTTTGAAAAAACAGTTTTATGGTATAAAGCTTTTTATATAAAAAAAGAAGTTTTGACTGAGCATGATTTGTGCTCATATATTAAAAAAGCAACAGCAAAAGACATACAATGGACAAATTAAACATTAAAGAGCTTAGCTTAACCGGTGCATATATAATAAGTGCCAATAAACATGAAGATGATAGAGGAAGCTTCTCTAGAGTTTTTTGCAAACAAGAAATGTCCAAAATTAGTAATGAAAACTTTGTGCAAGTAAATCACTCACTAACTATAAAAAAAGGCACCGTTAGAGGTATGCATTTTCAGCATCAACCAAATGCAGAAGTAAAGATGGTTAAGTGTATAAAAGGCTCTGTATTAGATGTAATAATAGATATTAGAAAAAACTCGCCTACATTTCTACAGCACCATTGCGAAGTGTTGAGTGCAAAAAATATGAAAATGATTTATATACCAAAAGGTTTTGCTCACGGTTTTCAAACATTAGAGGATTATTCAGAGCTTTTATACTTTCATAGTAGTATTTACACGCCAAATAATGAAGGCGCACTGAATGTAAGAGACCCTTTATTAAACATAAAGTGGCCATTGGATATAATAGGTCTTTCAAAAAAAGATGCACAGCATAAATTTATAAGCACTGACTTTAAAGGTATAGAACTTGAACTGTAGATATTGTAAAACAAGTCTAAATAATGTATTTGTTGATTTGATAAACTCACCAGCATCTAACTCTTTTTTAACTAAGCAGCAACTAGACGAGCCAGAGACTTTTTATCCATTAAAAATATATGTATGTGAAAATTGCAAGCTTGTTCAGATAGATGAATATAAAAAATCAGATGATATCTTTGATAAAGATTATGCATATTTTAGTTCTTATTCAACAAGTTGGCTAAAACATGCAAAAAATTATGTACAACACATCACAAAAAAATTGTCACTAAATCAAAACTCTTTGGTAACTGAAATAGCAGCTAATGATGGTTATTTATTGCAATACTTTAATGAAAAAAACATTCCATGCCTTGGAGTAGAGCCAACCGCAAGCACGGCAAAGGTTGCAAAAGAAAAAGGCATAGCTGTTATAGAGGATTTTTTTGGCAGTCAGTTGGCAAATACGCTTGAAAAGTCTGATTTGATTTTAGGAAATAATGTTCTCGCCCATGTTCCTGATATAAATGATTTTGTTCAGGGGCTAAAGATCGCACTCAAAGATAAGGGAACTGTTACAATGGAGTTCCCTCATCTATTAAACATAATAAAAGAAAATCAGTTTGATACTATTTATCACGAACATTTTTCTTATTTGTCATTTTATACAGTGCAAAAAATATTTGCAAGCCAAGCTCTAAAACTATATGACGTAGAAAAGTTATCTACCCATGGAGGAAGTTTAAGGATTTATGCCTCACATGTAGAAAACAATGACGTGCCTGTTTTACCTAGTATAAATGAGCTTTTAGAAGAAGAAAAAGCATTTGGACTTTTCGATATAGAAACATATAAAAACTTCCAAGAAAAAGCAGATAAGGTGAAATATGATTTAATATCTTTTTTACTTAAGGCAAAACAAGATAATAAAAAAGTTATTGCATATGGAGCAGCTGCAAAAGGTAATACATTATTAAACTATGCAGGGATTAAAAATGATTTAATAGAATTTGTAGTTGATAAATCACCCTACAAACAAAATAAATACTTACCTGCTAGTCATATACCTGTAGTTGATGAAAAAAATATAAAAAAACATAAACCTGATTATATTTTAATATTGCCCTGGAACATACAAGATGAAGTTATATCTCAATTGGAATACGTAAAAGAATGGGGTTGTGATTTTGTAGTTGCTGTTCCAAAATTGGAGATCATTAGTTGAAAATATTAGTTACTGGCGCAACTGGTTTTATTGGCACTAATTTAATTAGTGAATTATTAAAAGATCCTAATAATATAATAATTGCAACATCTCGAAACATTACCAAAGCAAAAAAGTGTAATTGGTTTACAAAGGTTAAATATATAGAGCATGATTTAAAAAATAATGTTGAAAATTTATATGCGTTTTTTCAAAAACCAGAAAAAGTGATCCACCTAGCTTGGGAGGGGCTTGAAAATTATAATAATCTAACACATATAGAAGATAATCTTTTTAATAATTATAAATTTATAAAGAATTTAATTGTAAATGGTTTAAAAGATATTTTGATAACAGGTACATGTTTTGAATATGGAATGATTAATGGCTGTCTAAGCGAAGATATTCAAACAAAACCAGCTAATGCCTATGCCATAGCAAAAGATACACTTAGAAAATTTATAATTGAGTTAAGTAAAAATTATGATTTTCAATATAAATGGGTAAGGTTATTTTATATGTATGGCAAAGGTCAATCTAAGAAATCTTTAATGTCTCTATTGGGTCAAGCCATACTAAATAAAGATAATGAGTTTAATATGTCTGCTGGAGAACAATTAAGAGACTTTTTACATATTAATGAGGTTGTAAAAAATATTAATCTCATAAATAAGCAAAATATATATGTTGATCAAGCTATAAATTGTTGTAGTGGAGAGCCAAAATCAGTACGAAGCTTAGTTGAATCATATTTAAAACAAAAAAATTATAATATGCAACTTAACTTAGGCTATTTCCCATATCCAAATTATGAACCGATGGCTTTTTGGGGCGACAATGCAAAATTACAAAGAATAAAGGAGTTACAGTGATGGATAAATGCCCTTTATGTAAAGGTGGTGACTTTGAAGTAATATATGATATTGCTGACATGCCTATTTTTCAAAATAAAGTATATGATAGTGTTGAGAGTTCCCTAGAAGTAACCACAAATAATATATCATTATGTAATTGTAATGACTGCAATTTTGTATTTAATAAAGAATTTGACACTAGTATTATGACATATGATAAAAATTATCAGAATGAGCAAAGCCATTCTGTTTTTTTTAAAAATTATTTAGATGATCTTATCGAGTTTTTAGGCAAGAAATTTACACAACAAGCTAAAATTATAGAAATAGGAAGTGGAAAAGGCTACTTTTTAAATTTGCTAGAAAGTAGTGGGTTTGAAAATATAACTGGGTTTGATCCCGCTTATGAGGGCGAAAAAAATAATGTTATAAAAGACTATTACAGTAGTAAATATAAACATATTTATGCAGATTTAATTATATTGAGGCATACCTTAGAACATATTTCGAACCCTTTTGACTTTATAAAAGAAATTGCAGAAGCAAATAATTATTCAGGAAAAATATTTATTGAAGTTCCTTGCTTTGATTGGATAAAAAAGAAAGAGGCTTTCTGGGATATATTTTATGAACATTGTAACTACTTCACAAAAGCATCACTTTCAACCATGTTTAACAGTTTTGAAGTAGGTGGTTTATTTAACGGGCAATATATATATATTCTTGCTGATTTAAAAGAATTGAAAAAAGAAGTTTCGTATGTCAACAAGCAAAAACACAAAAAAACCTTTGCTCTCGGTTTTGGGCAATATTTAGAATCATTAAAAAATGGAAAATATGCAGTATGGGGCGCTGGAGCAAAAGGTGTCACGTTTTTAAATGCATTAGATAAAAACGTGGAATTCGTTAAATATGTGGTTGATATAAATCCAAAGAAGCAAAATAAATATTTGCCAAAAACATCACATAAGGTAATAGACGTAAAAACTTTAAAAAGGTTAATAGTTAAAAAAGAAATAGATAGTATCTATATTATGAATGAAAACTACAAAAGTGAGATAATGAATGAATTGCATGGGCATAATTTAACTTTTAAAATATTGTGAGGAAATAGAAATGAATGAAATAGAAAATTTTGAAGACGAAAGAGAGCAACTTGTTGCATCTTACGGAAATAAAAAACGATTAAAAAAAGTCGCCCACGATTTTTTAGAAGAATCCGCATCAGAAAATTACTCATATAACTTTTCATGGATGGGCCGACCTATTATTCAATACCCACAAGATATGATTGCTATGCAAGAGATTATCTGGGAAGTAAAACCCGATTTAATAATAGAAACTGGTATTGCTCATGGAGGCTCTTTAATCTTTTCTGCATCTATGCTTGCGCTTTTGGAAATATGTGGAGAGATTGAAAATGGTGCAGTGTTAGGGATAGATATAGATATACGCGAGCATAATAAAAAAGCCATAGAAGAGCATCCTATGAGCAAAAAAATAACTATGCTTGAAGGTTCAAGCATAGATAACAAAATGATAGAAAAAGTTCATGAATTTGCTAAAAGAGGCAACAAAATACTGCTATGTTTAGATAGTAATCATACTCATAGTCATGTATTAGCTGAGCTAAAAGCTTATGCAAACTTAGTAAGTATTGATAGCTATTGTATTGTATTTGATACTGCTATTGAAGATATGCCTAAAGATAGTTTTCCTGACAGACCTTGGGATAAAGGAAATAATCCTAAAACTGCGGTGTGGGAATTTTTAAAAGAAAATGATGATTTTGTGATTGATAAAAATATTGAAAATAAAATATTGATTACGGTTGCCCCTGATGGATATTTGAAGAGAGTTAAATAAATGGAAAAACAACCGTTGGTAAGTGTTGGTATGCCTATTTATAATAGGCCAGAGAGTTTTAAAAAGGCTTTGAGTAGCATAATAAACCAAACCTATGAAAATATAGAGATTATCATATCCGATAATTGTTCAGAAAATAAAGAAATAATAAAGATAATTGATAAATTTAAAATGAATGATAAAAGAATAACCTTTTATCAGCAAACAGAAAATATTGGGGCATTAGCTAATTTTGCTTTTGTAGAAGAAAAAGCCTCTGGTGAATATTTTATGTGGGCGTCCGATGATGATTTATGGGAGAGCACATTTATTGAATATGGAATGCGAGCACTATTAAATAATCCGAAATATAAATCTTGGTTCTGTACAATAGAAAATATAGATACATATGATAGAGTAACTCGTAAATATAGCGGGTTTGAAAGGTTTACATCAGGAAAGTATCAATTTTTTGATATCGTTAAATACCTTTATGAGCCTGAAATATTAGGAAAGGCGAATATTATGTACAGCATTTATGAAAGAAAAGCGCTTAAAAATGTATTAAGTGAGTACGCTATGAATGAGCAATGGGGAAGTGACAATTGTTTTAACCTTGCGTTTTTATTACGCTACAATATGGTTTTTACAAATAAGGTTCTCCTTAAAAAGAGAATTGAGGGCGGGGCAGAGAATAAATCAGTAGATTATATTGTAGTGAAATACCCTATGTTACATATTTGTCCTTTTAATGAAAGTTTACGTTATATTAAAGAAAATTTTAACGCCTCTAAATCTACTCCTTATAAATTTCTTGTTGTTTTCATTATTTTTACCCGGTCTATTTTAGCAGCTATATATGCAATGTGTTTTAATTCGCTCAGAATAATACGATATATAAAACAGAAATTTAAAGGAATTACTAAATGACAGAAGCAAATTGTGAACCGCTTGTAAGCATAGGTATACCAACTTTTAATAGGCCTAATGGATTGCGCAAAACATTAGAATGTATTACAAATCAAACATACAGAAACTTAGAGATTATAATCTCGGATAATTTTTCAGATGATCCTGAAACTGAATTAGTTATAAAAGAATTCATGTTAACAGATTCAAGAGTTGAATACTTCAAACAAGAATATAATATTGGAGCAATGAAAAATTTTAAATTTGTTCTTAAAAAAGCAGCAGGTAAATATTTCATGTGGGCATCCGATGATGACTTATGGAAGCTCGACTTTATTGAAAAAACAACAAATTTCCTTGAAAAAAATCATGAATTTATCGCCGTAAGTATGGAAGCCCAGTATTTTTCAGAAAATGATTTCGATTTTTTTCCAGAAGGACAGGCTTTTTATAATTTTTATTCAACAGATCAGCTAGAACGTTTAAAGTATATTTTAAAATATAGTTATGGTAACTTAATTTATGGATTATATCGAAGATCAATATTAACAAATAATAAGATTATTTTTGATTATAATGAAATACCGTTCTTCCTGCAGATCTTTAGATATGGAAATTGGAAAGTTTTGCCTGACATCGGCTTCTATAAGAAAACTGTATTACCAACTTATACACAAGCTAAATGGGAAATTCAAGGAGGAGTTCTTTCTCGAGCATTCAATATAAATTTATTCAAAAGCTTTGTATACTCTCTAAATTATCACAAAATAGCATATAATGATATTTTGAATTCTATTCTAACACTTTCTCTTACCGAAATAGAAAAAATCCACTTGAAAAAAGATCTAAGACTTAATCTTATTAAACATTTTTTTTGTCTCCAACTCGGATATAAGAAAAAAGTACTATGATAATAGTAAATATCTTAGGTGGACTGGGCAACCAGATGTTTCAATATGCATTCGCCAGAGCAATATCAGTAATAAATAAAAAAAAATTAAAATTAGACATCACGGCCTTTGAAGATTATGACCTTCGACAGTATGAATTGGCTCTTTTTAATATTGATGCAGATATCGCAACCAAACAAGAGCTGAAAAATTTCAAGTACAATGAAAGTAGTTTTTTGGGAAAAATTGCCCAAAAGTTATGGCAAAGAGGTTTACTGTTTAACAATAAAATCTATAAAGAAAAATATTTTCATTATGACCATGATGTGACAAAGATAAAAAATAGTATGTACTTCTCTGGATATTGGCAAAGTGAAAAATATTTCTTAGATTGTAAAAACATTATTCTTCAAGATTTTACATTAAAACAACAACTTTCAGATAAAAGTAAGCACTATAAGCAAGCAATAAATAGTAAAATGGCAGTAAGTTTACATATAAGACGAGGCGACTACGTTAGTAACCCAGTAACAAATAACTATCATGGTACATGCTCTTTAGCATACTATAAAAAAGCAGTGCTTTTATTAACTCAAGTTTCGGAGTTCATATTCGTTGAAATTATAGCTTTTTCTGTTTTATTTTCCATCATATCAGTGCCTCTTGCCGTATTGTGAATTGATCCATTTGTAGCGCTTTCGTAAAAAAGCCAATAACAGTTTGATCGATCTTTTTTAAGATCTCTGATTTTTTACTTTCGGTTAAATTACCTATTTCATTGAGAGCGCCTGCAATTAATGCTTTAAATAAACCCCATAATTTACACCCAAAATTCAACGTCGTAAGGCTTTCTTCAAAGTCATTTCTAACCTCACTTAACTTGGCTCCCACTTGCTCTTCTTTTGCAAATAATAGTAAACAAAAACGCAATCCAGTTAGATGAATAGAAGCGATGTACGCACCATAGTGGCGGCTTTGTTCTTTTAAAAAACCAAGCTTTTGTTTCGCCTCTTTAAAGTAAACTTCAATTCCCCAACGTAGTGCATATATTTCAAGTATTTTTTCATCTTCAAGTAGGCTATCCGTTGATAAAAAGAGAGCCCAATCATTTTTGCTCGCTTGTTGTTTGGCTTCATTCATAGACCGAACGTACAGAAGCTTAACTTTAATCCATTGTGGATCTTTTTTAGTCTCAGTCGTTAAATTCAACTCAACAATAATTGATTTGCTTTGGTAAGGAATATTTTTTAGGTTATGCCATTGACCTTTGATATGTTGCTTATATAACTCTTCAGCACTCAGTAACTTACTCTCTCCATTTTCCATAAAGCGATACTTCATTTTATTTCGCTTCATTCGAACAATTGCTACAAGTGATTGTTCCACCGTCATTTTTAATATTCGTTTCGTTGCAAACCAAGCATCTGCTAAAAAATATTCGGCGTTAATACCATTGCGTATTGCTCTTGATATCATGTCGCAAACCATATCAGGTTTAGTTTGCTCTCTTGACTTTTCGTAACGTTTTGCTGCAATACTACGACCATCTTTAAACTGATAATCAGCAACCTGTCTGTCAGTTTTACTGATAAATATTTCATTATCAATCGGCGTAAATAACTCGTCATTAGCAAGGCCTAGCGTCACTATTTGTTGCCCATTGACACATCGAGCGGTTAAGTGATCGAAGTGCTTTGAAACACCTGGCATCTTTTTACCACGTCTGATTTTAACTGAATCATCGATAACAAAAGCATTCAATTTATTTCCTTCATGGGGCTTAAGTATTTTTTTTGCTGTCAATAATTGTAGCTTTCGCCAATCCAAGTTTTCATGGTTAATAAAATCGTAGAGGGCATCTTTTTTTGAGGATGAGAAACTCAATAACGCATCCCTTGAGAACATCGAAACAGAGTTTACTTTTAGCCAAACCCACAACATCAAGAGGTACACAACACTGTCAGCTGAAGTGCCAGATCGTTTGTTAAATTTTGCGCGTTTTAAGAGATCTTTAAAGCCAATGTTTTTCCATGTTGTACTAAACGTATTATCTATATTTAGATTTTGTTGATTAAGTAAATCCGCAGTAAGCGATGGTAAACCAAAATCATTTATGTCAGACTTCATTTTATGCCTCTTGTGTTTTTTTTATTGTCTAGTTAACAAGAATTATAACACAAGTAGGTATTTTATTCTTTTATATCAGCATGTTAGGGTATTTTTATTGGTAAATATGAACTCCGAAACTTGAGTTATTAAAAGAGAAAATTGAAAATCCATCTTTTTTTATTTTTAGTGATGACCTTCTCTGGGCAAGAGAAAATCTTGATTTTATAAATGATATGACTTTTATTGACTTGGATAAAAGCATTCCTGACCATGAAGAGATGCATCTAATGAGTCAGTGTAAGCATAATATAATTGCCAACAGTTCATTCTCTTGGTGGGGGGCTTGGCTAAATGAAAACAGTGATAAAATCGTCATCGCTCCTAAAAAATGGTTTAGCGATAATACTATTAATACCGAGGACTTAATTCCAGCTAAATGGATGCGTATATAATCTGTATCATAGTTCTCATAATCCAAAATAGTGCATTTATAATACTCCAATGAATTTAAACAATAAAATTAACATTATTATTCCTATTTGAGTTAACATTGCCAAAATAGGAGAATTAAAATGAGCAAAAAAACAATAACATAACTGTACCACTACACACCTAGCGCACAGAGCAAATTAACAAATGCTTCTGTGTTGGTACTTTCTCGGTGTAGCGCGAAGCGTCTTTGAGTACTTAGTGGTAAATAGATTTTAATTATAAAACAACTGGAATTAACCACAGAGGAATTAGAAATATTATTAAATAATGTTTTAATGTTTTAATGTTTTAGTGTTTTCTCGGTGTAGCGCGAAGCGCCTCTGTGTTCTCGGTGGTAAATAGATTTTTTAATTATAAAACAACTGGAATTAACCACAGAGAACACCGAGGTACTGCGTACATCACAGAGGAGTTAGAAATATTATAAATAATGTTCTAGTACTTCATCAGTGTAGCGGGAAGCGTCTTTGAGTACTTAGTGGTAAATAGATTTTAATTATAAAACAACTGGAATTAACCACCGAGAACACCGAGGTACTGCGTACATCACAGAGGAATTAGAAATATTATTAAATAATGTTTTAATGTTTTAGTGTTTTAGTGTTTTCTCGGTGTAGCGCGAAGCGCCTCTGTGTCCTCGGTGGTAAAATTTTTTTAATTATAAATAGTGTTTTAGTGTTTTAGTGTTTTAGTGTTTTAATGTTTTAGTGTTTTAATGTTTTCTCGGTGTAGCGCGAAGCGCCTCTGTGTTCTCGGTGGTAAATTGGTTTTTTTTATTATTAAATAGTGTTTTCTCGGTGTAACGAAGTGGATCAAGCCCTCTGTGGTGAATATGTTTTTGGAGGTTTATATGGAAATAGACTTATTAACTCAAAAAGTAATTGGTTGTGCCATTGAAGTTCATAAAACACTCGGTCCAGGTTTGTTAGAGTCAACCTATGAAAGCTGTTTGCTACATGAGTTACACCAAGCAAGAATAGTTGCAGAAAGGCAGGTTTTATTGCCAATCAATTATAAAGGGGTTACGATTGATGCAGGCTATTGTATTGATATACTATTGCCAGAAAGGTTAATAATAGAATTAAAGTCGGTTAATAAACTCTCTTCAATACATACGGCACAACTAATAACATATTTAAAATTAAGCGGAATAAAAACTGGTTTATTAATTAACTTTAATGAAATTAGGTTAATGAACGGCGTAAAAAGAATAAGCGTGTAGCAATATACAATTAACCACCGAGAACACCGAGGTACTGCGTACTGCACAGAGGAGTTAGAAATATTATAAATAGTATTTTAGTGTTTTCTCGGTGTAGCGCGAAGCGCCTTTGAGTACTTGTGGTAAATAGATTTTAATTATAAAACAACTGGAATTAACCACAGAGGAATTAGAAATATTATTAAATAATGTTTTAATGTTTTAATGTTTTAGTGTTTTCTCGGTGTAGCGCGAAGCGCCTCTGTGTTCTCGGTGGTAAATAGATTTTTTAATTATAAAACAACTGGAATTAACCACAGAGAACACCGAGGTACTGCGTACTGCACAGAGAATGTCTTTTTAGTTTTTAAATAGTGTTTTCTAGGTGTAGCGCGAAGCGGATCAAGTTCTCGGTGGTAGATTGGTTTTTTTAATTATAAATAGTGTTTTAATGTTTTAGTGTTTTAGTGTTTTAATGTTTTAATGTTTTAGTGTTTTAGTGTTTTAATGTTTTAATGTTTTCTCGGTGTAGCGCGAAGCGCCTCTGTGTCCTCGGTGGTAAAATTTTTTTAATTATAAATAGTTTTTTTGTATTTCCTCCGTGTAACGAAGTGGCTCTGTGTTAAATTGGTTTTTTTTATTATTAAATAGTGTTTTCTCGGTGTAGCGCGAAGCGGATCAATTCCCAGCGCTGTTAGGCCATCATTAAAATGGAGATATAAAAAACTATGAAAGTATTATTGCTTGCAGGAGGCTATGGCACAAGACTTAGTGAAGAGACTGGATTAAAGCCAAAACCAATGTTGGAAATTGGTGGCAAGCCAATACTATGGCATATAATGAAATCGTATTCCTATTATGGTTTTAATGATTTTATAATACTTCTTGGATATAAGGGGTATTATATTAAAGAATATTTTGCAAACTACTTTTTACATCAGAGTGATGTCACAATTGATTTGAAAAATAATAATATAGAAATTCATAATAATCATAGTGAACCATGGAAAGTTACATTAATTGATACCGGTTTAAAAAGTATGACGGGCGGCAGAATTAAAAGAGCTGAAAAGTATATAAATAATGAAACTTTTATGGTTACATATGGTGATGGTGTTAGTAATGTAAATATAAAAGAGCTTGTAGCGTTTCATAAAAAAAGTAGTAAAAAAGCAACAATGACAGCAATTCAGCCAGCAGGAAGATTTGGAGCATTAGATATAGAAACAAATTTAGTCAATCGGTTTGTTGAAAAGCCAGCTGGCGATGGAAACTGGATAAATGCTGGCTTTATGGTTTGTGAACCTGAAGTTCTAGATTTAATAGAATCAGATGCTACAATATTTGAACAATACCCCTTGCAAACACTTGCAAGTCAAGGTGAACTAAGTGCATTTAAACATGATGGTTTTTGGCAATGTATGGACACACTAAGAGATAAAATAAGTTTAAATGCGCTGTGGAATGCTAATCAAGCTCAATGGAAAGCATGGAATGACTAACCTTTTTGCTGGGTCTTATTTAAATAAGACCGTATTGGTAACAGGGCATACTGGCTTTAAGGGCTCATGGCTATGTAATTGGTTAGTTCAACTGGGTGCTAAGGTTATTGGTTATTCCATTGATATACCAACAAACCCTAATCATTTTTCTCTTTTAAATCTAGACATGACTTCAATACTTGCGGATATAAGAGATCTTGATAAATTAAATAGTGTTTTTGAAGAGCATAAGCCAGATATAGTATTTCATTTAGCCGCGCAAGCCCTTGTTCGACCTTCGTATGAAAATCCAATCGATACTTATGATACAAATGTTATGGGTACTTTAAAAGTTTTTGAGGCATGTAGAACAAATGCTGTACAAGCTATTGTAAATATTACCAGCGATAAAGCATATGATAATAAAGAATGGATATGGGGATATAGAGAAAACGACCCCATGGGTGGCTATGATCCCTATAGTTCATCAAAGGGTTGTGCTGAACTTTTAACGTCATCATACAGAGATTCATATTTTAATATCCAAGAATATAAAAAATCACACAATACACTACTTGCATCTTGTCGAGCAGGAAATGTAATTGGTGGTGGAGATTGGGCAAAAGACCGGCTAATAACAGATATCATGCTTGCAGTTTCACAAGGTGAGAAAGTAACTATACGAAATCCATATGCCACAAGACCATGGCAACATGTTTTAGAGCCACTTAGTGGATATTTACATATAGGACAAAAATTACTGGCAGGGGAAACAAAATTTGCCCAAGCATGGAATTTTGGTCCAGCAGATGAAAGTAGTATAAATGTTGAATTAGTTGTAAAAAATATAAAAAAACATTGGAGTTCAATTGATTATGAGATTAATACAGAAAAAACTCAACCACATGAAGCAAGCTTATTAAAGCTAGATTGCTCAAAATCCCATAATGTTTTACATTGGAACAATGTATGGGATGCTGATAAAACTTTTGAAAAAACAGTTTTATGGTATAAAGCTTTTTATATAAAAAAAGAAGTTTTGACTGAGCATGATTTGTGCTCATATATTAAAAAAGCAACAGCAAAAGACATACAATGGACAAATTAAACATTAAAGAGCTTAGCTTAACCGGTGCATACATAATAAGTGCCAATAAACATGAAGATGATAGAGGAAGCTTCTCTAGAGTTTTTTGCAAACAAGAAATGTCCAAAATTAGCAATGAAAACTTTGTGCAAGTAAATCACTCACTAACTATAAAAAAAGGCACCGTTAGAGGTATGCATTTTCAGCATCAACCAAATGCAGAAGTAAAGATGGTTAAGTGTATAAAAGGCTCTGTATTAGATGTAATAATAGATATTAGAAAAAACTCGCCTACATTTCTACAGCACCATTGCGAAGTGTTGAGTGCAAAAAATATGAAAATGATTTATATACCAAAAGGTTTTGCTCACGGTTTTCAAACATTAGAGGATTATTCAGAGCTTTTATACTTTCATAGTAGTATTTACACGCCAAATAATGAAGGCGCACTGAATGTAAGAGACCCTTTATTAAACATAAAGTGGCCATTGGATATAATAGGTCTTTCAAAAAAAGATGCACAGCATAAATTTATAAGCACTGACTTTAAAGGTATAGAAATTGAACTGTAGATATTGTAAAACAAGTCTAAATAATGTATTTGTTGATTTGATAAACTCACCAGCATCTAACTCTTTTTTAACTAAGCAGCAACTAGACGAGCCAGAGACTTTTTATCCATTAAAAATATATGTATGTGAAAATTGCAAGCTTGTTCAGATAGATGAATATAAAAAATCAGATGATATCTTTGATAAAGATTATGCATATTTTAGTTCTTATTCAACAAGTTGGCTAAAACATGCAAAAAATTATGTACAACACATCACAAAAAAATTGTCACTAAATCAAAACTCTTTGGTAACTGAAATAGCAGCTAATGATGGTTATTTATTGCAATACTTTAATGAAAAAAACATTCCATGCCTTGGAGTAGAGCCAACCGCAAGCACGGCAAAGGTTGCAAAAGAAAAAGGCATAGCTGTTATAGAGGATTTTTTTGGCAGTCAGTTGGCAAATACTCTTGAAAAGTCTGATTTGATTTTAGGAAATAATGTTCTCGCCCATGTTCCTGATATAAATGATTTTGTTCAGGGGCTAAAGATCGCACTCAAAGATAAGGGAACTGTTACAATGGAGTTCCCTCATCTATTAAACATAATAAAAGAAAATCAGTTTGATACTATTTATCACGAACATTTTTCTTATTTGTCATTTTATACAGTGCAAAAAATATTTGCAAGCCAAGCTCTAAAACTATATGACGTAGAAAAGTTATCTACCCATGGAGGAAGTTTAAGGATTTATGCCTCACATGTAGAAAACAATGACTTGCCTGTTTTACCTAGTGTAAATGAGCTTTTAGAAGAAGAAAAAGCATTTGGACTTTTTACTATAGAGGCATATAAAAACTTCCAAGAAAAAGCAGATAAGGTGAAATATGATTTAATATCTTTTTTACTTAAGGCAAAACAAGATAATAAAAAAGTTATTGCATATGGAGCCGCTGCAAAAGGTAATACATTATTAAACTATGCTGGAATTAAAAATGATTTAATAGAATTTGTAGTTGATAAATCACCTTATAAACAAAATAAATACTTACCTGCTAGTCATATTCCTGTAGTTGATGAAAAAAATATAAAAAAATATAAACCTGATTATATTTTAATATTGCCCTGGAACATACAAGATGAAGTTATATCTCAATTGGAATACGTAAAAGAATGGGGTTGTGATTTTGTAGTTGCTGTTCCAAAATTGGAGATCATTAGTTGAAAATATTAGTTACTGGCGCAACTGGTTTTATTGGCACTAATTTAATTAGTGAGTTATTAAAAGATCCTAATAATATAATAATTGCAACATCTCGAAACATTACCAAAGCAAAAAAGTGTAATTGGTTTACAAATGTTAAATATATAGAGCATGATTTAAAAAATGATATTGAAAATTTATACGAGTTTTTTCAAAAACCAGAAAAAGTGATCCACCTAGCTTGGGAGGATCTTGCTAATTATAATAATCTAATACATATAGAAGATAATCTTTTTAATAATTATAAATTTATAAAGAATTTAATTGTAAATGGTTTAAAAGATATTTTGATAACAGGTACATGTTTTGAATATGGAATGATTAATGGCTGTCTAGGCGAAGATATTCAAACAAAACCAGCTAATGCCTATGCAATAGCAAAAGATACACTTAGAAAATTTATAATTGAGTTAAGTAAAAATTATGATTTTCAATATAAATGGGTAAGGCTATTTTATATGTATGGCAAAGGTCAATCTGAGAAATCTTTAATGTCTCTATTGGATCAAGCCATACTCAATAAAGATAATGAGTTTAATATGTCTGCTGGAGAACAATTAAGAGACTTTTTACATATTAATGAGGTTGTAAAAAATATTAATCTCATAAATAAGCAAAATATATATGTTGATCAAGCTATAAATTGTTGTAGCGGAGAGCCAAAATCAGTACGAAGCTTAGTTGAATCATATTTAAAACAAAAAAATTATAATATGCAACTTAATTTAGGCTATTTCCCATATCCAAATTATGAACCGATGGCTTTTTGGGGCGACAATAATAAAATAAATAATATAAAAAGGAAGTTCAAATGAACGATATTAAAAATTTTGAAGACGAAAGAGAGCAACTTGTTGCATCTTACGGAAATAAAAAACGATTAAAAAAAGTCGCCCACGATTTTTTAGAAGAATCCGCATCAGAAAATTACTCATATAACTTTTCATGGATGGGCCGACCTATTATTCAATACCCACAAGATATGATTGCTATGCAAGAGATTATCTGGGAAGTAAAACCCGATTTAATAATAGAAACTGGTATTGCTCATGGAGGCTCTTTAATCTTTTCCGCATCTATGCTTGCGCTTTTGGAAATATGTGGAGAGATTGAAAATGGTGCAGTGTTAGGGATAGATATAGATATACGCGAGCATAATAAAAAAGCCATAGAAGAGCATCCTATGAGCAAAAAAATAACTATGTTTGAAGGTTCAAGCATAGATGACAAAATGATAGAAAAAGTTCATGAATTTGCTAAAAGAGGTAAAAAAATACTGTTATTTTTAGATAGTAATCATACCCATAGTCATGTATTAGCTGAGCTAAAAGCTTATACAAACTTAGTAAGTATTGATAGCTATTGTGTGGTTTTTGATACATTAATTGAGGATATGCCTAAGGGGTTTTATGATAGACCTTGGGATAAAGGAAATAATCCTAAAACTGCGGTGTGGGAATTTTTAAAAGAAAATGATGACTTTATTATCGATGAAAACATTGAAAATAAAATATTGATTACGGTTGCCCCTGATGGATATTTGAAGAGAGTTAAATAATATGGTTGTAGAGTCTAAAGATGAAAAAGTGCAGTTTACAATAATTATTACCACTCGGAATAGATGTGAAACATTATATCACACAATAAAAACTTGCCTAGCTATACGCTATGATAACTATAAAATTCTCATTAGTGATAACAACAGTTCAGATGATACTAAAAAAATTGTCCAAGGATTTGCATCTAAAAAGATAGAATATATTAATACTGGTGAAAGTTTGTCAATGACTGAGAACTGGGAATTTGCTATATCTCATGTTAATAATGGATTTGTTACCATACTTGGAGATGACGATGGCTTCTTACCAAATTCACTTAAATTAGCTAGTAAAATAATTAATAACACGGATACAAAAGCACTAACATGGCAAAAAATTGAATACTGTTGGCCAGATCATATATACAAGCCATTTCAAAGCCATCTATCCTTACCCTTTTTAACAGATACATCTGAAATGTCTTCCAAAGAAAGTCTATATAAAATAGTTAATCTTGAAATTGGTTATACACAGTTGCCATGTATATATAATAGTTTTATATCAATTGATTTAATTAACAAAGCTAGAATGTTATGCGATACAAATTATATCTTTGATGGGACTTCACCAGATGTATACTCAGCTATACTATTCACGTTAATGACAGACAGCTATATATTTATCATGAATCCACTATCAATTAATGGAGCATCAAAAAATAGTAACGGTACAGCGCAAAGGTTTCGGCATATAAAGACAAAAGAAGCAGAGTTATTTAACAAGGAAAATAAAAAATCTAAAAGAATAATGAATACCTTTAAATATCCTCAAGGGCTAGTTGCAACAGAAATTCTTAATGCACTAGTCAATATACAGAAAAACTATCCTTTTTTAATGCAAGAAAAAATTAACAAGAAAAAATTTTTAAAAGTTATAGCAAGTGAATACTCAATGAGAAAAAAGGATTCGCTCTTATTTTATGAGTCTGTTAATGAGTTATTAGAAGTTGCTGAAGAAGAAAACATTAAAAACTCAATAGAACAAATTATTAATGATGTTGTCGGAAAAGATGCTAATCCACAAGTAAAATACGGAATAAGTAGAACCTCAATCAGCTTTAATAGTAAATATTTGGGTGTTCAAAATATTTATGATGCAGTGATTATATCGCATTATATTTTATTAATTACATCTATAATTCCAAATGTAAAATTAATTAAAAAATTGGTAAAGAAATTAGGTGCTAATTATTTAAAGTATATTGTGCGTTACATTAAAAATAAAAAGCTATACAAAAAAGAGTATAAAATTTTTAAATCAACACCTGGTAAGCGTTTTTTAGTTGAAGATAAAGATAAATATCCTTGCCTGAATGACAAAAATAACACCACAAGTTTTGATAAACATTATACTTATCATACAGCATGGGCAGCGCGTAAAGTTAAGGATATTAATCCAGCGGAACATGTAGATATTTCTTCATTAACATATTTTTCTACTTTAGTATCAGCATTTATACCAATTAAATTTTATGATTATAGGCCAACTTTAATTGAGCTGGATAACTTTTCTTGCCATCATGCTGATATTACTGATTTACCGTTTGCAAGCAATTCAGTAAAATCACTGTCTAGTATGCATGTGGTTGAACATATAGGCTTAGGGCGTTATGGCGATCCTTTAGATGTTGACGGCGATTTAAAAGCTATCAAAGAATTAAAAAGAGTTTTGGCTAATGATGGCTATCTGTTATTCGTCGTCCCTATTGGTGGCACTGCAAAAATAATGTTTAATGCACATAGAATTTATTCGTATCAACAGGTGATAGATTATTTTAATGATTTTGAATTATTGGAGTTCACATTGATACCAGATCAATCTAGTGAAGGCTTGATTGTCGATGCAACAGAGAAACAGTCAGATAATCAAAATTATGGTTGTGGATGTTTCATGTTTAAAAAAACTAGGAATACCTAATGGTTGGAACGAAAAATGAAGCTATTCGAAAAGCTTGGTTAGAAAAAACACTAAAAAGTCTCCCATCAGGGAGTCGTCTTTTAGACGCAGGTGCAGGAGAGCTTGCGAATAAAGAGTATTGTGAGCATTTAGACTATGTTTCTCAGGATTTTTGTCAGTATGAAGGGTCAGGAGACAATAAAGGTCTTCAAATGGGGTCTTGGGACACAAAACAAATTGATATTGTTGGTGATATTACAAATATAGCTGCAAAAGATGAGTCGTTTGATGTTGTACTTTGTAGCGAAGTTTTAGAACATTTACCTAATCCAGTCGAAGCATTAAAAGAATTTAAAAGATTATTAAAAAAAGATGGGAAGCTTATTTTAACGGCTCCTTTTTGTAGTCTTACACATTTTGCTCCATACCATTTTAGTACTGGTTTTAATCGATACTTTTATGAGCACCACTTAAATGACTTGGCTTTTAGAATAGAAGAAGTTACAATAAATGGAAATTTCTTTGAATACTTGGGGCAAGAAATTAGGAGAATACCGATTGTTTCAGAAAAATACTCTTCTAAAAAGCGTACCTTTATTGAAAGATGTAAAATGAAAATCCTTAGAGTATTTTTCTTAAAAATGCTTGAAAGCTTGTCAAAAAAAGACAAAGGTAGTGATGAGCTGCTTTGTTTTGGATACCAAGTCATAGCAGTTAAAGACTAGCATGATAATTGTAAATATTTTAGGTGGACTGGGCAACCAGATGTTTCAATATGCATTCGCCAGAGCAATATCAGTAATAAATAAAAAAAAATTAAAATTAGACATCACGCCCTTTGAAGATTATGACCTTCGACAGTATGAATTGGCTCTTTTTAATATTGATGCAGATATCGCAACCAAACAAGAGCTGAAAAATTTCAAGTACAATGAAAGTAGTTTTTTGGGAAAAATTGCCCAAAAGTTATGCCAAAGAGGTTTACTGTTTAACAATAAAATCTATAAAGAAAAATATTTTCATTATGACCATGATGTGACAAAGATAAAAAATAGTATGTACTTCTCTGGATATTGGCAAAGTGAAAAATATTTCTTAGATTGTAAAAACATCATTATTCAAGATTTTACATTAAAACAACAACTTTCAGATAAAAGTAAGCACTATAAGCAAGCAATAAATAGTAAAATGGCAGTAAGTTTACATATAAGACGAGGCGACTACGTTAGTAACCCAGTAACAAATAACTATCATGGTACATGCTCTTTAGCATACTATAAAAAAGCAGTGCTTTTATTAAAAGAGAAAATTGAAAATCCATCTTTTTTTATTTTTAGTGATGACCTTCTCTGGGCAAGAGAAAATCTTGATTTTATAAATGATATGACTTTTATTGACTTGGATAAAAGCATTCCTGACCATGAAGAGATGCATCTAATGAGTCAGTGTAAACATAATATAATTGCCAACAGTTCATTCTCTTGGTGGGGGGCTTGGCTAAATGAAAACAGTGATAAAATCGTCATCGCTCCTAAAAAATGGTTTAGCGATAATACTATTAATACCGAGGACTTAATTCCTGCTAAATGGATGCGTATATAATCTGTATCATAGTTCTCATAATCCAAAATAGTGCATTTATAATAACCCAAGAAATTTAAACAAAAAAATTAACACTCTGATTCTATAATGCCCCAGGAAATCTAAACAGTAAAATTAAGATTCTTATTCCTGTTTGAGATAGTATCTATCAAAATAGGAGAATTACCATGAGCAAAAAAAGAACAACTTATTCTGCTGAGTTTAAAAGTAGACTTGTACTGGAGTTATTGGAAAATGAAAAAACAATAGCTGAGATTGCAAATGAAAATAATATCACCCCATTGATCCTTCAGAATTGGAAAAAAATATTCCTGGAAAATGCTGTTATTGCAATGGAGCCAGCAAAAGCGATTAAGGAATATAAGCTAGAGCTTGTTGCGGCTAAAGAAGAAAACGAAATGCTAACAAAAATTGTCGGTAAAATGACTGTTGAAAAGGAGTGGCTTGAAAAAAAGCTAAAAAGCTTGGGCTTATCTGATAAGAAGAAGTTAATTAATCCCAAGCTAGAAAACCTATCTGTATCACAGCAATGTGAGCTATTGAATTTGAATCGGAGTACTTTTTACTACACTGAAAAAGTGAATAATAAAAAGCATGAGATTCAGCAGGAAATAGCCAAAGTGTTTGATAAAACACCAATTTACGGTGCTAAAAAGGTGCATCAACAGCTTCTAGAAAATGGAGTCAAGGCATCTTTAAACACGGTAGCAACATATCGAAAGGAGCTGGGTTTAAAGGCTCTTTTAGCGGTTAAGCAAGTAACAACCACCGTACCCAATAAGCAACATCAGAAATACAGTTATAAGCTTAGAGGCCTTAATATTTCACATGCTAATCAGGTATGGAGCACAGATATAACCTACATCAAAGTCAAGGGTGGAATGGTTTACCTTGCTGCGGTCATTGATTGGCATTCGAAAGCCGTCCTATCACACAAAATATCGAATACGATGGATTGTGCACTGAGCATTAACGTCTTGGATGCGGCCTTAGATCGCTATGGAAAACCTGAGATATTCAATACAGATCAAGGAAGTCAGTATACAAGCGATGTGCATACTCAAAAATTAAAACAGAACGGGATCACGATATCAATGGACGGGAAAGGCCGTGCCACTGATAATATTTGCATTGAAAGATTTTACGACGCGCAAAATGCGAGCGTATTTATCTAAATGAATATGAAACTATCAAAGATTTACAAGAAGATGTATCCGATTACATTGAGTTTTATAATCACGAACTATTTCATGAAACATTGAAATATAAAAAACCAATGAATGTTTACCAAGAAGGAATTAAGGCGAGCTTAGCTTTATCAAAGGTATCTTAACTGTGGAATAAGAAATATTAAATAACTGTCTTGACTCTTTGTGTAGGTATATGCTTCGTGATCTCGCCCTAGAGCCATTGTGGTAAAGTAGCTGCGTGTTGTAAAACAATGATAAAAAAAGAGGTAAATATAAATGAATAAGATTAGTTTTTATAATGTTTTTTATAAAAAAAATGACTGCTTTGAGATTAATAATTCAGACTTAAATAGAGCTAACTGTAACAATTCCTTCGGTGTACTTAAAAATAAATTTTCAGCTAATTCTTTTGATTTATCAACTTCTGATATTAATTTAATTAAAGATTCAGAAATTATAATATACATGGATATGCCTGAAAAACTACCAAAAGAAAAGGATATACACAAATCATATCTATTAATAATGGAATCAAAACTAATCCAGCCTGATAATTGGAGCTTAGAAAAACATAAGTATTTTACTAAGATTTTTACATGGGATGATGAATTGATAGACAATAAAAAATATTTCAAAATAAATTATACTTATCTGTTTCCATATTCTATACCTAAATATTTAATAAAAAAAGAAAACTTTTGTACATTAATTGCTGGAAATAAGTATGTAAATCATCCGTTGGAACTTTATAGTAAACGAGTTGAGGCTATTAGATGGTTTGAGAAAAATCATATAGAAGAGTTTGATCTTTATGGGGTGGGATGGGATGAATACTTGGTAACAAATAGATATATAAGGTTTGCTCTGAGAAAGCTTAAACTAACTAAACTAACTAAACTAACTAAAATACTAAAGCTAAACTACCCAAGCTACAAAGGCAAAGTAGCCTCAAAAAAAGACACTCTTGAAAAGTATAAATTTTATATATGTTATGAAAATGCTAAAAACATAGATGGATATATCACAGAAAAAATATTTGAGTGTTTTTTTGCTGGATGCGTGCCTATTTATTGGGGGGCTGGTAACGTTTTAGAATATATACCAAAAGAGTGTTTTATAGATAAAAGAAAATTTGATAATTATGAAGAGTTATATCTATATATGAAGAATATGACTGATGATAGATATATAGAGTATCTCAATGCAATTGAAGAGTATTTAAAAAGCAACCAAAGTAAACAATTTACTGCTGAATGTTTTGCAAATACAATTTTAGATCATGTAAAAAAAGACATGATATAAGGCATATTTAAATAAGGATGTCGAAATGAATTGTATTTATATTTCATTAGGTGGTGGCTGTGATGCAGCAATGGACCTCAGTGCTGTGGGAATGAGGAAAAACAGTTACCCTTTTGATTGGCTATGGAACCTTTATTCCGGTCTGAAAGTTGTTACTAGTATTATTCTGCATGATTTTTCTGAAATACTTAATGGAACGCCTTATAGTTTGGCTGATCATTATAGGTTCCCAAGCACAGTGATCTTAGATTGTAAAAACATTATTCTTCAAGATTTTACATTAAAACAACAACTTTCATATAAAAGTCAGCACTATAAGCAAGCAATAAATAGTAAAATGGCAGTAAGTTTACATATAAGACGAGGCGACTACGTTAGTAACCCAGTAACAAATAACTATCATGGTACATGCTCTTTAGCATACTATAAAAAAGCAGTGCTTTTATTAAAAGAGAAAATTGAAAATCCATCTTTTTTTATTTTTAGTGATGACCTTCTCTGGGCAAGAGAAAATCTTGATTTTATAAATGATATGACTTTTATTGACTTGGATAAAAGCATTCCTGACCATGAAGAGATGCATCTAATGAGTCAGTGTAAACATAATATAATTGCCAACAGTTCATTCTCTTGGTGGGGGGCTTGGCTAAATGAAAACAGTGATAAAATCGTCATCGCTCCTAAAAAATGGTTTAGCGATAATACTATTAATACCGAGGACTTAATTCCTGCTAAATGGATGCGTATATAATCTGTATCATAGTTCTCATAATCCAAAATAGTGCATTTATAATACTCCAGTGAATTTAAACAATAAAATTAACATTATTATTCCTATTTGAGTTAACATTGCCAAAATAGGAGAATTAAAATGAGCAAAAAAACAATAACATAACTGTACCACTACACACCTAGCGCACAGAGAAAATTAACAAATGCTTCTGTGTTGGTACTTTCTCGGTGTAGCGCGAAGCGGATCAAGCCTCGGTGGTAGATAGGTTTTTTTAATTATAAAATAGTGTTTTCTCGGTGGTAAATAGATTTTTTTAATTATAAATAGTGTTTTAATGTTTTAGTACTTCCTCGGTGTAGCGCGAAGCGGATCAAGTCCTCGGTGGTGGACGTTTTTTTTAATTATAAAATAGCTGTAGTTAACCACAGAGAGCACTGCGTATTACACTTCCTAGGCTAAAAAGGTGGATTGTAACTTTAAAATTTAAAGGTTCTTATGAATAGAGTAGAAAACGATATTAAAGTGAGTATTATTATTCCAGCTTATAATGTTGAAAAGTATATTGAAAGATGTATAAAAAGTGCATCTAAGCAAACGTTAGCAGAAATAGAAATTATTGTTATTAATGATGGCTCAACAGATAGAACAAAAGAAATTATTGAAAGTTTAGCGCAACAAGATAAAAGAATGGTTGTGATTAACCAAGTAAACGGAGGGCCCTCTTCTGCAAGGAATGCAGGGTTAGATATCGCAAAAGGAGAATTTATCCAACACCTAGATGGAGATGATTGGATAGAGGAGCTGGCTTGCCAAGAACTTTATGCATTTGCAAAGTTAAAAAATCTAGATGTTGTTATTTGTGATTTTTTTAGTAATGATGATAAAGGAAAGGTTGATTACATAACAGAGTGGTCCCAAGCGCAGGGGGAGTATCTAGCTGTTGACGCGTTACATGCTTTTTTAGCTGTTAAATTTCAACCGTGTATTTGGGCTAAATTTTTTAGGGCATGTTTATACAGAGAAATAAGGCTCCCTCTTCATATTTTATTCGGAGAAGATCTTGCAACGACCCCTAAATTATTATTAAAAGCTCAATTGGTAGGGAAATATAATAAAGCATTTGTACATTATACCTACAACCCTAAAAGTATTACAAAGAACCATGTATATAAAAAGAACAGTGAATTATTTGCGGTGTTTAAAAGTATCCGATTATTTTTAAAAGAAAATGATTATAAAGAGACCTTTCAGCAAGAACTATTAGATCTGGAGTTTTATTATGTTACTGGTTTATTATTAGCTCCTCCGCACTGGGATTGTATTGAATATAAAAAGAAGATCCAAGAGCTGTGCAATTATATTTCAAAAACAAACCACATAAATTTTTTAGTTAATTATCATATATACAATAAAATTATGCTGAAAATAATTATGCGCTTCCCCTACCCTTTTTTAATAAGATTTTTTCAAATACAACATATCATCAAAAGTAAACTAAGAAGATTTAATAATAAATGAAAAGTTTGGTATGCTAGTATTTTCAAACAAGAAGGGCTTTGTGTTAATCTGGTACATTCTTTGGGGAATAATATCGGTCATGATGGAAGTGGAACAAATTGTGGTTAGAATGATCCTTATCAAACACCACTGAAAAATTACAATAAAACTCAGTTTGAAACTTTATTATAATAGAATGCCCAGGCAGTTATCTTAATAAAAAGTTTTTATAACTAACTTAAAAAACCTTTTTTAGTGCGCGGAGTTAACAAAATTTATCTAACTTTATTTAAAAAGAACCTTATACAATGAAAATCCTAATCGTGAACACCTCCGACATTCAAGGTGGTGCAGCAAGGGCAGCTTACCGCCTACATCAAGCTTTGTTACAGCAAGGTGTTGATAGTCAAATGTTGGTACAAAATAAAGTGAGTGATAATTTTACCGTTCACTCTATCAATAATACAAAAATACAAAAAGGTTTAGCAAAACTGCGCCCAACATTAGATGCGTTGCCAGTGCAGTTTTATAAAAATAAAACCAAAACACTATTTAGCCCTGCCAACCTGCCTTTTTCAAATGCTGTCGACGCCATTAATGCATTAAACCCTGATGTTGTTCATCTGCATTGGATAAATGGGGGGATGTTACGCATTGAGGATTTGCCTAAAATAAAAGCACCTATTGTTTGGACATTACATGATATGTGGCCATTTACAGGCGGGTGTCATATAAAATGGGATTGTGAAAAATATAAAAACAGCTGTGGTGCATGCCCTCGTCTAGGAAGTAATAAAGAAAACGATTTGAGTAAAAAAGTTTGGAAACGAAAGAAAAAAGTGTTTGACGAACTTAGTGATTTAACCATTATAGGACTTAGTAAGTGGATAAATGATTGTTCAAAAGAAAGCTCATTATTAAAAGGTAAAAAACATATTAATTTACCCAATCCGTTAAATACTAATGTATACAAGCCATTTGATAAAAATCATGCTAGAAAGTTGTGGTCATTGCCAGATAATAAAAAGCTAGTTTTGTTTGGCGCAATGAGTGCAACAAGCGATATCAACAAAGGCTTTAAAGAGTTGTCTGAAGCAATCCCTAAAATTGATTTGTCTGATGTTGAGTTTGTTGTTTTTGGCTCAAGCAAACCAAAGAATGCCCCTGATTTAGGTTGTAAAGTACACTATGTTGGGCAATTAGCGGATGACGTTTCGCTTGTGACATTATATAGCGCGGTAGATGTAATGGTTGTACCATCAATCCAAGAAAACTTATCTAATGCAATCATGGAGAGTTTATCATGTGGCACGCCAGTTGTAGGTTTTAATATAGGCGGTAATTCCGATATGATTGTTCACCAAGAAAATGGCTATCTTGCCCAACCTTTTGATACTACCGATTTAGCACTTGGTATTAATTGCATATTAAACAATAAAAAATATGCTGATTTATGTTTAAATGCGCGTGACAAAGTGGTCAGAGCGTTTGATAGTGAAGTTGTAGCAACGAGATATGTTGAGGTTTATAAACAGTTATTAAATTAAAGATATTTATGGTGATAACTCTAAAGCGCCAAAAAAATTCAATTGGGATTATAATTTCGCGTTTTACGATATTTTAAATCTCTTAATTAAAGAGGAAAGTAAAAAAGAGTGATGGATATCTTATCTATATTGTATATTGCGTTCTGGATGTTTTCACTGCCCGCTTTATTTGCAACAATAAAAGACAAAGTACAAAGAACTACAGAAATATGCCTCAAAAAAATAAGGTAAAAAATGGACGATAAACCACTAATCACCATAGTAACAACGTAGCGCATGAGTTACCTGCAACCATGGGATCGGTAATAAAGCAAACTTATGGTAATATCGAATATATCATTATTGATGGTCATAGTTCCGATAATTCTGTTGAGATCATTAAAAAAATTGCCTTAGATAAAAGAATTATCTTTAAATGGCTAAGTGAGCCTGATAAAGGAATTTATGATGCCATGAATAAAGCCATTGCGCTTGCAACAGGTGAGTGGATTAATTTTATAAATGCTGGGGATTCTTTTTATGATTTAGATGTCTTAGCTAAACCGCTTCTTAATAAAACCATAGTGCCTGACATACTGTATGGACGTAGTATGTATGTTTTAAATGGAAACGATATTGGTTGTCCACAGCAAAAAATTAACCATTTCTATCAAGGTGTGCTGATAGGTCACCAAGCAACTTTCGTTGTCCTTGAATTGACAAAATCTAACTTATGCTCGTTACAATATAGAGTTTCAGGATATTTTACTTTTTTCTTTAATATATATGGACGGCTATAAATTTCAAAAAACAACGAAAATTATTTGCCGCTTTGATGTATCGAGATTAAGTTCAAAAAAAGCATATACAGCTTAGGTAACCGAGAGATGATGAAAAAGTTACGCTAAGAAGGCTTTAAAATCGGTCGCTACAAAGTGCGTAGCGTTATGGCTAAACTAAATTTAAAGGCAATCCAAAGAACGGCTTACAAAGTAACAACAAATCGCAAGCACAGCGATGCAGTGGCTGATAACTTGTTGAATATTAATTTTAATCCTGTTGGAGCTGATCAAGTATGGGCTGGTGATGTTACTTACTTAAAAACTGGAGAGGGTTGGATGTACTTAGCTATTGTGATGGATTTGTATTCACGCAGGATTGTTGGTTGGCATATTGATAAAAGAATGACTACAGATTTGATTAGCAATGCCTTGATCAAGGCTCGTAATTTAAGGCAACCACCAAAAGGCTTGGTCTTTCATAGTGATAGAGGCTCACAATATACCAGTAATAAATACCGCAAGCTGCTTAGAAAATATCATATTAGAGCCAGCATGGGAGATGTTGGAGCTTGTTGGGATAATGCTGTCGTAGAGAGATTTTTTGGTAGTTTAAAACACGATTGGATATTTAAAGTTCATCAACCAACGCGTGAGCACATGAAAATAGATGTCGCAGCTTACATGAGGTATTACAACCTCGAAAGGCTGCATACGGCGAATGATGATATGTCGCCAATTAACTATGAAAATTCTCTAAGAAAAGTGTCCAGTTCGACTTGACCAGAACAGTATTCTGTAGAAGAAGTTACTCGCTGGTATACTAATATTTTTTATGAAATAAACCCTGATAGATTTCCATATAAATTCATTAAATACGTTAATGTTTTATTAAAGTTAAGCTGGTATTTTTTGTCCATTCCCCGAGAAAGGCCTAATAACTATGGATTGGTTCTTCGGAAAAGGAGTGCTAATGAATAAAATAATAGGCTTCCTAATAACAAAAGAAAATAAAGAACCTAAAGTAGATTTTTTTGATGTAGGCATAACATTAAAACTAATTAAACAAGGTAATTACAATGTTTATTTATGGGGAATTGGGGATATTGAAAACTATAAAGTCGATGATATGTATTCTTTATCCTTTCCTATTCATAAGAACCTACTTGATAGAAATGCGCTAATTTCGTTTGAAAATGAAAAAATTATCGTGGAAAATGATTGGCTTGGCTCAATTCCTGTTTTTACAACAAACAAGTAATAAAAGTAAGTTTTGCTGAACACTTTTAATGCTTAAAAAGATTTAAAAATTAAATGGTGGAGATCGACTTTCCTGCTTTTGATGGATACCCAATAAATGGATACTATAATAATGAAACAATATATAAAAAGAAAACTAAGATTTATTAAAAAAATCGTTTTTTTGTTTAATATGTACACATTGCTTTTCCACAGAAAGCAAAGGGTTAGAGAACAAAAAGTATTTCGAAAATTAAAAGAAATTGAAAAAAACACCACTAAAGAAATATATAATTTGCAACAAGATAAATTAATAATTTTTTTTAAATATTCATATGAAAACACAAAGTATTATAAAAAAATATTCGACCAGTTTGATGTAAACACTTGGAATCCTGAAGACTTAAAAAAAATACCTATCCTTACAAAGGATATTATTAGAAAACACGGCAAGGAGCTATTAAGCGAAGAATTTGAAAAATCATCTCTTTGTAAACGAAATACCGGAGGTAGCACCGGAGAATCCTTAGAGTTTTATAGTGACAATATGGCGGGCCTAAATGATAACGCCCATCATTGGTATTTATATTCGCTTATGGGATATGAAAAAGGCGATGCCATTCTTGGATGTAGTGGGACAGTCATACCTCAAAAGTTAAGAGATAAAAATATTTATTGGCTAAGGGAGGCGAAGAATAGTGTGTGGGGGGAGTATGATTTTTCTGTTTTATATCTTACCGATCTAAATATCCACTATTATATAGATAAACTTATTGCTTTGAAGCCAACTATTTTAAGAGGATACCCATCCTTTTTTGATAAATTAGCAACATACATTATTGAAAATGATATAAAACTCGGTTTTGAAATAAAAGGCATAAACTTAACCGGAGAGATGTGCTCTATATCACAAAGAATCAATATAGAAAAAGCATTTTCTTCTATGGTTTATTTTGAATATGGGCATACTGAAATATGTTTATATTGCTACACTTCTGACGATACTTATGTATATAAGTCTTCACCCATATATGGATATATTGAAGTTCTTAAAGACGATGGTACAGATGTAGAAATAGGAGAAGTTGGTAATATAATTGTGACGGGTTTTAATAATCACGGTATGCCATTTGTGAGGTATGATACAGGGGATATGGGAGAGTTACTCTCTCGGAATGGTGGAACAATTGAATTTAAAAAGATATTAGGGAGAAATAAAGATTATATAGTATCGAAAGATGGGCAAAAAGTGTTTTTAACAGCTTTAATATTTGGGCAACACTTACAGGCATTTAAAAATATAGTTAAATGGCAGTTAAAGCAAGAACTGATAGGGGTTGTTAGTATTATGATCGTAAGAAATAGCAACTATACCAATTCAGATGAAACAGAAATTCTAAAAAACTTCCAAAGCGTTGCGGATATTCAATTAAAATTTAAGTATGTAGATGAAATAGCATTAACCAAAAGAGGTAAACATTTATTTTTAAAGCAAAATATAGGGTAACAAAATGAGCTTTAAGATTTTTGCATGTGGAGATATTGTTAATTTCACGGGGAAAGAAAGCTTTGTTAATGACGGGTTAATAAATATTATTAAAAATGCAGATATATCAATTTGTAATTTTGAAGCGCCTATCGAAACTAAATGCATGCAAAAAATAAAAAAAGCAGGCCCCCACGTATACCAGTCTAAAGACTCAATAAAGTATTTAAATAATGCAGGTTTTAATATGGTGTCATTGGCAAATAACCATATTTATGATTATGGGCAAAAAGCGTTAGAAAGTACGATTAAAGAGCTTGAAAAGCATGAAATGGAATATGTAGGTGGCGGTGTAAATTTCAATAAAGCATATCAAGCAAAGATAATAGAAAAGAATGGTATAAAAATAGGCCTTCTTGCTGCTTGTGAAAATGAATTTGGTTGCTTATATGAAAATCAAAATAGAGGTGGGTATGCTTGGCTTTTTCATTATTTGATAGAAGATAGGATTAGAGAACTAAAACATGAAGTTGATAGTATTGTATTAATAGTTCATGCGGGAGCTGAAAACATAGATTTTCCTTTAAAAGAGTGGAGAGAGATATATAAGAGGCTTTGTGATGTAGGTGTCGATGTGATTATCGGGCATCACCCGCATGTTCCACAGGGATATGAGAAGTATAATGGTAGTCAAATTTTCTATAGTTTAGGTAATTTTTATTTTGATACGGTTGGTTTTGAAAATAAAACTGATGATAGTTATAGCGTAGTTTTAGATTTTAATAAAAATGGGTTAGTTGATTTTGAAATTATTTATAATGCCCCAGGAAATCTAAACAGTAAAATTAAGATTCTTATTCCTGTTTGAGATAATATCTATCAAAATAGGAGAATTACCATGAGCAAAAAAAGAACAACTTATTCTGCTGAGTTTAAAAGTAGACTTGTACTGGAGTTATTGGAAAATGAAAAAACAATAGCTGAGATTGCAAATGAAAATAATATCACCCCTAAGAATCTTCAGAATTGGAAAAAAATATTCCTGGAAAATGCTGTTATTGCAATGGAGCCAGCAAAAGCGGTTAAGGAATATAAGCTAGAGCTTGTTGCGGCTCAAGAAGAAAACGAAATGCTAACAAAAATTGTCGGTAAAATGACTGTTGAAAAGGAGTGGCTTGAAAAAAAGCTAAAAAGCTTGGGCTTATCTCATAAGAAGAAGTTAATTAATCCCAAGCTAGAAAACCTATCTGTATCACAGCAATGTGAGCTATTGAATTTGAATCGAAGTACTTTTTACTACACTGAAAAAGTGAATAATAAAAAGCATGAGATTCAGCAGGAAATAGCCAAAGTATTTGATAAAACACCAATTTACGGCGCTAAAAAGGTGCATCAACAGCTTCTAGAAAATGGAGTCAAGGCATCTTTAAACACGGTAGCAACATATCGAAAAGAGCTGGGTTTAAAGGCTATTTTAGCGGTTAAGCAAGTAACAACCACCGTACCCAATAAGCAACATCAGAAATACAGTTATAAGCTTAGAGGCCTTAATATTTCACATGCTAATCAGGTATGGAGCACAGATATAACCTACATCAAAGTCAAGGGTGGAATGGTTTACCTTGCTGCGGTCATTGATTGGCATTCGAAAGCCGTCCTATCACACAAAATATCGAATACGATGGATTGTGCACTGAGCATTAACGTCTTGGATGCGGCCTTAGATCGCTATGGAAAACCTGAGATCTTCAATACAGATCAAGGAAGTCAGTATACAAGCGATGTGCATACTCAAAAATTAAAACAGAATCGGATCTTGATATCAATGGACGGAAAAGGCCGAGCTACTGATAATATTTGTATTGAAAGATTTTACGACGCGCAAAATGCGAGCGTATTTATCTAAATGAATATGAAACTATCAAAGATTTACAAGAAGATGTATCCTATTACATTGAGTTTTATAATCACGAACGATTTCATGAAACATTGAAATATAAAAAACCAATGAATGTTTACCAAGAAGGAATTAAGGCGAGCTTAGCTTTATCAAAGGTATCTTAACTGTGGAATAAGAAATATTAAATAACTGTCTTGACTCTTTGGGTCGGTATAAGTCTTGACTTTTATGGCGTTTAAAATGAGTAAATTACAAAAAGTCAAGCTTCCATTAAGAAATGTAGCTGTGATGGTCGTCTCAAGCGTCCCTTCAATTTTATTTTTTAAAATGGTAAATATTCCTCATTCGTCTTCAGTTGAATCTTTTATTCTACTTGTGATTGGAGGAATAATTTGTTTACTAGGTTTTGGTGTTTCTTTTAGGGTGTTAATACATGATAAAAATTAGAATTAGTGGAGGGCTAGGAAATCAGTTGTTTCAATATGCAACAGCCTTTGCACTCGCGAAAACTTTAAAGACAAATATGTCAGTTGATATATCAGGTGCTGTAAATTATAAGGTACACCCTTTGCGGTTAACTGAACTTAGTTGTTCAGCCCCTTTTTACAAAAAGTTATCTTTAATAGATGCTCTTTTTTTACACCCTCGGCTAATTGGCCTTTCTTCAAAGCTTCTTTCTTGGTACTACAATGAGCCAAATCTAAAATATGATCAATCTTTAGAAAATATTGCAGATAACAAATTATTAATCGGTTACTTTCAAAGTGAAGAGTATTTCAAGAGTTGTAGAAAAGAGCTTTTAATGGAGTTTGCCCCTAAAAATAAATTTTCTGATTATCAAAATACGTTAATAAAAAAAATAAAAACAAGTAATTCACTCTCAATTCATATAAGGAGGGGGGATTATGTTAGCAATCTAGACGCTAATAGTACTCATGGTGTTTGTGATCTGGCATATTTTAATAACGCAATTCAATACCTAGTAAAGCAAAAAGAAATATCTAATAAAACAAATATATTTATATTTTCCGATGATATAAAGTGGTGTAAAGAAAACTTAAAATTCCCTTATGCAATGGAGTTTGTAAATGGGGATAGTCATCATCCAGAATTAGATATGTGGTTAATGAGTTATTGTACGAATAACATTATTTCAAATAGTACTTTTAGTTGGTGGGGAGCTTGGTTGAATACGAACTCAAATAAGTGGGTTATTGCTCCGAAACAATGGTTTAAAACATTGCATGACTCAAGTGATATAGTACCCAAACAATGGAAACGATTATGAGTTTTTTACAGTTTGCTATAAACAAACTTTTTAAGGAGGGTGCATGCTAATTTTAGGAGGTGCAGGTTTTATTGGAAGCAATCTTGTAAAGGCATTATGTATCTCTAATGATAGGGTTAAGGTGTTGAATTTAGGACCTAATCCACTCCCCTATTACTCGAGTTTAGAATATATTGAAGGCTCATTCTTAGATAGTAACCTACTGGAAGCAGCACTTGATGGAGTGAGTACTGTCTACCATTTAATTAGTACAACTAACCCTAGTTCATCAAATTTAGACCCTGTTGCTGATATTGAAACGAACTTAATTGGTTTGATTGGTTTGTTGGACTTAATGGTTAGAAAAAAAATATTTAAAATAGTGTTTGTTTCATCTGGTGGAACAGTATATGGAGAGCCCTTATATATACCGATTCCTACTAATCACCCATTGAAACCGATTTGTTCATATGGGGTAGTTAAGGTTGCGATGGAAAACTATCTTTATATGTATAGTCATCTCTATGGCATCAAGCCAACAATTTTTCGTGTCGCAAATCCTTATGGACCTGGTCAGCTTCCCATGAAAGGGCAGGGGGTTATTGCTGATTTCACGTATAAAATAAAAACTAATCAGACGATTAATGTGTGGGGCGATGGGAGTTCAATCAGGGATTATATATATATCGATGACTTGGTATCTTTATGTGTTAAAGCTGGAGTTGTTGATATAGTAGGAACTTTTAATGTTGGATCTGGCAGTGGGGCTTCTCTAATGCAAATTATATCATCAATCGAATCTATTTCTGGCTTAAAGGCTTGTGTGAATTACCTGGATGATAGGAAGTTTGATGTGAAAAAAGTTGTTTTGGATATATCTGAAACAAAAACATTATTCTCTTGGTCAATAAATTATGATTTATTCAAAGGGTTGAAAAAGTATTACGATGAACTAAAAGGCGACGATGTCATAGATTTGTAACCACTGGCAGCACATTAATCTAAAATTCACCACCTATTTCTTATTTTATTTTCTTGCGGAAAATAAAACTAAAATATATTATTTAACTTCTAGGACTTTTTATGAGCTCCCCCCTTATCAGTGTTATTTTACCTATTTATAATGGCGAAGACTATTTGAGTGATGCTATTGATATAATGCCCCAGGAAATCTAAACAGTAAAATTAATATTCTTATTCCTGTTTGAGATAGTATCTATCAAAATAGGAGAATTACCATGAGCAAAAAAAGAACAACTTATTCTGCTGAGTTTAAAAGTAGACTTGTACTGGAGTTATTGGAAAATGAAAAAACAATAGCTGAGATTGCAAATGAAAATAATATCACCCCATTGATCCTTCAGAATTGGAAAAAATATTCCTGGCAAATGCTGTTATTGCAATGGAGCCAGCAAAAGCGGTTAAGGAATATAAGCAAGAGCTTGTTGCTGCTCAAGAAGAAAACCAAATGCTAACAAAAATTGTCGGCAAAATATAATACCCCAATGAATTTAAACAATAAAATTAACATTATTATTCCTATTTGAGTTAACATTGCCAAAATAGGAGAATTAAAATGAGCAAAAAAACAATAACATAACTGTACCACTACACACCTAGCGCACAGAGCAAATTAACAAATGCTTCTGTATTGGTACTTTCTCGGTGTAGCGCGAAGCGGATCAAGCCTCGGTGGTAAAATTTTTTTAAAATTATAAAACAACTGAAATTAACCACCGAGAACACCGAGGTACTGCGTACCGCACAGAGGAGTTAGAAATATTATAAATAGTGTTCTAATGTTTTAGTGTTTTAATGTTTTAATATTTTAATGTTTTAATGTTTTAGTGTTTTAGTGTTTTCTCGGTGTAGCGCGAAGCGCCTCTGTGTTCTCGGTGGTAAATAGATTTTTTTAATCATAAAACAACTGGAATTAACCACAGAGGAGTTAGAAATATTATAAATAGTATTTTAGTGTTTTAGTGTTTTCTCGGTGTGACTCTGTATCCTCGGTGGTAGATTGGTTTTTTTAATTATAAAACAACTGAAATTAACCACAGAGGAGTTAGAAATATTATAAATAGTATTTTAGTATTTTCTCGGTGTGACTCTTTATCCTCGGTGGTAGATTGGTTTTTTTAATTATAAAATAGTGTTTTCTCGGTGGTAAATAGATTTTTTTAATTATAAATAGTGTTTTAATGTTTTAGTACTTCCTCGGTGTAGCGCGAAGCGGATCAAGTCCTCGGTGGTGGACGTTTTTTTTAATTATAAAATAGCTGTAGTTAACCACAGAGAGCACTGCGTATTACACTTCCTAGGCTAAAAAGGTGGATTGTAACTTTAAAATTTAAAGGTTCTTATGAATAGAGTAGAAAACGATATTAAAGTGAGTATTATTATTCCAGCTTATAATTCTGAAAAGTATATTGAAAGATGTATAAAAAGTGCATCTAAGCAAACGTTAGCAGAAATAGAAATTATTGTTATTAATGATGGCTCAACAGATAGAACAAAAGAAATTATTGAAAGTTTAGCGCAACAAGATAAAAGAATGGTTGTGATTAACCAAGTAAACGGAGGGCTCTCTTCTGCAAGGAATGCAGGGTTAGATATCGCAAAAGGAGAATTTATCCAACACCTAGATGGAGATGATTGGATAGAGGAGCTGGCTTGCCAAGAACTTTATGCATTTGCAAAGTTAAAAAATCTAGATGTTGTTATTTGTGATTTTTTTAGTAATGATGATAAAGGAAAGGTTGATTACATAACAGAGTGGTCCCAAGCGCAGGGGGAGTATCTAGCTGTTGACGCGTTACATGCTTTTTTAGCTGTTAAATTTCAACCGTGTATTTGGGCTAAATTTTTTAGGGCATGTTTATACAGAGAAATAAGGCACCCTCTTCATATTTTATTCGGAGAAGATCTTGCAACGACCCCTAAATTATTATTAAAAGCTCAATTGGTAGGGAAATATAATAAAGCATTTGTGCATTATACCTACAACCCTAAAAGTATTACAAAGAACCATGTATATAAAAAGAACAGTGAATTATTTGCGGTGTTTAAAAGTATCCGATTATTTTTAAAAGAAAATGATTATAAAGAGACCTTTCAGCAAGAACTATTAGATCTGGAGTTTTATTATGTTACTGGTTTATTATTAGCTCCTCCGCACTGGGATTGTATTGAATATAAAAAGAAGATCCAAGAGCTGTGCAATTATATTTCAAAAACAAACCACATAAATTTTTTAGTTAATTATCATATATACAATAAAATTATGCTGAAAATAATTATGCGCTTCCCCTACCCTTTTTTAATAAGATTTTTTCAAATACAACATATCATCAAAAGTAAACTAAGAAGATTTAATAATAAATGAAAAGTTTGGTATGCTAGTATTTTCAAACAAGAAGGGCTTTGTGTTAATCTGGTACATTCTTTGGGGAATAATATCGGTCATGATGGAAGTGGAACAAATTGTGGTCAGAATGATCCTTATCAAACACCACTGAAAAATTACAATAAAACTCAGTTTGAAACTTTATTATAATAGAATGCCCAGGCAGTTATCTTAATAAAAAGTTTTTATAACTAACTTAAAAAACCTTTTTTAGTGCGCGGAGTTAACAAAATTTATCTAACTTTATTTAAAAAGAACCTTATACAATGAAAATCCTAATCGTGAACACCTCCGACATTCAAGGTGGTGCAGCAAGGGCAGCTTACCGCCTACATCAAGCTTTGTTACAGCAAGGTGTTGATAGTCAAATGTTGGTACAAAATAAAGTGAGTGATAATTTTACCGTTCACTCTATCAATAATACAAAAATACAAAAAGGTTTAGCAAAACTTCGCCCAACATTAGATGCGTTGCCAGTGCAGTTTTATAAAAATAAAACCAAAACACTATTTAGCCCTGCCAACCTGCCTTTTTCAAATGCTGTCGACGCCATTAATGCATTAAACCCTGATGTTGTTCATCTGCATTGGATAAATGGGGGGATGTTACGCATTGAGGATTTACCTAAAATAAAAGCACCTATTGTTTGGAGTTTACATGATAACTGGGCTTTCACGGGCGGGTGCCATGTAAAATGGGATTGTGAAAAATATAAAAATAGCTGTGGAGCATGCCCTAGTCTAGGAAGTAATAAAGAAAACGATTTGAGTAAAAAAGTTTGGAAACGAAAGAAAAAAGTGTTTGACGAACTTAGTGATTTAACCATTATAGGACTTAGTAAGTGGATAAATGATTGTTCAAAAGAAAGCTCATTATTAAAAGGTAAAAAACATATTAATTTACCCAATCCGTTAAATACTAATGTATACAAGCCATTTGATAAAAATCATGCTAGAAAGTTGTGGTCATTGCCAGATAATAAAAAGCTAGTTTTGTTTGGCGCAATGAGTGCAACAAGCGATATCAACAAAGGCTTCCAAGAACTAACAGAAGCAATCAAAAAAATAGATTCATCAAATGTTGAATTTGTTGTTTTTGGTTCAAGCAAACCAGAAAACGCCCCTGATTTAGGGTGTAAAGTACACTATGTTGGGCAATTAGCGGATGACGTTTCGCTTGTGACATTATATAGCGCGGTCGATGTAGTGGTTGTACCATCACTTCAAGAAGCATTCGGACAAACAGCAAGTGAAGCTATGTCTTGTGGCACCCCTGTTGTTGCTTTTAACCATACTGGATTGCTGGATATTGTTGACCACCAAGAAAATGGGTACCTAGCTGTTGACGCGTTACATGCTTTTTTAGCTGTTAAATTTCAACCGTGTATTTGGGCTAAATTTTTTAGGGCATGTTTATACAGAGAAATAAGGCTCCCTCTTCATATTTTATTCGGAGAAGATCTTGCAACGACCCCTAAATTATTATTAAAAGCTCAATTGGTAGGGAAATATAATAAAGCATTTGTACATTATACCTACAACCCTAAAAGTATTACAAAGAACCATGTATATAAAAAGAACAGTGAATTATTTGCGGTGTTTAAAAGTATCCGATTATTTTTAAAAGAAAATGATTATAAAGAGACCTTTCAGCAAGAACTATTAGATCTGGAGTTTTATTCTGTTACTGGTTTCTTATTAGCTCCTCCGCACTGGGATTGTATTGAATATAAAAAGAAGATCCAAGAGCTGTGCAATTATATTTCAAAAACAAACCACATAAATTTTTTAGTTAATTATCATATATACAATAAAATTATGCTGAAAATAATTATGCGCTTCCCCTACCCTTTTTTAATAAGATTTTTTCAAATACAACATATCATCAAAAGTAAACTAAGAAGATTTAATAATAAATAAAAAGTTTGGTATGCTAGTATTTTCAAACAAGAAGGGCTTTGTGTTAATCTGGTACATTCTTTGGGGAATAATATCAGTCATGATGGAAGTGGAACAAATTGTGGTCAGAATGATCCTTATCAAACACCACTGAAAAATTACAATAAAACTCAGTTTGAAACTTTATTATAAGAGAATACCCAGGCAGTTATCTTAATAAAAAGTTTTTATAACTAACTTAAAAAACCTTTTTTAGTGCGCGGAGTTAACAAAATTTATCTAACCTTATTTAAAAAGAAGCTTATGCAATGAAAATCCTAATCGTCAACACATCAGATATTGAGGGTGGGGCTGCTCGGGCTGCTTATCGTTTACACCAATCTTTATTATTACACGGTATTGACAGTCAAATGTTGGTACAAAATAAAGTGAGTGATAATTTTACCGTTCACTCTATCAATAATACAAAAATACAAAAAGGTTTAGCAAAACTGCACCCCACATTAGATGCGTTGCCAGTGCAGTTTTATAAAAATAAAACCAAAACACTATTTAGCCCTGCCAACCTGCCTTTTTCAAATGCTATCGACGCCATTAATGCATTAAACCCTGATGTTGTTCATTTACACTGGATAAATGGGGGAATGTTGCGCATTGAAGATTTGCCTAAAATAAAAGCACCTATTGTTTGGAGCTTACATGATAACTGGGCTTTCACGGGCGGGTGTCATATAAAGTGGGATTGTGAAAAATATAAAAATAGTTGTGGCGCATGTCCTCGTCTAGGAAGTAATAAAGAAAATGATTTGAGTAAAAAAATTTGGAAACGAAAGAAAAAAGTTTTTGATAAACTTGATTGCTTAACCATTATAGGGCTTAGTAAATGGATAAATAATTGCTCAAAAGAAAGCTCATTATTGAAAGATAAAAAGCATATCAATTTACCTAACCCATTAAACACAAAAATATATAAACCATTTAATAAAAATCATGCAAGAAAATTGTGGTCATTGCCACTGAATAAAAAATTAGTTTTATTTGGCGCAATGAGTGCAACCAGTGATGTTAACAAAGGTTTCAAAGAGTTAACACAAGCCATCCCCCAAATGGACTTGTCTGATGTTGAGTTTGTTGTTTTTGGCTCAAGCAAACCTGAGAATGCCCAAGATTTAGGCTGTAAAGTACATTATGTCGGGCAATTAGCTGATGATGTATCATTAGTGACATTATATAGCGCGGTCGATGTAATGGTTGTACCTTCACTTCAGGAAGCATTCGGACAAACAGCAAGTGAAGCAATGTCTTGTGGCACCCCTGTTGTTGCTTTTCGCCATACAGGGTTGTTAGATATGATTGACCACCAAGAAAATGGCTACCTTGCCCAACCTTTTGATACTACCGATTTAGCACTTGGTATTAATTGGATATTAAACAATGAAAAATATGCTGATTTATGTTTAAATGCGCGGGACAAAGTGGTCAGAGCGTTTGATAGTGAAGTTGTAGCAACGAGATATATTGAGGTTTATAAACAGTTATTAAATTAAAGATATTTATGGTGATAACTCTAAAGCGCCAAAAAAATTCAATTGGGATTATAATTTCGCGTTTTACGATATTTTAAATCTCTTAATTAAAGAGGAAAGTAAAAAAGAGTGATCGATATCTTATCTATATTGTATATTGCGTTCTGGATGTTTTCACTGCCCGCTTTATTTGCAACAATAAAAGACAAAGAACTACAGAAATATGCCTCAAAAAAATAAGGTAAAAAATGGACGGTAAACCACTAATCACCATAGTAACAACGTAGCGCATGAGTTACCTGCAACCATGGAATCGGTAATAAAGCAAACTTATGGTAATATCGAATATATCATTATTGATGGTCATAGTTCCGATAATTCTGTTGAGATCATTAAAAAATATAAAAAAATTGCCTTAGATAAAAGAATTATCTTTAAATGGCTAAGTGAGCCTGATAAAGGAATTTATGATGCCATGAATAAAGCCATTGCGCTTGCAACAGGTGAGTGGATTAATTTTATAAATGCTGGGGATTCTTTTTATGATTTAGATGTCTTAGCTAAACCGCTTCTTAATAAAACCATAGTGCCTGACATACTGTATGGACGTAGTATGTATGTTTTAAATGGAAACGATATTGGTTGTCCACAGCAAAAAATTAACCATTTCTATCAAGGTGTGCTGATAGGTCACCAAGCAACTTTCGTTGTCCTTGAATTGACAAAATCTAACTTATGCTCGTTACAATATAGAGTTTCAGGATATTTTACTTTTTTCTTTAATATATATGGACGGCTATAAATTTCAAAAAACAACGAAAATTATTTGCCGCTTTGATGTATCGAGATTAAGTTCAAAAAAAGCATATACAGCTTAGGTAACCGAGAGATGATGAAAAAGTTACGCTAAGAAGGCTTTAAAATCGGTCGCTACAAAGTGCGTAGCGTTATGGCTAAACTAAATTTAAAGGCAATCCAAAGAACGGCTTACAAAGTAACAACAAATCGCAAGCACAGCGATGCAGTGGCTGATAACTTGTTGAATATTAATTTTAATCCTGTTGGAGCTGATCAAGTATGGGCTGGTGATGTTACTTACTTAAAAACCGGAGAGGGTTGGATGTACTTAGCTATTGTGATGGATTTGTATTCACGCAGGATTGTTGGTTGGCATATTGATAAAAGAATGACTACAGATTTGATTAGCAATGCCTTGATCAAGGCTCGTAATTTAAGGCAACCACCAAAAGGCTTGGTCTTTCATAGTGATAGAGGCTCACAATATACCAGTAATAAATACCGCAAGCTGCTTAGAAAATATCATATTAGAGCCAGCATGGGAGATGTTGGAGCTTGTTGGGATAATGCTGTCGTAGAGAGATTTTTTGGTAGTTTAAAACACGATTGGATATTTAAAGTTCATCAACCAACGCGTGAGCACATGAAAATAGATGTCGCAGCTTACATGAGGTATTACAACCTCGAAAGGCTGCATACGGCGAATGATGATATGTCGCCAATTAACTATGAAAATTCTCTAAGAAAAGTGTCCAGTTCGACTTGACCAGAACAGTATTCTGTAGAAGAAGTTACTCGCTGGTATACTAATATTTTTTATGAAATAAACCCTGATAGATTTCCATATAAATTCATTAAATACGTTAATGTTTTATTAAAGTTAAGCTGGTATTTTTTGTCCATTCCCCGAGAAAGGCCTAATAACTATGGATTGGTTCTTCGGAAAAGGAGTGCTAATGAATAAAATAATAGGCTTCCTAATAACAAAAGAAAATAAAGAACCTAAAGTAGATTTTTTTGATGTAGGCATAACATTAAAACTAATTAAACAAGGTAATTACAATGTTTATTTATGGGGAATTGGGGATATTGAAAACTATAAAGTCGATGATATGTATTCTTTATCCTTTCCTATTCATAAGAACCTACTTGATAGAAATGCGCTAATTTCGTTTGAAAATGAAAAAATTATCGTGGAAAATGATTGGCTTGGCTCAATTCCTGTTTTTACAACAAACAAGTAATAAAAGTAAGTTTTGCTGAACACTTTTAATGCTTAAAAAGATTTAAAAATTAAATGGTGGAGATCGACTTTCCTGCTTTTGATGGATACCCAATAAATGGATACTATAATAATGAAACAATATATAAAAAGAAAACTAAGATTTATTAAAAAAATCGTTTTTTTGTTTAATATGTACACATTGCTTTTCCACAGAAAGCAAAGGGTTAGAGAACAAAAAGTATTTCGAAAATTAAAAGAAATTGAAAAAAACACCACTAAAGAAATATATAATTTGCAACAAGATAAATTAATAATTTTTTTTAAATATTCATATGAAAACACAAAGTATTATAAAAAAATATTCGACCAGTTTGATGTAAACACTTGGAATCCTGAAGACTTAAAAAAAATACCTATCCTTACAAAGGATATTATTAGAAAACACGGCAAGGAGCTATTAAGCGAAGAATTTGAAAAATCATCTCTTTGTAAACGAAATACCGGAGGTAGCACCGGAGAATCCTTAGAGTTTTATAGTGACAATATGGCGGGCCTAAATGATAACGCCCATCATTGGTATTTATATTCGCTTATGGGATATGAAAAAGGCGATGCCATTCTTGGATGTAGTGGGACAGTCATACCTCAAAAGTTAAGAGATAAAAATATTTATTGGCTAAGGGAGGCGAAGAATAGTGTGTGGGGGGAGTATGATTTTTCTGTTTTATATCTTACCGATCTAAATATCCACTATTATATAGATAAACTTATTGCTTTGAAGCCAACTATTTTAAGAGGATACCCATCCTTTTTTGATAAATTAGCAACATACATTATTGAAAATGATATAAAACTCGGTTTTGAAATAAAAGGCATAAACTTAACCGGAGAGATGTGCTCTATATCACAAAGAATCAATATAGAAAAAGCATTTTCTTCTATGGTTTATTTTGAATATGGGCATACTGAAATATGTTTATATTGCTACACTTCTGACGATACTTATGTATATAAGTCTTCACCCATATATGGATATATTGAAGTTCTTAAAGACGATGGTACAGATGTAGAAATAGGAGAAGTTGGTAATATAATTGTGACGGGTTTTAATAATCACGGTATGCCATTTGTGAGGTATGATACAGGGGATATGGGAGAGTTACTCTCTCGGAATGGTGGAACAATTGAATTTAAAAAGATATTAGGGAGAAATAAAGATTATATAGTATCGAAAGATGGGCAAAAAGTGTTTTTAACAGCTTTAATATTTGGGCAACACTTACAGGCATTTAAAAATATAGTTAAATGGCAGTTAAAGCAAGAACTGATAGGGGTTGTTAGTATTATGATCGTAAGAAATAGCAACTATACCAATTCAGATGAAACAGAAATTCTAAAAAACTTCCAAAGCGTTGCGGATATTCAATTAAAATTTAAGTATGTAGATGAAATAGCATTAACCAAAAGAGGTAAACATTTATTTTTAAAGCAAAATATAGGGTAACAAAATGAGCTTTAAGATTTTTGCATGTGGAGATATTGTTAATTTCACGGGGAAAGAAAGCTTTGTTAATGACGGGTTAATAAATATTATTAAAAATGCAGATATATCAATTTGTAATTTTGAAGCGCCTATCGAAACTAAATGCATGCAAAAAATAAAAAAAGCAGGCCCCCACGTATACCAGTCTAAAGACTCAATAAAGTATTTAAATAATGCAGGTTTTAATATGGTGTCATTGGCAAATAACCATATTTATGATTATGGGCAAAAAGCGTTAGAAAGTACGATTAAAGAGCTTGAAAAGCATGAAATGGAATATGTAGGTGGCGGTGTAAATTTCAATAAAGCATATCAAGCAAAGATAATAGAAAAGAATGGTATAAAAATAGGCCTTCTTGCTGCTTGTGAAAATGAATTTGGTTGCTTATATGAAAATCAAAATAGAGGTGGGTATGCTTGGCTTTTTCATTATTTGATAGAAGATAGGATTAGAGAACTAAAACATGAAGTTGATAGTATTGTATTAATAGTTCATGCGGGAGCTGAAAACATAGATTTTCCTTTAAAAGAGTGGAGAGAGATATATAAGAGGCTTTGTGATGTAGGTGTCGATGTGATTATCGGGCATCACCCGCATGTTCCACAGGGATATGAGAAGTATAATGGTAGTCAAATTTTCTATAGTTTAGGTAATTTTTATTTTGATACGGTTGGTTTTGAAAATAAAACTGATGATAGTTATAGCGTAGTTTTAGATTTTAATAAAAATGGGTTAGTTGATTTTGAAATTATTTATCATAAAAAAATAGAAGGTCAAACTACTAAAGTAGATGAAAGAGACGTTGCTTTTTCATTTGATAACCTGAATGCTTTACTTGGCCATGATTATGAGCAAAGAAATGAGGATATGTGTTTAGAATTATTTTATAAGTATTATTATGGTTATTATGAAAGTGCTTTGGGGAGGTTGCCCAAGAACGCATCATTGATTCGCAGGGGTAAGCATGCCATAAAAAAAATATTTTTTGAGAATAAAAACATAAATAATAGACATTTATTACTATTGCATAATATACGAATTGATTCCCATCGATTCGTAGTTCAACGGGCTTTGAGTCGAATTGCAGAGAAGTAAATACATCCAGAAAATGGGGGGCTTCTCATTTTAAATTATTAACTCTATTGGAAATAAATGAAAGTGAAAATAGCAATTGCAGGAACGGGCTATGTTGGGCTTTCCAACGCAGTGTTGCTAGCGCAGTACAATGAAGTGGTTGCAATCGATATTATTAGCGACAAGGTCGATCTTATTAATGCTAAAAAAGCAACGGTTGTTGATGCTGAGATTGAAAGTTACCTTATCAATAAAAAATTAAACCTTAGAGCGACACTAGATAAAAATGATACTTATAAAAATGCGGACTTTGTGATCATTGCAACGCCTACCGATTACGATCCTGACACCAATTACTTTAATACAAGCTCTGTTGAAGCGGTTATTAAAGATGTATTGATGATCAATCCGCAAGCGGTCATGATTATCAAATCAACCGTTCCTGTCGGCTTTACCCAATCAGTAAAAGACAAATTTAACTGCGAAAACATTATTTTCTCTCCTGAATTTTTAAGGGAGGGGAGCGCGCTGTACGATAACTTACATCCGTCACGCATTATTGTAGGGGAAAATTCAGAGCGAGCTAAGGTGTTTGCTAATTTATTAGCACAAGGCGCGATTAAAGAAAATATTGATATATTATTTACAAACTCAACAGAAGCCGAAGCCGTTAAGCTGTTTTCTAATACCTACTTAGCGATGCGCGTGGCGTATTTTAATGAGCTCGATAGTTACGCAGAATCACATAGTTTAGATACAAAACAAATTATTGAAGGGGTGGGGTTAGATCCTCGCATTGGTAACCATTACAATAATCCCTCTTTTGGCTATGGCGGTTATTGTTTGCCCAAAGATACAAAACAGTTACGAGCAAATTACAAAGATGTACCAAATTGTATTATCAGTGCGATTGTTGATTCGAATACAACTCGAAAAGATTTTATTGCCGAGTCAATTTTAAAGAGAGATCCCAAAATAGTGGGAATTTACCGCTTAATAATGAAAAGTGGATCAGATAACTTTAGGGCATCAAGTATTCAGGGTATCATGAAGCGCATCAAAGCAAAGGGAGTGGAGATTGTCATTTATGAACCTGTGTTAGATGATGAACAGTTCTTCCATTCAAAAGTAATAAAAAATTTAAATGAATTCAAAAAAGAGGCTGATGTAATCGTTAGCAATAGAATGGTTAAAGAATTACAAGATGTTAAAGATAAAGTATACACACGAGATCTCTTTGGAAGTGATTAAGTCATACTTCAGTTGTTTAATTTAAGGAAAAAGAATGAGCTTAGCTCCTATTGTATTGTTTGTTTATAATCGCTTAGATCACACCCAAAAAACCATTTCAGCTTTACAAAAAAACACGCTCGCAAAAGAAAGTGAATTATTTATTTACGCGGATGCTGCGGGAAAACAAAGTGAGGCAGAAAAGGTCCAAGCAGTACGGGATTTTATAAAAACAATTGACGATTTTAAATCAATTACCATTATCGAACAAAAAGAAAATAAAGGCCTCGCGGATTCAATTATTTCAGGTGTTACAGAAATCGTTAATAAATATGGGAAAATTATCGTACTCGAGGATGATCTAGTAACAAGCCCCTATTTTTTAAAGTTTATGAATGATAGTTTAAATACCTATGAGAAACATAGTAAAGTAGCTTCTATTCATGGATATATTTACCCAATCGACAATCTACCCAATACTTTTTTTTTAAAAGGGGCTGATTGCTGGGGGTGGGCTACTTGGAAAAATAGGTGGGCTATTTTTGAACCGCGTGGGCAAAAATTACTTGCTGAATTAAAGTCTAGAAAATTAGAAAAAGAAGCTGATTTTAATGGTAGTTATGACTTTACTGGGATGCTAAAAAATCAAATTAAAGGTCAAAATGACTCTTGGGCAATAAGGTGGTACATGAGCGCATTTTTAAAAGATATGCTAACACTATACCCAGGGAAAAGTTATGTTCAAAACATTGGCTTTAGTAGCGAGGGGACTCATTGTACCACTCAGACCAATGTGTTTGATGTTAAGTTAAATGAGCAGTATCTTTTACAAGAGATAAATGTAAAAGAAGATTTAGAAAGTAGGAATAAGATAGAAACGTTTCTTTTTTCACTTAAAATAAGTTCATTTAAAAGGGTGAAAAATAAGATAAAAGAACTATACAGATGAAAAAACTTATAAAATCATTAATACCACCAATTTTATTAGAGGGGGTACGTAAAATTAAGAGCCGTCAATATGGCTGGAAAGGTGATTATAATACTTGGCAAGAAGCTGAAAATACGGCGACAGGGTACGATACCGATGAGATACTCAAAACAGTAACAAGTTCACTGCTTAAAGTAAAAAATGGGGAGGCCGTTTATGAGCGAGATAGTGTTATTTTTGATAAAATTCAATACTCTTGGCCTCTTTTATCAGGTTTAATGTTTTGTGCTGCTAAATCTGGTGGAACACTTCAAGTAGTTGATTTCGGTGGGAGTTTAGGGAGCACTTATTTTCAAAATAAAAAGTTTTTAGATAAATTAGACAATGTCAATTGGAATATAATTGAGCAAAAACATTTTGTTGATATTGGTAAAAATAAATTTGAAGACGAAAGATTGAAGTTTTTTTATAATATAGATGAGTGCATAGAAAAAGAAAATCCAAGTGTGTTGTTACTTTCTGGTGTATTACAGTATATTGAAAAACCTTATGAACTTTTGGATGATATTTTAAAAAATAATTTTGAATATATTTTAATAGATAGAACGCCATTTTGTAAAATAAATGAAAAAATAACACTGCAAATTGTACCCCCTGACATTTATGAAGCTAGTTATCCCTGTAGGTTTTTAAATGAAAAAGAATTTATTCGGTACCTTGGCGATAAAAACTATAAAGTCATCGAATCTTTTTGTGCGCTTGATGGTGAAGACTTCAAGGGAATTATATTGGAGATCGTTAAAGATGTATAACTACTGCACGCTATTTGACAGTAACTATTTAACTCGTGGTTTGGCCATGTATGAATCATTAAAAAGCCATAGTAACAATTTTCATCTATATATATTTTCCTTTGATGATAAAAGCTATGATTTGCTTAAAAAATTAAACTTAGAGTCTATTACCGTTATTTCTTTAAATGAGTTCGAAGATGATGAATTACTAAAAATAAAAGGAGGTAGAACTGCTAGAGAATATTGTTGGACTTGTACTCCTTCAATTATAAAACACTGCATTAAAAACTATAATCTAGATAACTGCACCTATCTTGATGCAGACTTATATTTTTTTAGTGATCCTACTATTCTAATTGAGGAAATGGGTACCAAATCGGTCCTTATAACAGAGCATAAATATACTTCAGAATATGATCAAGCAAAAATGAGTGGAAAATATTGTGTTCAGTTTATGACATTTAAGAATGATAAAAATGGCATGAAAGTATTGAATTGGTGGCGAGATGCTTGTAATGACTGGTGCTATGCAAGGTTTGAAGATGGAAAGTTTGGGGATCAAAAATACCTCGATGATTGGACTGTTAGGTTTGAAGGAGTGCATGAGCTTCAAAATTTAGGTGGTGGAGTAGCTCCTTGGAATGTTCAACAGTATGATTTGAATGACGCAAGTTTCCATTTGATATTTTACCATTTCCATAATTACAAGGTTCTAGAAGGGGCCAAAATTGAATTAGGTTCATATAAACTAACTAAAGAGAATATAAATAGATTATATAAACCGTATACAAAGCACCTTCGGGAAATTACAAATAACCTGAAACTAATTGATAATGTAAATGATTATAATGGAATTGTGAAGTCTGCAAAGCTACATTGGAAAATTCCATTTAGATTAGTAAGAAGAAAACTTAAAGGTACTTATAATGTGTTTGGTATTCATAAAATTTTGGATAAATAAATGCCTTACCTAATTGAATTGCCAACTTTTAGAGATGATAGAGCAACCTTGACTGTAGTCGAAAAGCTATTACCTTTTGAGATAAAAAGATTTTATTATATTTATGATGTAAGTGGAAAAAGAGGCGGTCATCGGCATAAAAAAACAATTCAAGCATTGATCTGTTTGGGCGGTAGTTGTGATATTTATATTCACGATGGCAAGTCAGAAAAAACAGTTGTATTGGATAACCCAAATAAGTGTTTAATCTTAGATCCTAAAGACTGGCACACTATGGATAACTTTTCAAAGGGGGCTACACTTTTAGTCTTTTCATCTGAGCACTATGATAAAAATGATTATATTGATGAGGCTTATTAGATGATTGAATATGAAAACTTAAAAAAAGTAAATGAAAAACTATTTGATGAGTATCAAGCCTGCTTTGAAGACTTTTTAAAAAGTGGTTGGTACGTGCTTGGTCGCCAGGTATCTATATTCGAAGATGAATTTTCACAGTTTTGTAATGTGAAGCATACAGTAGGTGTGGCTTCTGGGCTTGACGCACTGGTGCTGGCTATTGATGCTTTTGATTTCCCTGAAAATTCAGAAATAATAGTCCCTGCAAATACCTATATTGCAACTATATTAGCAATAGTTAGAAATGGTTTTAAGCCAGTGTTAGTTGAACCCGATATATACACTTATAATATTGACCCTGCCAAAATAGAAAGAAGTATTACAAACAAAACAAGGGCTATATTAGTTGTTCATCTTTATGGCAAGTCTTGTGCTATGAAAAAAATACTAGAAATATCCACTAAATATAACTTAAAAATTATAGAGGATTGCGCTCAAGCGCATGGAGCAAAATTTAAAGGAACAAAAGTTGGTGGTTTCGGAATTGGATGCTTCAGTTTTTATCCAACCAAAAATCTTGGAGCCTTGGGGGATGCAGGCGCAATCACATGCGATGATGATATTTATAAAGACAAAATAAGATCTTTGAGAAATTATGGGAGCCATACTAAATATTATAACGATGATTTAGGTTATAACTCGCGACTAGATGAAATACAGGCGGGGTTTTTATCTATTAAATTAAAAGTTCTTGATGAAATTACAAGCCATAAAAGATCTCTTGCACAGCTTTATCTTAATAATCTCGATGACAGATTTATAAAACCTGTGGTTGATGGTGACTATTTCGATGTTTACCATATATTTAATGTCAGGCATTCAGATAGGGATGCACTGAAAGATTATTTACTAAAAAATGGAGTTAAAACAGAGATACACTACCCACTACCACCGAACAAGCAGAAATCGATGGAAAACTTTATAAAGGGTGACTTTCCTATAAGTGAAGAAATACACAATACGACGTTAAGCCTTCCAATATCATACTTCCATACGAAAGATGACGTTTTAAAAGTAATCAGTGTGATGAATGGGTGGTTGAAATGAAGGGGATAATATTGGCCGGAGGTAGTGGTACAAGGCTTTAGCACTATTTAAATTGAATAAAAAAGCAATAAGATAGAAGTGGTAACTATCTTTTAGCGATTAATGGCAAAGTCTGAGTTGGCGATAGAATATGCTCTGTAAATTATTGTTTTATATTAACAAATAATAGTGAGTAACTATAAAAAAGGTTAAACTCTTTATCATACTATAATAAAGCTGGACAATTATGAGACACTTTAAAGAAATTCAAGAAAACTTATCTAATACAATAATGAAAAGTTTATCGTGCGCAACGCCAGTTGTAGGTTTTAATATAGGCGGTAATTCCGATATGATTGTTCACCAAGAAAATGGCTACCTAGCAAAACCTTTTGATACTACCGATTTAGCACTTGGTATTAATTGGATATTAAACAATGAAAATTATGCTGATTTATGTTTAAATGCACGGGACAAAGTGGTCAGAGAGTTTGATAGTGAAGTTGTCGCGACGAGATATGTTGGCATGTATACGAGATTATTTAAATGACGGTTTCTTTCCATAAATTAAAAGAAGAATACTTTGTTTACATTTTATTTTTTCTTTTTGGTATGAGTTATTGGCGGCTGTATGTACCATTTATACTCATTGTTTTTGTTATTGTATTTTCAGACTTTAAATTAGAAAATAAAAAGGTTCATTTTGACTTTTTGCTCATCGCTAGCATATATATACTAATGCTAGTAACTCTCCTATTATTTAATGATCACGGTTTTACTTTAAATGGAAAAGAGGATCGAGTAATACTGCAATTAATCACTGTATTTATTGTAGGAGGGTTTCTAATTCAAAGTAAAAGTATAGCCATAAACATAAAAACGATAAAATTTTTTTTACTAGGCTCTTTTTTTATTTGCTCTTTTGTGGTGCTATATAGTTTTTTTCTGAATCCTGTAAAATATGGACACGGCTGCTTATTGAACCCATTAACCGGCAAGGAAGTTAATTCTCCAAGCTATTCAAATCTACTCGCTTTAAGTTTTATTTCATTTTGGCACTCACTTTTTTATGAGCAAAATAAGCTTATAAAGAAAATACTTTTAATTATCTTATTAATAACAACACTAAGTATGGCTGTTTTTTTAGTAGGAAGAGCATTTTTTATGCTGATTATTATTTCTATTTTATTTTTTTTGTCTCTAAATATATCTTTAAAGAGGATAATAAAAATTATGTTATGTATAGTCATCATAAGTTTTATTTTTATACACTTTAATACTGGCGTCGAACACCTAGCAATATTCCATAAATTTAAAAATAATGGCCTCGAATCAAAAAGGTTTGACTTCTATTGGCAGGCACTGCATGACATACCTTTGCACCCTTTTGGAATGTCTAAAGTTGATCAAAGCATAGAGCATATTAGCTGGTTTCATAACATAATACTTGATACTGGTAGAGTTGGCGGATTAATTCCTATGTTTTTATCAATTATTTTATTGTTACTGCCTTTAAAGGCGCTTCTCCAGCGGAAGCGGCACTTAGGGAAGGCTTTTATTGTTTGTATGTTACTTGCGACTTTTTTACTAATGCAACAGGATGTTATAATTGAAGGGGACGGACAAAGTCTTTCCCTATTTTTATTTCTTTCCACGGCTCTTCTTTGTAGCTTGCCTAATTCTTTAATAACTAGTCGGAATAAAACCACTTAGCAAGGGGGGATAATGTTTTTTTCTATAGTAACAGTAAATTACAACAATAAAAAAGGCTTACAAGAAACAATTAAATCCGTCTTAACTCAAACTATAAAAAGAGATAAAGTGCAATTTATTGTTATTGATGCTGGTTCTAATGACGGTTCGGTAGATGTTTTAGAAAAGAACGAGGATCTAATTGACGTCAAAGTTTCAGAGCCAAACAGTGGAATATTCTTTGCCATGAATAAAACCATTGCGCTTGCAACAGGTGAGTGGATTAATTTTATAAATGCTGGGGATTCTTTTTATGATTTAGATGTCTTAGCTAAACCGCTTCTTAATAAAACCATAGTGCCTGACATACTGTATGGACGTAGTATGTATGTTTTAAATGGAAACGATATTGGTTGTCCACAGCAAAAAATTAACCATTTCTATCAAGGTGTGCTGATAGGTCACCAAGCAACTTTCGTTGTCCTTGAATTGACAAAATCTAACTTATGCTCGTTACAATATAGAGTTTCAGGATATTTTACTTTTTTCTTTAATATATATGGACGGCTATAAATTTCAAAAAACAACGAAAATTATTTGCCGCTTTGATGTATCGAGATTAAGTTCAGAAAAAGCATATACAGCTACGTATCAGGATATGCTAATTGTAATGAAACGGCGAAAAGTATAGAGATAGCAGAAAATAGAAAATAAATACAACATTATGGCAAAAAACAATATTAAATAGCCTTGGAGGATCGCACCCTTAACATTATGCTATTCTCATTGAGTGCTTTGTTAGATTGTTTTAAGTTTTAAAAAAATCAGTAGCTATAATAAAAAAAATATAAGGCCATAGATGAAATACACAGAAACAAAATACAGTACAACAAAAAGACTTACCAAAGATATCCCGATAATAACCTCTAGTACAAAGCATACCTTTAAATCCTCTTTGTTTTTACCGAAAAATAAAGATAGAATGTTTGAAGGTGGCCTGAGATTGCATGGGTACTTTAAAAAATCTTCGGTAAATAAGCTTCTTATTTCAATTATTACCGTTGTTTATAACGGCGAAAAGTTTTTAGAGGACACTATAAGCAGTGTTATTAATCAGAGTTATGGCAATGTTGAGTATATAATTATAGATGGAGGAAGTAACGATGGAACTGTTGAGATCATTAAGAAATATGATCATTTAATTGATTATTGGGTTAGTGAGGCTGACAAGGGTATTTACGATGCTATGAATAAAGGTATTTCATTAGCTACTGGATCTTGGGTAGGCTTGGTTAATGCTGATGATTTTTATGACTTGAATGCTTTAAACGCCCTTGCTTACCAAGCGAAGAATTATCCTGAAGTTAATGTTTTTCACTTTAATTTAAGAGTTATATCTTTTAATAACGAAAACTCTATAACAGAGTCCCCCACTAAATTACATATGTTGTATAAAGGAATGTGTATCAATCATCCTGCTTCGTTTGTTTCGTTAAAGACATACAAAAAAGAAGGAGTCTTCTCTTTGCAATATCCAATTGCAGCTGACTGGGAGCTTATGTTACGTTTTTATAAAAATGGATGCAAATTCAAAGATGGTAAAGATATTGTTTCAAATTTTCGTTTGGGAGGGGTCAGTTATTTGATTACCAAACAAAGCATTAAAGAAAAGCATTTAATACGAAAAAAGCACAATTTATTCACTTATATTGACAAGTATTATTTATCTGACTTAGTAAAGTATTTTGTATTTGGAAAAAATTTGGTGAAAGTTGCACAATTTAAAAATAAATGGGTTAATAAATTTAAATATTAGCATGACATGATTTATTTTGCTCATTGCAGGGCTGTGATGTAAACAATTAAATAAATTGCAGGCTATGGGTATATATCATTGCCATTTTAGGCATTAGCTGCTGTTTATTATGCAAGCATGCGTACCAGCGCAGAGAACTATAGATATAAATATCCTATAATAACCCACATTAACAAGGTAAGATACAGGTTGGCTCTATGAATGTAACAACAATAATTCCAATGTATAATTCAGAAAACACAATTATTGCAACTCTTAATTCTGTTGTAAATCAAACCTATCAAGCTGAAATTGAAGTGCTTATTATTAATGATGGTTCAATTGATAACTCGGCAATGATTGTAAAAAAATATATTGAAGATAACCGCTCTGATAATATTAGTTTTCGGCTAATTAATAAAAATAATGGAGGAGTTTCCTCGGCTAGGAATGTTGGAATAAAAGAGTCAAAAGGAAAATGGATTGCCCTTCTTGATTCAGATGATGTTTGGCTTCCTGAAAAACTTGAAAAACAAATGCAAGTGTTAAAAGAAAATGAGCATATAAAGATATTAGGAACAAATCGAAATGACGAGGTTTATCCTTGGTTTGGTAAGAGTAAATTAAAAATATATAACCTAACTGCAAAAGAGACGCTTCTTAAATGGTGGCCTAGTACGCCAACGGTTATTTTTAAAAAAGAAATTATCGAAAAAACCGGTGTTTATAATGAAAGCCTAAGGGGATTAGAAGATGGAGAGTTTTGGCTGAGAATACTAAAAACATATAAAATATATGTTTTAAATGAATATTTGGTATTAACCGGTCATGGTAAAAGGTCATTTGGTGATATAGGGTTGTCTGCAGATCTTGGTGTTATGCATTCAGGCGAGAAAGCAATTCTTGCTATAGTTTATAAAAATAAGCAAATTAATTATTTGGAATACTTGTTTTTTCAGGTTTATTTATCCTTGAAGTATTTTCGGCGGTTACTTGTGGTGAGGTTGGCAAAATGATATTTAAATGTTTTTGGAGGCTTCGCGGCTTGGTTTATAAATTGTTTTTTGGTGCTTATGGCCTTCCATCATACATTGGTAAGCCTGTCTTTATTGGTAACTTTAAACGCATTTTTATAGGGAAAAGAGTGCGCATTTTTCCTGGGGCAAGAATTGAAGTGCTTAATGATAAATCTTCTATACACTTCAAAGATAATATATCAATCGGTCAAAACCTGCATATAACCTCTGGCGGATATTTAATCATAGATAAAAATACAACAATAGCAGAGAATGTTTGCATCACAAATATAGATCATCACTATCAAGAAGTTGGTGTTCATATTTTAGATCAACAAAATATTATTAGTGAAACATATATCGGAGAAAACTGCTTTATTGGCTTTGGAGCGGTTATTCAAGCAGGTACAATTTTGGGTAAACAATGCATTGTTGGAGCAAATGCGGTGGTTAGAGGGCATTATCCTAACTATTGTGTGATTGTTGGTGCACCAGCGAAAGTAATAAAAAGATATGATGAAGTTGATGGGCAATGGAAGAAAACATTAGCAAACGGTTCGTTTTTGAATGAAAATTAATAATTTGCAATAAAAAATATTCTCCTGCTCTCCCCTATTGCTTTTGGCTACGAACCTGAAATTCAAAAGCAGCTACAAAACAACAACATATTCAGCGACATTTAAAAGCCTGCTTGTATTAGAGCTATTAAAAAATGAAAAATTAAAAATAATAAAACCTCAGCGTGCATTGCAAGTTCGCATAACATAACTGTACCACTACACACCTAACGCACAAAGAAAATCAGCAAATGCTTCTGTGTTGGTACTTCCTCGATGTAGCGCGAAGCGGAGCAAGTCCTCTGTAGTAGATTGTTTTTTTAATTATAAAACAACTGGAATTAACCACAGAGGACACCGAGGTACTGCGTACCGCACAGAGAATGTCTTTTTAGTTTTTTCCTCATTCTTTGCTCATTTAGTCCTCTTTGTGAGATAGCTTTTTTTAATTATAAAACAACTGGAATTAACCACCGAGAACACCGAGGTACTGCGTACTGCACAGAGAATGTTTTTTCAGTTTTTACCTCATTCTTTGCTCATTTAGTTCTCTTTGTGAAATAGATTTTTTTAATTATTAAATAGTATTTTCTCGGTGTAGCGCGAAGCGCCTCTGTGTCCTCGGTGGTAAAATTTTTTTAATTATAAATAGTGTTTTAATGTTTTCTCGGTGTAGCGCGAAGCGGATCAAGTCCTCGGTGGTAAAATTTTTTTAATTATAAATAGTGTTTTAGTGTTTTAATGTTTTAGTACTTCCTCGGTGTAGCGCGAAGCGCCTCTGTGTTCTCGGTGGTAAATAGATTTTTTTAATTATTAAACAACAGGAATTAACCACAGAGGACACCGAGGTACTGCGTACTGCACAGAGGAGTTAGAAATATTATAAATAGTGTTTTAGTGTTTTAATGTTTTAGTACTTCCTCGGTGTAGCGCGAAGCGCCTCTGTGTCCTCGGTGGTAAAATTTTTTTAATTATAAATAGTGTTTTAATGTTTTCTCGGTGTAGCGCGAAGCGGATCAAGTCCTCGGTGGTAAAATTTTTTTAATTATAAATAGTGTTTTAGTGTTTTAATGTTTTAGTACTTCCTCGGTGTAGCGCGAAGCGCCTCTGTGTTCTCGGTGGTAAATAGATTTTTTTAATTATTAAACAACTGGAATTAACCACCGAGGACACCGAGGTACTGCGTACTGCGCAGAGAATGTTTTTTCAGTTTTTACCTCATTCTTTGCTCATTTAGTCCTCTTTGTAAGATATCTTTTTTTAATTATAAAATAGTGTTTTAGTGTTTTCTCGGTGTAGCGCGAAGCGCCTCTGTGTCCTCGGTGGTAAAATTTTTTTAATTATAAATAGTGTTTTAGTGTTTTAATGTTTTAGTACTTCCTCGGTGTAGCGCGAAGCGCCTCTGTGTTCTCGGTGGTAAATAGATTTTTTTAATTATTAAACAACAGGAATTAACCACAGAGGACACCGAGGTACTGCGTACTGCACAGAGGAGTTAGAAATATTATAAATAGTGTTTTAGTGTTTTAATGTTTTAGTACTTCCTCGGTGTAGCGCGAAGCGCCTCTGTGTCCTCGGTGGTAAAATTTTTTTAATTATAAATAGTGTTTTAATGTTTTCTCGGTGTAGCGCGAAGCGGATCAAGTCCTCGGTGGTAAAATTTTTTTAATTATAAATAGTGTTTTAGTGTTTTAATGTTTTAGTACTTCCTCGGTGTAGCGCGAAGCGCCTCTGTGTTCTCGGTGGTAAATAGATTTTTTTAATTATTAAACAACTGGAATTAACCACCGAGGACACCGAGGTACTGCGTACTGCGCAGAGAATGTTTTTTCAGTTTTTACCTCATTCTTTGCTCATTTAGTCCTCTTTGTAAGATATCTTTTTTTAATTATAAAATAGTGTTTTAGTGTTTTCTCGGTGTAGCGCGAAGCGCCTCTGTGTCCTCGGTGGTAAAATTTTTTTAATTATAAATAGTGTTTTAGTGTTTTAATGTTTTAGTACTTCCTCGGTGTAGCGCGAAGCGCCTCTGTGTGCTCGGTGGTAAAATTTGTTTAATTATTAAATAGTATTTTCTCGGTGGTAAAATTTTTTTAATTATAAATAGTGTTTTCTCGGTGGTAGATTGGTTTTTTTAATTATAAAACAACTGAAATATAATACGCCAAAGAATTTAAACAATAAAATTAACATTCTTATTCCTATTTGAGTTAACATTTCCAAAATAGAATAATTAAAATGAACAACAAAACAACAACATATTCAGCGACATTTAAAATCCTGCTTGTATTGGAGTTATTGGAAAATAATAAAAAACAATTAATTGAGCCTAAGCTTAAAAACATTTGTGTATCGTCCCATGGCTACATATCGAAAGGCGCTAGGTTTGAATGTAGTGGTCAAACAAGTGACGACGACATGCTTAAGAAACTACATAAAAAATATTAAATAGTTGTATTGACTCTTTGGCTAGGTATAATATGATTTTGCAATTGCCATTCAAGAATTAGCAGTTGAAAAAGGATTGTTAAATCAAGTGATAGCGATTAAACCAATCCCAACATCAGCGTACCCTACCCATGCTAAACGCACTGCTTTCTCAGTAATTGACAAATCAAAGGCTGGAGATATCTCTTCTTTAAGGGAGTGTATTGGCGAAAGCAATTATCGAAAATGATGGAAGAATTGCAATGATTAATAAACCTAAAATATTAGTACTGCTTGCTGCTTATAATGGAGAGCAATACATTAAAGAGCAATTGGACTCCATTCTTGCACAAACTAATGTCCAGGTTTCCATTTTAATTAGTTTAGATAAAAGTTTGGATAAAACACCAGATATAATAAACGAATATACAAGTAAGCACTCTAATATACAAGATTTAGGCAATACTACAAGATTTGGCTCTGCTGGTAGAAATTTTATTGAGTTAATCATAAAAAGTGATATATCAAAATATGATTATATTTCATTTTCCGATCAAGATGATATATGGCTGGCAGAAAAGCTTTCAAAAGCAGTTGATACCATAAAATTAAAAAAAATAGATGCATACTCATCAAATGTAACTGCATTTTGGGATGATGGAAAAGAAAAACTAATAATAAAAGACTACTCACAAGTAAAATACGACTACCTATTTGAATCTGCAGGACCTGGTTGTACTTTTGTATTTACAAAAACATTATTTTCTGAAATACAATCTCATTTACTTTCTAAAAAAGCTGATTTTAAAGATTTTGGGGTACATGATTGGTATTGCTATTCTTTTGCTCGACACAATAATTTCAAGTGGTATATATCTAGTGATTCATTAATGCGTTATAGACAGCATTCAACAAATGTCACAGGTGCCAATATTGGACTCAAAGGTTTCAAAAGCAGACTAAAGCAATTATGGACAGGTAGCTATTTCTTTAAGGTTAAACAACAAGCGCTATTTATAGGACAATCTGAAAAACCGATAATCTTATTAAAATCTAAGGATAGAATGGCCATGTTAAGACTTGCTGCAATTGCTCATCAATGCACTCGCAACCCTTTTAATAAAATAATGTTTATTTTAGTATGTTGTCTTATGTTTATAAAAGGAAATAAATTATAATGCCTCAAGAAATCTCAACGGTAAAAATTATAATACCCCAAGGAATTTAAACAATAAAATTAACACTCTTATTCCTATTTGAGTTAACATTTCTAAAATAGAGTAATTAAAAGGAGCTACAAAACAACAACATATTCAGCGACATTTAAAAGCCTGCTTGTATTAAAGCTATTAAAAAATGAAAAATTAAAAATAATAAAACCTCAGCGTGCATTGCAAGTTCGCATAACATAACTGTACCACTACACACCTAGCGCACAAAGAAAATCAGCAAATGCTTCTGTGTTGGTATTTTCTCGATGTAGCGCGAAGCGCCTTTGAGTACTTAGTGGTAAATAGATTTTAATTATAAAACAACTGGAATTAACCTTAACCACAGAGAACACCGAAGTACTGCGTACTGCGCAGAGAATGTTTTTTCAATTTTTCCCTCATTCTTTGCTCATTTAGTTCTCTTTGTGAGATAGCTTTTTTTAATTATTAAACAACTGGAATTAACCTTAACCACAAAGAGCACCGAGGTACTGCGTACTGCACAGAGAATGTCTTTTTAGTTTTTTCCTCATTCTTTGCTCATTTAGTCCTCTTTGTGAGATAGCTTTTTTTAATTATTAAACAACTGGAATTAACCACAGAGGACACCGAGGTACTGCGTACTGCACAGAGACGTTAGAAATATTATTAAATAATGTTTTAGTGTTTTAGTGTTTTAGTGTTTTAGTGTTTTCTCGGTGTAGCGCGAAGCGGATCAAGTCCTCGGTGGTAAAATTTTTTTAAAATTATAAAACAACTGAAATTAACCACCGAGAACACCGAGGTACTGCGTACTGCACAGAGAATGTTTTTTCAGTTTTTCCTCATTCTTTGCTCATTTAGTTCTCTTTGTGAGATAGCTTTTTTTAATTATAAAATAGTGTTTTAGTGTTTTAATGTTTTAATGTTTTAATGTTTTTTCGGTGTAGCGCGAAGCGCCTCTGTGTGCTCGGTGGTAAAATTTTTTTAATTATTAAACAACTGGAATTAACCACAGAGGACACCGAGGTACTGCGTACTGCACAGAGGAGTTAGAAATATTATAAATAGTGTTCTAATGTTTTAGTGTTTTAATGTTTTAATGTTTTAGTGTTTTAGTGTTTTAGTGTTTTAGTGTTTTCTCGGTGTAGCGCGAAGCGGATCAAGTCCTCGGTGGTAAAATTTTTTTAAAATTATAAAACAACTGAAATTAACCACCGAGAACACCGAGGTACTGCGTACTGCACAGAGAATGTTTTTTCAGTTTTTCCTCATTCTTTGCTCATTTAGTTCTCTTTGTGAGATAGCTTTTTTTAATTATAAAATAGTGTTTTAGTGTTTTAATGTTTTCTCGGTGTAGCGCGAAGCGGATCAAGTCCTCGGTGGTAAAATTTTTTAATTATTAAACAACAGGAATTAACCACCGAGAACACCGAGGTACTGCGTACTGCACAGAGACGTTAGAAATATTATTAAATAGTGTTCTAGTGTTTTAATGTTTTCTCGGTGTAGCGCGAAGCGGATCAAGTTCTCGGTGGTAAATAGATTTTTTTAATTATAAAACAACTGGAATTAACCTTAACCACAAAGAGCACCGAGGTACTGCGTACTGCACAGAGGAGTTAGAAATATTATAAATAGTATTTTAGTGTTTTAATGTTTTAATGTTTTTTCGGTGTAGCGCGAAGCGGATCAAGTGCTCGGTGGTAAAATTTTTTTAATTATTAAACAACAGGAATTAACCACAGAGGACACCGAGGTACTGCGTACTGCACAGAGGAGTTAGAAATATTATAAATAGTATTTTAGTGTTTTAATGTTTTAATGTTTTAATGTTTTTTCGGTGTAGCGCGAAGCGCCTCTGTGTGCTCGGTGGTAAAATTTTTTTAATTATTAAACAACTGGAATTAACCACAGAGGACACCGAGGTACTGCGTACTGCACAGAGGAGTTAGAAATATTATAAATAGTGTTCTAATGTTTTAGTGTTTTAATGTTTTAATGTTTTAATGTTTTAATGTTTTAATGTTTTAATGTTTTAATGTTTTCTCGGTGTAGCGCGAAGCGCCTCTGTGTTCTCGGTGGTAAATTGGTTTTTTTTATTATTAAATAGTGTTTTCTCGGTGTGACTCTGTATCCTCGATGGTAAATTGGTTTTTTTAATTATTAAATAGTGTTTTCTCAGTGTAGCGCGAAGCGCCTCTGTGTCCTCGGTGGTAAATTGGCTTTTTTTATTATTAAATAGTGTTTTCTCGGTGTGACTCTGTATCCTCGATGGTAGATTGGTTTTTTTAATTATTAAATAGTGTTTTCTCAGTGTAGCGCGAAGCGCCTCTGTGTCCTCGGTGGTAAATTGGCTTTTTTTATTATTAAATAGTGTTTTCTCGGTGTGACTCTGTATCCTCGATGGTAGATTGGTTTTTTTAATTATAAAATTAGCACTTTATAATACCCCAAGTAATTTTATTGTTTAGATTTTTTTGGGCATTATATAATAAGCATTTACACGGTTCCTTTTACACCCTAATTTTTAAATTTTTCTACAATCTAGTTTGTAGTGGTACAATTAGGCGTACAAATTAACATAATAGGATTCATATGAAAAAATTTATAATACTGTTCTTTCCATTGGTAGACATTCTACTAATACCTTTTGTTTACCCTGCCGCATGGCTACTGAAAAACATACGAAGAGGAGGTGTATGGAGGCTGCCACATTGCAAGAATGCCTTTATGAATGTAGGTGTATTTCCAATTCGTGCTCATTACTACGAACCTCAGTTTAATAACCAAAACCCTAATCCACCTTTCTCTCAAGACAGAAATCTTCAAGGGATTAACTGGAATGTTTCTTGTCAACTGGAAATGCTTGAAAGATTTAATTTTTCTGAGGAACTTGCAAATATTCCTCAAAAGAAACCAAGCACTCTCAAATTCTATCTAAATAATGAAGCATTTGAATCAGGTGATGCTGAATATTGGTATCAAATAATTCGCACCATTAAACCAAAGAGAATATTTGAAGTTGGTAGCGGAAATTCCACTCTAATGGCAATTGATGCCATTAATAAAAATCAAAGTGAAGACCCAAATTATAAATGTGAGCATATTTGCATTGAGCCTTATGAAATGCCTTGGCTTGAAGAGACTGGAGTAACAGTAGTAAGGAAAAAAGTTGAAGAAGTGGAGTTGTCATTTTTCTCACAACTAGAAGAAAATGATATCTTATTCATTGATTCGTCGCACATTATACGACCTCAAGGCGATGTTCTCTTTGAATACCTTGAACTATTACCGTCTCTCAATACAGGTGTAATTGTTCATGTACATGATATCTTTTCACCCAAAAATTATCTCACCAAATGGTTGCAAGATGATGTTAGGTTCTGGAATGAACAATACTTGCTAGAGGCATTCCTTTCACATAATAGCAGTTGGAAAATTGTAGGTGCTCTTAACTATTTACATCATAATCATTATAAGAAATTTAGTTCTGTAATACCATTTTTAACACCTGAACATGAGCCAGGCTCATTCTATATTCAAAAAATCGCCTAACAAAATGCACCACTGGATAAAAAAAGTTATAAGGCACACATAGCCCTAACTAGAAAATACAGAATAATAAGGAATAATGGGGATATAGTAGTACTGTACCACTACATTTCTTTAGAAGTTATAAAATTGAATGGATGCCACCTCACCCAACGTTTTATATGAAAAGGTCCCTGTATCAACAATATGGAGGATTTGATCTAAAGTTTAAAATTGCTGCTAATTCTGATTTATTATTACGCTATATATGGGTAAATAAAATATCGTTAAGCTATATTTCAGAGGTTTTAGTTTTAATGCGCCTGTGGGGTAAGTAACAACTCTTTTTCTAATTTGTTGAAAAAAACAAAAGAGCACATGCAGGTGTTGTCAAAAAATAAAGTGCCTGTTTTACCTGCTTTGCTAGGAAAGTATTTATCTAAAATTCCTCAGTTTTGGTAAAATGATATTTTTAAAGCAAACTTGCTAGTTCCCCATTACAACGAAATATTATAATATTTTTACTTTCAAAATTAGTTTAATTCGTTAAAATTGACTGCCAGAAAAATACTGGACATGGATGAGAAGATCTTAACTCTTTATAATGAATGAGTACGCGGCATAACACCGCAATAAATGCCATGATAACCCTGTAGTGGCAACTAATTTTGAACCACTACATATCAAGTTTTACAAAAAGGCTATAATATGAGATTTTTAGTTACAGGTGGAGCGGGTTTTATTGGCAGTGCTGTTGTGCGTTATATTATAGAAAACAGCAATGACTCAGTTATTAATGTCGATAAACTTACCTATGCAGGTAATGTTGAATCGCTAGCCACTGTTGTAAATAATGAGCGTTACAATTTTATACAGGCAGATATTTGTGATGCACAAGCAATGCAAAATGTTTTTGAAAAATATCAACCTACTGCAGTTATGCATTTAGCTGCGGAGTCTCATGTTGACAGGTCAATTGATGGCCCAAGCGATTTTATGCAAACCAATATTATGGGCACATTTATTTTATTAGAAGCCGCGCGTAGTTATTGGAATAAACTTGCAGATGATAAAAAAGCAGCTTTTCGCTTTCATCATATTTCAACTGATGAGGTTTATGGTGATTTAGCAGGAACTGACGATCTGTTTACTGAAGAGACAGCCTATGATCCCAGCTCTCCTTATTCTGCATCAAAAGCATCAAGCGATCATTTAGTGCGAGCATGGCAGCGTACTTATGGGCTGCCTGTTATTGTCACCAACTGCTCAAACAACTATGGCCCTTATCACTTCCCTGAAAAGCTCATTCCGCATATTATTTTAAATGCGCTTGCGGGTAAAGCATTACCTATTTATGGCGACGGTAAGCAAATTCGTGATTGGCTATATGTAGAAGATCACGCGCGCGCTTTATATAAAGTCGTAACTCAAGGTAGGGTTGGTGAAACTTACAATATTGGCGGACATAATGAAAAGCAAAACCTTGAAGTGGTAAAAACAATCTGCACAATTTTAGATGAATTAGTGCCATTAACCTCTAGCTCAGCAGCGATCAGCCATTACAAAGATCTCATTACTTTTGTTCACGATCGGCCAGGACATGATGTGCGTTATGCTATCGATGCTTCAAAAATAGCTAATGAGCTTAACTGGCAACCTATCGAGAGTTTTGAAACTGGCATTGGCAAAACTGTTAAATGGTATTTGCATAACAAAAACTGGTGGCGGCGCGTGTTAAGTGGTGAGTATCAATTAGCAAGGATTGGAGATAAATAAAAGTTCGCCATGAAGCGTTAGAAAGCAATAGGGTCTAATGGTGAAAAATAGTAAAGCGCATCATAACTTGTTAGCATAGCAGGAGGGGATGAATTGTAATTGGTCGAGAAAGTTTTTGCTTTACTGGGTGGTTTAATTAATAGTATAAAAAATCGGAATTTATAAATGCAATGCACTAACAAAAAACAACAAAGCAATGAAGGTGGAGCTAACTGCCCTCCCCTAACTCCTAACACATCGCCACAATACAAAGGGGTGATTTTAGCAGGTGGCACGGGCAGTCGTTTGCATCCTATTACATTAGGCACATCAAAGCAGTTATTGCCTATTTACGATAAACCAATGATCTATTACCCATTATCTGTTTTAATGTTGGCTGGTATTAAAGATATTCTAATTATATCAACACCTGAAGATCTGCCGAATTTTAAGCGAATGTTAGTTAATGGTAAACAGTTTGGAATTAACATTAGCTATAAAGAGCAACCAACACCTGATGGATTAGCGCAAGCGTTTATTATCGGCGAGGAGTTCATTGGCAATGATAATGTGGCTTTAATACTCGGTGATAACATATTTTACGGGCAAAACTTTTCCGAGAAACTATTAGCCTCTGCTAAAATTGCAAAAGGCGCATCGATATTTGCTTATCATGTCAATGATCCTGAGCATTTTGGTGTGGTTGAGTTTGCTGAAAAAGGCAAAGCATTAAGTATTGAAGAGAAGCCAAAACAGCCAAAGTCAAATTATGCGGTGACCGGTTTGTATTTTTATGATAATGATGTAGTTGAAATTGCTAAAAATATCAAACCATCAGATCGTGGAGAATTAGAAATAACTGATGTCAATATTGCTTATTTAAAGCGTGGTGATCTCAATGTTGAACTGCTAGGTCGAGGGTTTGCATGGCTTGATACTGGTACGCATGACTCATTATTAGCAGCGAGCCAATTTGTACAAACCATTGAACAGCGTCAAGGTTTAAAAGTCGCCTGTTTAGAAGAAATCGCTTATGTGCAGGGCTGGTTAAATAAAGAAGAGTTACTAGTTCAGGCGCAAAAGCTTAAAAAGACAAATTATGGCCAATACCTATTTAATATTGCTAATGGAATGATTTAATGAAGTTTATTGAGACTGCAATCAAAAATGTAAAAATAATTGAAGTGAATGTGTTTGCTGATGAGCGTGGCTTTTTTATGGAAACCTTTCGCGCTGATGAATTTATGGCGCAAACTGGCGCGAAACCTTTTGTACAAGACAATCATAGTAAATCTACGAAAGGCATTTTACGAGGTTTGCATTATCAGCTACAACAAACCCAAGGTAAATTAGTGCGTGTTACCACGGGCTCGGTTTATGATGTTGCGGTTGATATGCGAAAATCATCTCCTACGTTTGGTAAAGCGGTAGGTGTTGTGCTCTCTGGCGATAATAAACGCCAACTTTGGGTGCCAGAAGGTTTTGCGCATGGCTTTTATGTAATGACGGATAGCGCCGAATTTGTTTATAAATGCACGGATTATTATCACCCTGAATCTGAAGTGTCGGTTCGCTGGGATGATGCTGATTTAGCGATTCAATGGCCATTATGTGCTGGTGAAGTAGCACAAGTCTCCGCTAAAGATGCCAGTGGCTTTTCTTTTCAAGATGCTCCTAAATTCAATTAGTAACATGGGTATAAATAACAGGAAAAATAATGAAAGTAGTGATCACCGGTAAAGGGGGCCAACTTGCTTGGGAATTAGAGAAACTTGCACCACAAGAATATGAGGTTATTAGTGCTGGCAGTAATGAATTAGATATTAGCAACGAGTTATTAGTTTCAGAGTTTATTAATAAAACCATGCCTGATTTAGTCATTAATGCAGCGGCTTACACGGCTGTAGATAAAGCACAAGAGGATGTTAAGGAGGCTTACAGTGTCAATGAACTGGGTGTTAAATATTTAGCCCATGCTTGCAAAGCTATCAATGCTCGCGTTTTGCATGTTTCAACTGACTTTGTTTTTGAGGGTAAATCTGCCACTCCTTATCAAACAGGTGCAAAACCGAATCCAATAAATGTTTATGGCGCGTCAAAACTCGCAGGGGACATTGCTCTTCAAAGTATCCTACCAGATGCGTGCGTTATCGTTCGCAGTGCATGGGTTTATTCTGTCCATGGAAATAATTTTGTAAAAAGCATGTTGCGTTTAATGCAATCGATGCCCGAGTTAGGTGTTGTTTTTGATCAAATAGGAACGCCAACATGGGCGAGAGGACTTGCAAAGTGGCTGTGGACTATAGCAGCAAAACCTGAAATAACGGGAACTTATCACTGGACGGACGCAGGTATTGCATCTTGGTATGATTTTGCAATTGCCATTCAAGAATTAGCAGTTGAAAAAGGATTGTTGAATCAAGTGATAACGATTAAACCAATCCCAACATCAGCGTACCCTACCCCAGCTAAACGTCCTGCGTTTTCAGTTCTTGATAAATCCAGTGCAGAAGAGGTTTCTGGTTTACATACAATACACTGGCGCAAGCAATTGTCAGCAATGATGGACGAATTAAAATAAATTTAAAACCTGATCTACTCATCTTCTTGCAGCATATACTCATGTACCTCTAAATACAGTAACATGAATATGTGACTGATCTACATTAAAATGTGGTGATTACCAGTTATCATGGATATAAGATAGCCTCTTATCTTACGTCAAAAAATTATAGGAAATGCAATAGTGAAAATTTCAAAAATGATAAACGGGCAAATGTTTTTGTTAAATCCAGTAGAATATGATAAAAATCCTACAAGAAAAATTGATGAATTTGCATTAAGACCACTATTTGAGCCTGAGCCTCCCAGGAAAAAGAAAAAAAAAGTGATATATGATATCTTCAGAGATAAAGTTCTTGAAAAAAGAATGCTCGTTACCGATGCAATGGAAATACCAGAGAGCATAATAACGGTTAAATATGTCAGGTACAAAAGGAAAGCACCACCACGTAAGCCCCTGCATTTGGCTAGATATACGCCACCTGCACGTAATTCATTCTTGCAAAGTATTCGTGGTCTATTTACTAGCACTCCGCCACCTCCTCCTATACACGATGGATTTAATGCTTCAGAAAAAGTATCCCTACGAGCAGCCTTACAATGTTGTGTTTTAAATTCAAATAAAGCATTTGACTCTTCTACAACTCTTTTCGAGCATCATCTTGATCAAGTAAAATTATGGTTCGGATCAACTGAACCTGAAACCATCAAACAAATACTAAATGGCATATATATAATGAACAAGGTGTTAAGTGATAGCACTCGAATATTAACCTATGTTGATATGAGGCATCAAAGAGATCATCACATCTTCTATAGTCCTCTACTCGAACCAGCGGTTGGTTTATCAACTTGTTATGGGAAATCAAGTATGGATTTTATCAGTGAGAAATATCCCCCTAATCCAAATATGCCAGATGGGCTAGAAGTTCCAGGACATTTACCAGCAGATGGAATACGTATATTAATTGGTGAACACATGCTTCAACCTACTCAAACGGTCGAAAACAGAGCATTAATTATTTATCATGAAATGACGCATAGGCTATTAAACACTAGGGATCGAGGATTTGAGTTTCTCAGTACGGAAAAGAGAGGGGTAATGCCTATCTTCGGTGCAAAAGCGGCCCAACAGGCGGCACTAGAAGATCCTGCAATGGCACTTATTACTGCCGATTGTTGGAGTTACTTTGTTGCTTCTTTTGCTAAAAATGCACCTACTCAATGAATTGAACTATACCCATGTTTGCTGCGAATGAATTAGAACGCGGCAATTAATTACTCAAGTTTCGGAGTTCATATTTACCAATAAAAATACCATAACATGCTGATATAAAAGAATAAAATACCTACTTGTGTTATAATTCTTGTTAACTAGACAATAAAAAAAACACAAGAGGCATAAAATGAAGTCTGACATAAATGATTTTGGTTTACCATCGCTTACTGCGGATTTACTTAATCAACAAAATCTAAATATAGATAATACGTTTAGTACAACATGGAAAAACATTGGCTTTAAAGATCTCTTAAAACGCGCAAAATTTAACAAACGATCTGGCACTTCAGCTGACAGTGTTGTGTACCTCTTGATGTTGTGGGTTTGGCTAAAAGTAAACTCTGTTTCGATGTTCTCAAGGGATGCGTTATTGAGTTTCTCATCCTCAAAAAAAGATGCCCTCTACGATTTTATTAACCATGAAAACTTGGATTGGCGAAAGCTACAATTATTGACAGCAAAAAAAATACTTAAGCCCCATGAAGGAAATAAATTGAATGCTTTTGTTATCGATGATTCAGTTAAAATCAGACGTGGTAAAAAGATGCCAGGTGTTTCAAAGCACTTCGATCACTTAACCGCTCGATGTGTCAATGGGCAACAAATAGTGACGCTAGGCCTTGCTAATGACGAGTTATTTACGCCGATTGATAATGAAATATTTATCAGTAAAACTGACAGACAGGTTGCTGATTATCAGTTTAAAGATGGTCGTAGTATTGCAGCAAAACGTTACGAAAAGTCAAGAGAGCAAACTAAACCTGATATGGTTTGCGACATGATATCAAGAGCAATACGCAATGGTATTAACGCCGAATATTTTTTAGCAGATGCTTGGTTTGCAACGAAACGAATATTAAAAATGACGGTGGAACAATCACTTGTAGCAATTGTTCGAATGAAGCGAAATAAAATGAAGTATCGCTTTATGGAAAATGGAGAGAGTAAGTTACTGAGTGCTGAAGAGTTATATAAGCAACATATCAAAGGTCAATGGCATAACCTAAAAAATATTCCTTACCAAAGCAAATCAATTATTGTTGAGTTGAATTTAACGACTGAGACTAAAAAAGATCCACAATGGATTAAAGTTAAGCTTCTGTACGTTCGGTCTATGAATGAAGCCAAACAACAAGCGAGCAAAAATGATTGGGCTCTCTTTTTATCAACGGATAGCCTACTTGAAGATGAAAAAATACTTGAAATATATGCACTACGTTGGGGAATTGAAGTTTACTTTAAAGAGGCGAAACAAAAGCTTGGTTTTTTAAAAGAACAAAGCCGCCACTATGGTGCGTACATCGCTTCTATTCATCTAACTGGATTGCGTTTTTGTTTACTATTATTTGCAAAAGAAGAGCAAGTGGGAGCCAAGTTAAGTGAGGTTAGAAATGACTTTGAAGAAAGCCTTACGACGTTGAATTTTGGGTGTAAATTATGGGGTTTATTTAAAGCATTAATTGCAGGCGCTCTCAATGAAATAGGTAATTTAACCGAAAGTAAAAAATCAGAGATCTTAAAAAAGATCGATCAAACTGTTATTGGCTTTTTTACGAAAGCGCTACAAATGGATCAATTCACAATACGGCAAGAGGCACTGATATGATGGAAAATAAAACAGAAAAAGCTATAATTTCAACGAATATGAACTCCGAAACTTGAGTAATTATTTGACCAATAAGTAACTGCCCTTCTCAATCGATATCAGCTAATGACAAATAATGAGCTCTTGCTTGAAAATTAGCGAGCGGCGTTTAATGATTAACGCCCTGGTAATTTTTTCCAAGTGACTTTATCACGTAAATAAACAGGTAGTGCAAATTCAGGAGCTGTCACTTGTTTATTTTTTACTAATAAAAGCGCCTGATCTAACATGTATTTTGCAGATGGGTATTCAATACTAAGCTGCTTAACTGAGCTAAAATGTGCTTTTAATTGCGGAAACACAGCCCATGCCGAGCCAACTAATGCGCCTTTATTGTCAATTGATGTCATTTTAGTGATTAAATCCTCTGGTTTGATAACAACCTCCTCATCAAGCAGCACCATGATATTATTTTGCCGTTGATAATGTGCAAAATAAACCTCACCCATTCGCGCATCAAGCGCACTATAAACCGTTGATACCTGATTAAGTGCATAAGCTTGTTGGGCCATGGCGTGTAGGCTCGACACGCCAACCATTTTTTTATCAATACCAAACGCGAGCCCTTGTGCAATACTCACCCCAATCCGCACACCGGTGAAACTACCAGGGCCTTGGCCATAGGCAATAATATCGATGGCAGACAAAAGCAAGTCTGCATCTTTTAAAACAGCATCAACCATGGGTAATATTTTAAGGGTATGCTCTCTTGGCGCGATGAGACATTGATTGAAAATGTGCTCCGTTGTTTCACTTTGACGCAATATCGCCACAGAGCATGCCTCTGTGGATGTATCTACGCATAAAATATTTAAAGACATAACGTGGCCTATTTTATTTTTTCTAAAAAATCGACCGCTTTTTCAAGTGAGCGAGTACGGGGCATTGACGGTAAACTATTTAAAAAAAGATGGCCATATTGGCGCGTCACTAAGCGGGTATCACAAACAATTAATACACCTTTATCTTTTTCTGAACGAATAAGACGCCCAACACCCTGCTTAAAATTAATCACCGCTTGGGGGAGTTGTACATCAAAAAAGGCAGAAAGACCTTTGAGATGTGCATCTTCGATACGAGCTTTTAAAAGCGGCTCATCAGGCGAGCCAAACGGTAGCTTGTCAATGATAACACAAGATAACGTTTGCCCTGGCACATCAACGCCTTCCCAAAAACTATTTGTTGCAACAAGCAGTGCATTACCATGACTGATAAATTCCTCAAGCAATGCTTGTTTGCTTTTTTCGCCTTGCAGTAAAACGGGCAATGTTAATGTGCGTTTAAAGCCAACGAAGAGTTGATTCATCATCGCATAACTGGTACACAGAAAAAAACACCGGCCTTTACTTGCGCAAATAACAGGTGTTAGCTGCTTCACTAACAACTCACAAAACCCAGGCGTGCCAGGCTCTGGAAACAATCGAGGCACAACAAACAGACTTTGCCGCGCATAATTAAATGGGCTGTCTAATTGTATGCATTTATTTTTCTCAAGCCCCAGCTGTGAAGTGAAATGAGTAAACTGCCCTTTTACAGATAAGGTCGCAGAGGTATAAATCCAAGTCGCTAATTTTTTTTCGCACGCTAACTGAAATCGCCGCGCAACACTTAGCGGAGTAATATTAAGCGATACATGTTGCTTAGTGCAGTCATACCAATAACTAAAGCCTGCGACATCGATGCTATTTAGCTTTTTTAAGCGTAAATTAAATTGATTTAACCGCTCAAAACAGTGATCTAATAATTCACTTGTACCTAATCGTTCACAGATAACTTCCAATAAAAAATCAATGACTTGAAATAATCGTTGCAGATGTAATTGAATAATTTTATCCCCACTTTTTTCTCGCCAACTGCCGCTACCCTTTTCAATAGCAAAAGACAAACGAAAATCAAGTGCTGACAACCTTAATTGCTCAGCGGCTTTTGCCATTTGCTTGGCCTCTTTAAGCTCTGTGCGATAGACAAATTCAATGTCTTTGGATAATTCAATAAACTGCCGAGTTGACAAAGACTCCCCAAAATATTCGCAGGCAATATCTGGTAACTGGTGCGCTTCATCAAAAATATAAACTGCCGCATTAGGAATTAGCTCAGCAAACCCGGTTTCTTTTACCGCTAAATCTGCAAAGAAAAGGTGGTGATTAATGACAATCAGATCGCTATCCATTGCTTTTTTACGAGCTTTAACAATAAAGCAATCATCAAAACTTGGACAATCACGGCCCAAGCAGTTGTCATTGGTACTGGTTATAGCAGGAATAATAAAAGCATCTTCGGGCATAGATTGCATTTCACTAATATCACCTTTTTTTGTAGAAATAGCCCAATTTTTTATCTTTACCAGCTCTATTTGTAAGGATTTATCTTTGTATTTACTTTCAAGCATCAATCTATTTAAGCGTTCATTGCATAAATAATTACTGCGCCCTTTTAATAACGTCACCGAGCCCACAAAATTGCATGCCTCAATGAGCACTGGCAGATCTTTCGTAAAGAGTTGATCTTGGAGTGTTTTGCTGCCAGTCGAAATTATTATTTTTTCTAAAGAGCCTTGCGCAAATGACAGTAAAACAGGCGCAAGATAGGCAAATGTTTTCCCGGTGCCTGTTGGAGCTTCAATAATTAAGGTTTCATTTAAATTGATCGCAGACTCAACAGCTTGTGCCATTTTTACTTGAGCAGGACGCGCACTAAAATGCGCCAATTTATCTTGCAACGCCCCACCTTTTGAAAAAAAATCAGAAATCAAATTATTTCCTCACAAAATACAAGCTATGACAAAAATTAAAAACGCGCCCTATGACTATAAATGTTAATCAATTAGTTGATATTGTTTGCTAAGAATATCAATAATTTCAGTTTTAGGATCGTCACTAATGCTTATTTTTGTCCCCGTAATTTTCTCCGCCATGGCAATATAAATTTTAGAAATATCCATGAAAATATTAGTTGGTAATTCATGCTCGCGTGCTAATGCACTACGCTCTGCCATTCTATCCTTGTTCAGTAAAATATCAGGATCTGGGAAATAATTTAATAACAGTTGACGAAAATCTTCTTTAGAATTTTCTACAATTTCCCCATTCGCGAATTTTTTTGCATCCCAAATACGCGATGAATCAGGAGTGCCTACTTCATCGATATAAATCAATTTATCAATGCCATTTTTATCTTTTACATAGCCAAATTCAAATTTAGTATCGACAAATATTTGCCCTATATTCTCAAGCTCATCACTTATCACATTAAAGCCTTTTTTTAATAAGTGCTCATAGCTGTTAATATCATCAACTGAGTTAAAATTAAATGCTTTAAAATTATCTTCAATATTTTCTCGGGTGATATTAACATCATCAACCGCAGCGACGGATGGGATCCCGTATAAAATTCCTTTAGTTGACGGTGTAATAAGTAATTCTGGAAGTTTTTGATTATTTTGCAGAGAGTGACTGATGCTAATACCACAAAAAGTTCGCTCTCCTTTTTCATAAGCGCGCCACATTGATCCCGTGATATATTGACGGCCGATGCCTTCAATCATTACAGGTCGTGCTTTTTTGACAATCCAAACCAAGGGGTGAGGAATATCTAAAATATGGCTATCAGCAAGATCTTTCTGTTTAAATAATTTAAACCAATGACTTGAAATAGCATTCAATGCAGCGCCTTTCCCAGGCACGCCGTTCATACCTTCTTTTGCATGCCAAATACAATCAAAGGCAGAAATGCGATCACTAATCACCATGATAGCAAGTGGTGTATCTGGGCTGACATCATAATTTTTTTCAACAATAAGTCGTTTACTATCTGGTGCATTTAACCAATACACTGAGCGAACTTTACCATTGTGAACAGGTTTGTCAGTGCGAATTGGCAAATCGTTATTGACGGCTAGTACGTGATAAGCTAGATCCATTAAAATATTCCTCTATATGATTTATATACTGAAAATATAATTATACCATGCTACTTCAACATGCAAAATCAGTAAGGTCAATTGTGCTGGCATGCGAGGCATAAAATTGAAGTATAGTTATTATCTATAGATATTTTATAACAATGCAAACTTAAGCAAGGAGTAGCGCCCTTCTGGCCGCTAACTCGGTTTTTAGATGATCGGTAGCAGCCTTGCGCTTAACATTCTATCGATAATAACCATTACCTCATGTTGCGCCTTACTCTGATTATCGAGTCCGCAGCAGACGTTGCATTTTGAAGTCGCATGGGTTTATATACTGAAAATGTAATTATACCATGCTACTTCAACATGCAAAATCAGTAAGGTCAATTGTGCTAGCATACCAGAGATAAAAGTAGCCTCAGATGATCTCTTCAATATGCTAAATTAGAGCCAGAGCCTGGCAATTAAATCAAGGCCAACTGATGCAATACTTAGCCATTGGCAAATGTTGCTTATGGCCTAGGCATCTATTTAGTGCATACATTTGCATTTTAAGGTAAGTTGGGGTAAAAACATAAAATTTTGTAACCTGTGCGAGTAATTTATTGATGTTCAATGAAAAAAAATTAACCTTGATTGGTGAAGACGATGTGCATGTTTGGACGGTCGATCCTGAAAAATTAATGAACAAGAATTTATTATCAGTGTTTCAAACACTTTTGAGCCTCGATGAACGCCAAAAAGTTGCTCGTTATCGTTTAAATTCTGCCAAACACAATGCACTTATCACTCGCGTATTTTTACGCTTTGTGCTTTCGCAGTACGCAGCTATTTCCCCAAAAGATTGGCGCTTTTCATATTCAGATCTTGGTAAACCAGAGATTGCCAATGCAAATATAGCACTTCGCTTTAACCTGAGCCATAATACACGGTTAATCATCTGCGCGATTTGTTTACACAACGATATTGGCTGTGATGTTGAAAACCTCTCACGAAAAATATCAATTACACCAATCGCCAAGCGGTTTTTCTCAACAAAAGAGGCTATTGACATTCAAAATCTTCCGGATCACTTACAAGGCAAAGGTTTTTTTGAACGCTGGACATTGAAAGAGTCTTTTGTTAAAGCCACAGGTCAAGGGATAACCAAAGGGCTCTCATCGTTTCGATTTGAGTTGAAAACAACAGCAGCTAAGAAATATCACGACGATATTAATCTTTATACCGATAATAATAACAAGGTCGATAACAACTGGTTTAGTGCCTTACTGTATCCCGATGAAATACATTGCATAGCATTATCGGTAAACACAGCGCAAAAACAACAAGTGATCTTAAAAAAAGATAGCCAATCATTGATGCTAAAGTTATTTAATATCAGCTCGGAGTAAGAAGTGCTTTATTGATACTCAGTCAATATCACAGGCTTAATTGCCAATGCTAAATTTTTTATCATTATAAAGGCAAAATTACAAGACAATCGCTAGTTATTGTAAATCAATTGAACTCAGATAGAGCCAAAAATAGTATGTTTGGAAAGCGCTGCTTATCCAGAATTGAGATTATTTAACCACAATGCGCATTATGACCACTTTTATTGATACTCAGTCAATATGACAGGCATTAATTGCCAATGCTAAAATTTTTATCATTATCAAGGCCAATTGACAAGACAAGTACCATAACCTTAATTTTTTAGCGTTTTCAGTTTGCACCAGTTATTACCTGATCTATAAAAGTTCTTTGCGCTTCCCATACACGAGAGTTAAAAGCAAAATGAATAGCAGGTTGCTTTGCATCTATCCCCGCTTCTCTAAAGTACTTCACAATAAGTTCAAAAAAGTCAGAACATCCAGTTGAATTTTGAAGCGCATCATAGATCAAATCCGCCCGCAATAAGCCAAAGCTTTGTTTACTCTCAGCTGGGAGCAATTGGCCTTTTATCATGGTGACCTTAGGTGGCTCAGAAGCAGTTGCCACACCATAAATTTGCGCCTCTGTCATAATTGGAATTTCAGGACTGAACTCGCTAACACCATTAGCATTTTGATACTCTTGTATTTTCGCGATGACCTTGTTACTGGCATCGATACTCGATGTATATATTATCATTGTATCTATACGATTAGCTGTTGTGATTTTTACCGAGGCAACTCCATTAATTTTATGCATAATTTCACGGATGATATAGCATAATATATCAGCAACTGACTTAAGATCGGAGTTAGAAGTATTGTTAACATTCAAGTACACGCGATGTCTAATAATGCATCTAATATTAGCTCCAAAACCGAAGAAACTCATTGCCATCTTCTTCTCTAAATAATCCTCTGGCCTCAAACCAAACCTCTTTGCTTTTTTAGCAATACTCATATTCACCAGAGAGTTGGCTATGGGTAAGCCCATACCCACATAGTTTTCTCGCGCAGTAATAAGGTATTCCAATGGAACGTTTTCAAGATCTTGCATACAAGTCTTAATATTCATTTCGATCCCTAAAAATAAAAGCCGACGAAAGAACTCCGTAAGCCCTTGCGTGCGTGCTGATATGCACTGTTTTGGGACATCTATACAAGAATACAGATCATAAACATTACCGCTGTTTTTTATCGTGGCGCGTTTATTCCACACCTCAGTGGCGAATTTTAGCAGTGAACTTGCTAGTGGGATGGCGCTTAACTGGCGTGCGCCTTCACTATTGCTTCGTGGTCTTAATGTCATTGTCACTCACTTAATTTAATGGAAAATAATATCCATATATTTTATATTATTCACAATTGATGGCTTTATTACCAGCTCATTATATCCAAGATAATACGTTAAATATTTGCAAATTAACGAATTAATTACCAGATGGCAATGTTTGTTTTAATTTTCTAATTGCTATAATTAGCTGAATCAGAATATTTACCATCTATACCCATGCTTTGTGAAAATGCTTTGTGAGCTGCGATGGCTGCGGTGGCATGAACAGATGATCGATGATAAGGCGCAACCGATATAATAGGGACGTGCTCCACGAATGGCATTGCTGCTACCGATCATATAAAAACCAAGTCTGGCATCACTGGCAAGGCTCATTGTTTAAATTTACATCGATATAAAATATCGATCGATAATAACTATACTGCAATTTAAGACCGTAAATCCACAACCAATTTGCCTTCTTATTTTGCATTTCTATGTGCATGCCCATAATATGCATGAGTATAATGTGCATGGGTATAAATAAGCACTTTGCCACAAAGATATTTTCAGGCCTGCGTAAATGATGATAAGACAAGTACCCTAGCCTTAATTTTTTTAGCGTTTCCTGCTTGCAGCAGCTATTGCATGATCTACAAAATTTCTTTGCGCTTCCCATAAACAAGAATGATGACGTGACTGCATAGCTGGTTGGCTTGCATCTATCCCCGCTTCTCTAAAGTACTTCACAATAAGTTCAAAAAAGTCAGAACATCCAGTTGAATTTTGAAGCGCATCATAGATCAATTCAGTTCGCAATGTGCCAAAGCTTTGTTTCATTTGCGCGGGTTGCAGTTGCCCTTTTATAATAGTGACCTGAGGTGGCTCAGAAGCAGTTGCCACACCATAAATTTGCGCCTCTGTCATAATTGGAATTTCAGGACTGAACTCGCTAACACCATTATTATTTTGATACTCTTGTATTTTCGCGATGACCTTGTTGCTGGCATCGATACTCGATGTATATATTATGATTGAATCTATACGATTAGATGCTGTGATTTTTGCCGAATCAACTCCATTAATTTTATTAATAATTTCACGTATTATATAGCCGAATATATGCAAAGCTGACTTAAGATCCTTGCTAGAAATATTATTAACATTCAGGTACACGCGATGTCTAAGAATGCATCTAATATTAGCTGCAAAACCGAAGAAACCATCTGCCATCTCAGCCTCTAAATAATTCTCCTTCGTCATACCACACCTCTTTGCTTCTTCAGCAATACTCATTTTCACCAGAGAGTTGGCTATGGGTAAGCGCATACCCACATAGTTTTCTCGCGCAATAATAAGGTATTCCAAGGGAACTTTTTGAAGCACTTGATGCATAGGCTTAATATTCATTTCTATCCCTAAAAATAAAATCCCACGAAAGAACCTCGTAAGCCCATGCATGCGTGCGTATGTGCTAGGGTTTATGATATCTATACAAGAATACAGATCATAAACATCATCGCAGTGTTTTATCGTGGCTCGTTTATCCCACGCCTCAGTTGCTAATTTTAGTAGTGAGCCTGTTAGTGGGATGGCGCTTGACGGGCGTGCGCCTAAGCTATTGCTTCGTGGTATTAATTTGATTTGGCCAGCGGTTGCATCTGTACTTTTTGGGGATTTTTTTTTATTATTTTTCAACTTTTTAAGACATTTCAGTATGCCGCGCATATTCATTTTCTCTTTATCTGTAGATGCAACGATGCAGTGCATCACTTTAATTAGTTAGAAAATAATATATACATCTTTTATATCATTCACAATTGATGACTTTATAACCTGTGCATTATATCTCAGCTAATGCGTTAAATATTTATATATTAACGAATTAATTACCAACTGACAATGTTTGTTTTAATTTTCTAATTGCTATAATTAGCTGAATCAGAATTTTTACAATCTATACCCATGCTTTGTGAAAATGCTTTGTTAGCTGCGATGGCTGCGATGGCTGCGATGGCTGCGGTGGCATGAACAGATGATCGATGATAAGGCGCAACAGATGTAATAGGGACGTGCGCATCAAATGGCATTGCTGCTACCGATCATATAAAAACCAAGTCTGGCATCACCTGCAAGGCTCCTTGTTTAAATTTACATAGTTATAAAATCTCTATTGAGAATAACTGCCCTGTAATTTTAGGCCAGGTGCAGCTGCCAATTTGCCTGCTTAATTTGTATTTCGATGTCCATGAGTATGATGTGCATGAGTAGAAATAAGCACTTTGCCACAAGGATATTTTCAGGCCTGCGTAAATGATGATAAGACAAGTACCCTAGCCTTAATTTTTTTAGCGTTTCTTGGTTGCAGCAGCTATTGCATGATCTACAAGAGTTCTTTGCGCTTCCCATAAACAAGAATGATGACGTGACTGTATAGCTGGTTGGCTTGCATCTATCCCAGCTATCCTAAAGTACTTCACAATAAGTTCAAAAAAGTCAGAACATCCAATTGAATCTTGAAGCGCATTATAGATCAACTCCGCTCGCAATGCGCCAAAGCTTTGTGGCAACATTGATGGTAGCAGGTGACCTTTTATCATGGTGATCTCAGGTGGCTCAGAAGCAGTTGCCACACCATAAATTTGCGCCTCTGTCATCATTGGAATTTCAGGACTGAACTCGCTAACACCATTATTATTTTGATACTCTTGTATTTTCGCGATGACCTTGTTGCTGACATCGATACTCGATGTATATATTATGATTGAATCTACACGATTAGCTGTTGTGATTTTTGCCGAGTCAACTCCATTAATTTTATTAATAATTTCACGCATTATATAGCCGAATATATACAAAGCTGACTTAAGCTCCTTATTAGAAATGTTCTTAACATTCAGGTACACGCGATGTGTAACAGAGCATCTAATATTAGCTGCAAAACCGAAGAAACTATTTGCCATCAGAGCCACTAAATAATTCTCGTTCGTCATATCATACCACCTTGCTTTTCCAGCAATACTCCTTTTCACCACAGCGTTAGCTATGGGTAAGCGCATACCCACATAGTTTTCTCGCGCAATAATAAGGTATTCCAAGGGAACATTTAAAAGCTTTTGCATCCTAGGCTTAATATTCATTTCTATCCCTAAAAATAAAATCCCACGAAAGAACCTCGTAAGCCCGTGCATACGTGCGTATGTGTTAGGGTTTATGATATCTATACAAGAATACAGAGCATAAACATCATCGCAGTGTTTTATCGTGGCTCGTTTATCCCACACCTCAGTTGCTAATTTTAGCAGTGAGCTTGTTAGTGGGATGGCGCTTGACGGGCGTGCGCCTAAGCTATTGCTTCGTGGTATTAATTTGATTTGGCCAGCGGTTGCATCTGTACTTTTTGGGGATTTTTTTTTATTATTTTTCAACTTTTTAAGACATTTCAGTATGCCGCGCATATTCATTTTCTCTTGATCTGTAGATTCAACGATGCAGTGCATCACTTTAATTAGTTAGAAAATAATATATATCTTTTATATCATTCACAATTGATGACTTTATAATCAGTGCATTATATCTCAGCTAATGCGTTAAATACTTCCATATTAACGAATTAATTACCAACTGACAATATTTGTTTTAATTTTCTAATTGCTATAATTAGCTGAATCCGAATTTTTACAATCTATACCCATGCTTTGTGAAAATTCTTTGTGAAAATGCTTTGTTGGCTGCGATGGCGGTAGTGGCATGGACAGATGATCGATGATAAGTAGCAACCGAGGTAATGGGGACGTGCGCATCGAACGGTAAGCTTTGGCCTGCTTCCTGTCATATAAAAAACAAGGGAGCATCCTCAACCTGCAAGGCTCATTGTTTAAATTTGCATTGTTATAAAATATCTATTGAGAATAACTAATTAAGCAGTAAAGTATTTATTTTAATACGGAGCAGGCGATTAACGCAGTTAATCATCAGTGGACAATTTTAGGCCAGGTGCAGCGACCAATTTGCCTGCTTAATTTGTATTTCGATGTCCATGAGTATAATGTGCATGGGTATAAATAGGCACTTTTCCACAACAACATTTTCAGGCTTGCGTGAATAATGACACGATAAGTAATTTAACCTTGATTTTTTAGCACTACAGATTTGTTGCTGTCATTATTGCCTGATCTACAAAAGATCTTTGCGCTTCCCATAAACAAGAATAATAACGTGACTGCATAGCTGGTTGACTTGCATCTATACCAGCTTCTCTAAAGTACTTCACAATGAGTTCATAAAAGTCAGAACATCCAGTTGAATTTTTAAGAGCATCATAGATCAATTCAGTTCGCAATGAGCCAAAGCTTTGTTTCATTTGCGCGGGTTGCAGTTGCCCTTTTATAATAGTGACCTGAGGTGGCTCAGAAGCAGTTGCCACACCATAAATCTGGGGCTGTGCCATCATTGGAATTTCAGGACTAAACCCACTAACACCATAATTATTTTGATACTCTTGTATTGTCGCGATTACCTTGTTGGTGGCTGCGATATTAGTCGTATATATTACGATTGTATCGATACGATTAGCTACTGATATTTTTACCGAGGCAATCCCATTAATTTTCTCCAGAATTTGCCTGACAACATAAGACATTATACCACTGGCTAATAGAAGCTCCTCGTTACAACTTATCTTAACATTCAAGTACACGCGATGTTTGATCTTGCACTTCTGTAATAAGCTATTGGCTCTATTAAAAGTTAAAAAACCGTCTTCGTCCATTAGATACAGTAAATATTCTTCTGGTGATACATCATTCAGACCAAAAAACTTTGCGCACGCAACAATTTCCATTCGCATAAAAATGTTGGATATGGACATATTATAATTTACATATTGTTTTCTAGCAAAAACAAGCTGATTGAAAGGAATCGATGTAAAACCTTGCAAATAAGGTCCAGTCTTCGTTATCATTCCTAAAAATGAAAGTTCACGAAAGAACTCCGTAAGCGCGTGCGTGCGTGCAGGTACGCTATGCTCTATGGTCTCTATACCATTATACAGATCATAAACATCATCGCTGTGTTTTATCGTGGCGCGTTTATCCCACACCTCAGTGACGAATTTTAGCAGTGATCTTGATAATGGGATGGCGCTTAGCTGGCGTGCGCCTAAGCTATTGCTTCGTGGTCTTAATGTCATTGTCACTCACTTAGGTGATAGAAAAGAATGTAAATATCTTTTATATTACCACAATTAATGACCTTATTACTAGTTTATATTTCCAAGCTCCTGAGTTAAATACTGGCAGATTAACTAATTAATTACCAGATAACAATGTTTGTTTTAATTTTTTTAATTGCTAATTCGCTTAATCAGAATTTTTATAATTTATACCCATGTTTTGTAAAAATGCATGGGTATAAATAAACACTTTACCACAAGGACATTTTCAGGCCTGCGTGAATGATAACAAGACAAGCGCCATAACCTTAATTTTTTAGCGTTCACACCTTGCAGCAGATATTACAAGATCTACAAAAGATCGTTGCGCTTCCCATACACGAGAGTTAAAAGCAAAATGAATAGCAGGTTGCTTTGCATCTACCCCCGCTTCTCTAAAGTACTTCACAATGAGTTCATAAAAGTCAGAACATCCAGTTGCATTTTTAAGCGCATCATAGATCAAATCCGCCCGCAATGAGCCAAAGCTTTGTCGCAATATTGATGGTAGCAGTTGGCCATTTATTATGGTGATATCTGGTGACTCAGAAGCCGTTGCCACACCATACATCTGCGCCTCTGTCATCATTGGAATTTCAGGATTGAATCCGCTGACACCATTCTTATTTTGATACTCTTGTATTTTCGCGATGACCTTGTTGCTGACATCGATACTCGATGTATATATTATCATTGAATCTACACGATTAACTGCTGTGATTTTTGCCGAGTCAACTCCATTAATTTTATACATAATTTCACGGATGACATAGTTTAATATATGCAAAGATGACTTAAGATCCTTGTTAGAAGAATTATTAACATTCAGGTACACGCGATGTGTAACAGAGCATCTAATATTAGCTGTTAAACAGAAGAAACTCATTGACATCCGATCCACTAAATAATCCTCGTTACTCAGACCATGCCTCTTTGCACATTCAGCAAGACGTATTTTCACCACAGCGTTGACTATGGGTAAGTGCATACCAACATAGTTTTCTCGCGCAGTAACAAGGTATTCCAAGGGAACTGTTTGGAAATCTTGCAGAAAAATATCCGTATTCATTTCTATCCCTAAAAATAAAATCCCACGAAAGAATCCCGTAAGCCCGTGCATGCGTGCGTATGTGCTAAAGTTTGTAGGCTCTATACCATTATACAGATCATAAATATCATCGCGGTGTTCTATCGAGCCTCGTTTATCCCACACCTCAGCGGCTAATTTTAGCAGTGAGCTTGATAGTGGAATGGAGCTTAACGGGCGAGCGCCTACACTATTGCTCCGTGGTCTTAATGTCATTGTCACTCACTTAATTTAATGGAAAATAATATATACCCATGTGACGATCGAAATGCAACGTCAGCAGCGAACTCGATGATCGATGATAAGGCGCAACATGAGGTAACATGGATATATACCCATGCTTTGTAAAAATGCATAAGTATAAATAGGCACTTTCCACAAGGACATTTTTCAGGCCTGCGTGAATGATGACAAGACAAGCAGCATAATCTTAATTTTTCAGAGTTCCCACTTTGCAGCAGCTATTATCTTATCTACTGCATTGATTTGTGATTCCCATACACAATAGTTATTATCAAAATGAATCGCAGGTTGCTTTGCATCTATCCCCGCTATCCTAAAGTACTTCACAATGAGTTCAAAAAACTCAGAACATCCAGTTGAATTTTGAAGCGCATTATAGATCAAGACAGCTCGAAATCTGCCAAAGCTGTGACTACTCAATTGTGGTAGCAGTTGGCCTTGGATCATGGTGAACCGAGGTGGATGAGCAGCCGTTGCCACACCATACATCTGCGCCTGTGTCATCATTGGAATTTCAGGATTGAATCCGCTGACACCATTATTATCTTGATACTCTTGTATTTTCGCGAGGACCTTGTTGCTGACAGCGATACTCGATGTATATATTATGATTGACTCTACACGATTAGCTGCTGTGATTTTTGCAAATTTAACTCCATGAATTTTATACATAATTTCACGGATAATATAGCAGAAGATATCAATAGCCGACCTAAGATATGCGTTATTACTAGTGTTGACATTTAGGTACAAGCGATGGGCAATCTTGCATTTAACATTAGAGTCAAACAAGAAGAAACTTCTTGCCATCCGCTTCACTAAATCATCCTCCTGCGTCAGACCATTCATCCTTGCCTTTTCAGCAATACTCATTTTTACCAAAGAGTTGACTATAGGCAAGCGCATATTAACATAGTTTTCTCGCGCAGTAACAAGATATTCCAAGGGAACTTTTTTAAACTTTTGCATAAAAGGCGTCATATTCATTTCTATCCCTAAAAATAAAAGCCGACGAAAGAACCACGTAAGCCCTTGCCTTCGTGCATGCGTGTTAAAGTTTTCAGGATATAGACAAGAATACAGATTATAAATACCATCGCTGTGTTTTATCGTGGCTCGTTTATCCCACACCTCAGTGGCTAATTTCAGCAGTGAGCTTGATAATGGGATGGCGCTTAACGGCCGAGCACCTAAGCTACTGCTTCGTGGTCTTAATGTCATTGTCACTCACTTAAGTTGATGGAACATAATGTAAATATCTTTTATAATATCACAATTAATGACCTTATTACTAGTTTATTATATCCCAGCTAATGAGTTAAATACTTGCAGACTAACGAATTAATTACCGATGACAATGTTTATCTTAATTTTTTAATTGCTAATTAGCTGAATCAGAATTTTTACAATCTATACCCATGCTTTGTGAAAATTCTTTGTGAAAATGCTTTGTGAAAATGCTTTGTGAAAATACTTTGTGAAAATACTTTGTGAAAATACTTTGTGAAAATGCTTTGTGAAAATGCTTTGTGAAAATGCTTTGTGAAAATGCTTTGTGAAAATGCTTTGTGAAAATGCTTTGTGAAAATGCAACGTCATGCTATTTCGACGATCAGAGATAAGGCGCAACAGATGTAATGGCCAGCATCTAACGTTAAGCTGCGGCCTCCTTGCTTTCATATAAAAACCAAGTTCGCGCCCCGAAGAGCAGGGCTCATTGCCTCAGTTTGCAGCATTATAAAATATCTATTGAGAATAACTAATTAAGCAGTAAAGTATTTATTTTACTACTGAGCAGGCGATTAACGCAGTTAATCATCAGTAGCCAATTTTAGACCAGGTGTAGCGACCAATTTGCCTGCTTATTTTGGATTTCTATGTACATGAGTATAATGTTCATAAGTATAATGTGCATGAGTATAATGTGCATGAGGGTATATACACACTTTGCCACAAGGACATTTTCAGGCCTTCATGAATGATGACACGACAAGTAATTTAACCTTGATTTTTTAGCACTACAGATTTGTTGCTGTCATTATTGCCTGATCTACAAAAGATCTTTGCGCTTCCCATAAACAAGAATGATGACGTGACTGCATAGCTGGTTGGCTTGCATCTATCCCAGCTATCCTAAAGTACTTCACAATAAGTTCAAAAAAGTCAGAACATCCAGTTGAATTTTGAAGCGCATCATAGATCAATTCAGTTCGCAATGTGCCAAAGCTTTGTCCCAACCTTGATGTTGATGGTAGCAGCTGACCTTTTATTATGGTGACCTGAGGTGGCTCAGAAGCAGTTGCCACACCATAAATTTGCGCCTCTGTCATAATTGGAATTTCAGGACTGAACTCGCTAACACCATTATTATTTTGATACTCTTGTATTTTCGCGATGACCTTGTTGCTGGCATCGATACTCGATGTATATATTATGATTGAATCTATACGATTAGATGCTGTGATTTTTGCCGAATCAACTCCATCAATTTTATTAATAATTTCACGTATTATATAGCCTAATATATGCAAAGATGACTTAAGATCCTTATTAGAAATATTATTAACATTCAGGTACACGCGATGTGTAACAGAGCATCTAATATTAGCTGCAAAACCGAAGAAACCTTCTGCCATCAGAGCCACTAAATAATTCTCCTTCGTCATACCACACCTCTTTGCTTCTCCAGCAATACTCATTTTCACCAAAGAGTTGGCTATGGGTAAGCGCATATTCACATAGCTTTCTCGCACGGTAACAAGGTATTCCAAGGGAACTTTTTGAAGCGCTTCATGCATAGGCTTAATATTCATTTCTATCCCTAAAAATAAAATCCCACGAAAGAACCACGTAAGCCCGTGCATGCGTGCGTATGTGTTAGGGTTTATGATATCTATACAAGAATACAGATCATAAACATCATCGCAGTGTTTTATCGTGGCTCGTTTATCCCACACCTCAGTTGCTAATTTTAGCAGTGAGCTTGATAATGGGATGGCGCTTAACGGGCGAGCACCTAAGCTACTGCTTCGTGGTCTTAATGTCATTGTCACTCACTTAGGTGATAGAAAAGAATGTAAATATCTTTTATATTACCACAATTAATGACCTTATTACTAGTTTACATTTCCAAGCTCCTGAGTTAAATACTGGCAGATTAACGAATTAACGAATTAATTACCGATGACAATGTTTATCTTAATTTTTTAATTGCTAATTAGCTCAATCAGAATTTTTATAATCTATACCCAGACTTTATAAAAATACTTTGTGAAAATGCTTTGTGAAAATGCAACGTCATGCTATTTCGACGATCAGAGATAAGGTGCAACCGATGTAATGGCGGCGTGCACATCTAATGTTAAGCTGCGGCCTCCTTGCTTTCATATAAAAACCAAGTTCGCGCCAAGAAGATCAAGGCTCATTGCCCCAGTTTGCAGCATTATAAAATATCTATTGAGAATAACTAATTAAGCAGTAAAGTATTTATTTTACTACTGCGCAGGCGATTAACGCAGTTAATCATCAGTAGCCAATTTTAGACCAGGTGTAGCGACCAATTTGCCTGCTTATTTTGGATTTCTATGTACATGAGTATAATGTGCATGAGTATAATGTGCATGAGTATAATGTACATGAGGGTATATACACACTTTGCCACAAGGACATTTTCAGGCCTTCATGAATGATGACAAAACAAGCAGCATAATCTTAATTTTTTAGCGTTTCCACTTTGCAGCAGCTATTATCTTATCTACTGCATTGATTTGTGATTCCCATACACAATAGTTATAATCAAAATGAATCGCAGGTTGCTTTGCATCTATCCCCGCTATCCTAAAGTACTTCACAATGAGTTCAAAAAACTCAGAACATCCCGTTGAATCTTGAAGCGCATTATAGATCAAATCCACTCGCAATGAGCCAAAGCTTGGTTTCCTTTGCGCGGGTTGCAGTTGGCCTTCTTCCATGGTTAACGGAAGTGGCTGAGAAGCCGTTGCCACACCATACATCTGCACCTCTGTCATCATTGGAATTTCAGGACCAAATCCGCTGATACCATTCTTATTTTGATACTCTTGTATTTTCGCGATGACCTTGTTGCTGACAGCAATACTCGATGTATATATTAGTATTGTATCTATACGATTAGCTACTGTGATTTTTACCGTTTTAACTCCATTAATTTTATACATAATTTCACGAATGATATAGCAGAAGATATCCGCAGCTGACTTAAGATCTTCGTCATAATTAGTGTTGACATTTAGGTATACGCGATGTGCAATCTCGTATTTAGCATGAGAGCCAAACACGAAGAAACATCTTGTCATCTTGTACACTAAATAATCCTCGATACTCAAACCACTGCTCTTTGCCTTTTCAGCAATACCCATTTTTACCACAGCGTTGGCTATTGGTAAGCGCATATTCACATAGTTTTCTCGCGCGGTAACAAGGTATTCCAAGGGAACTTTTTGAAAATTTTGCATCCACGCTTTCATATTCATTTCTACCCCTAAAAATAAAAGCCGACGAAAGAACCCCGTAAGCCCTTGCGTGCGTGAGCATCTGTGAGTGTGCGAGAGGCCTATAAAACAATACAGAGCATAAATATCATCACTGCTTTTTATCGTGGCTCGTTTATCCCACACCTCAGTGGCTAATTTTAGTAGTGAGCTTGATAGTGGGATGGCGCTTAGCTGGCGTGCGCCTAAGCTACTGCTTCGTGGTCTTAATGTCATTGTAACTAACTTAATTTGATGAAAAATAATGTAAATATCTTTTATATTATCACAATTAATAACATTATTACCTGTTTATTATATCCCAGCTAATGAGTTAAATACTTGCAGACTAACTAATTAATTACCGATGACAATGTTTATCTTAATTTTTTAATTGCTAATTAGCTCAATCAGAATTTTTACAATCTATACCCAGACTTTATAAAAATACTTTGTGAAAATGCTTTGTGAAAATGCAACGTCATGCGATGTCGATAGTCAGAGTAAGGTGCAACCGATGTAATGGCGGCGTGCGCATCTAATGTTAAGCTGTGGCCGCCTTGCTTTCATATAAAAACCAAGTTCGCCCCCAAAAGATCAAGGCACATTGCCCACATCTGCAGCAGCTATTATCTTATCTACTGCATTGATTTGTGATTCCCATACACAAGAGTTATTATCAACTTGAATAGCAGGTTGCTTTGCATCTATCCCAGCGACCCTAAAGTACTTCACAATGAGTTCAAAAAACTCAGAACATCCAGTTGAATCTTGAAGCGCATTATAGATCAAATCCGCTCGCAATGAGCCAAAGCTTGGTTTCCTTTGCGCGGGTAGCAGTTGGCCTTCTTCCATGGTTAACGGAAGTGGCTGAGAAGCCGTTGCCACACCATAAATATGCGCCTCTGTCATCATTGGAATTTCAGGACCAAATCCGCTGATACCATTCTTATTTTTATACTCTTGTATTTTCGCGATGACCTTGTTGCTGACAGCTACACTCGATGTATATATTAGCATTGTATCTACACGATTATCTGGTGTGATTTTTACCAATCTAACTCCATCAATTTTATACATAATTTCACGAATGATATAGCAGAAGATATCCGCAGCTGATTTAATATCCTTGCTAGAAGTGTTGTTAACATTCAGGTACACGCGATGTGTAGCACTGCATTTAATATTAGATTCAAAAAAGAAGAAACTTCTTGTCATCAGCTTCACTAAATAATGCTCGATCCTCACACCACTGCTCTTTGCCTTTTCAGCAATACCCATTTTTACCACAGCGTTGGCTATGGGTAAGCGCATATTCACATAGTTTTCTCGCGCAGTAACAAAGTATTCCAAGGGAACGCTTTTATACCTTTGCATCCAAGGAGTCATATTCATTTCTATCCCTAAAAATAACAGCCGACGAAAGAACTCCGTAAGCCCTTGCGTGCGTGCGTATGTACTAGGGTATAAGGGGCCTATACAAGAAGACAGAGCATAAATATCATCGCTGTGTTTTATCGTGGCGCGTTTATCCCACACCTCAGTGGCTAATTTTAGCAGTGAACTTGATAGTGGGATGGCGCTTAACGGGCGTGTGCCTAAGCTATTGCTCCGTGGTCTTAATGTCATTGTCACTCACTTAACTTAATGGAAAATAATATACATCCATGTGACGATCGAAATTCAACGTCATGCAATGTCGATAGTCAGAGTAAAGACCAACCGATGTAATGACGGCGTGCTCTCAAATGTTGAACTACGGCCGCCTTGCTGTCATATAAAATCCGATGGAGCTAGCCCGAAAAGCAAGGCTCATTGTTTAAATTTGCATTGCTATAAAATATCTATTATGAGTAACTAATTAAGCATCAAAGTATTTATTTTAATACGGAGCAGGCGCTTAACGCAGTTAATCATCAGTTGGCAATTTTAGGCCAAGTGTAGCTACCAATTTGCCTTCTTATTTTACATTTCGATGTGCATGACTATTAATGTACATGAGTATAGTGCACAATTTGCCACAAGGGCATTTTCAAGCCTGCATAAATGATGACATGACAAGTACTCTAACCTTGATTTTTTAGCTCGGCAGATTTGCTGCACCCGTTATTAGCTTATCGACAAAAGATCGTTGCGCTTCCCATAAACTTGAACCGTAACGTAACTGCACAGCTGGTTGACTTGCATCTATTCCAGCTTCCATAAAGTACTTCACAATGAGTTCAAAAAAGTCAGAACATCCCGTTGAGTCTTTAAGAGCTTTATAGAGCAAGATAACTCGAAATCTGCCAAAGCTCTGTCTCTTCAAGTTTGGGCACACTTGACCTTCTTTCATGGTGAGCGTAGGTGGCTCATAACCAGTTGCAACACCATAAATCTGCTCCTCTGTCATCATTGGAATTTCAGGACCAAATCCGCTGATACCATTATTATTTTGATACTCTTGTATTTTCGCGATAACCTTGTTGCTGACAGCGACACTCGATGTATATATTAATATGGTATCTACACGCTGAGATACTGTGATTTTTACCGTTTTAACTCCATTAATTTTATGCATAATTTCACGGATTATATAGCCTAATATATGCGCAGCTGACTTAAGATCCTTATTAGAAGTATTGTTAACATTCAGGTATACGCGATGTCTAACACTGCATTTAATCTTAGATGAAAAATAGAAGAAATCCCTTGCCATCCTACCCACTAAATAATCCTCGTTACTCAGATCACACTTCTTTGCATTTTCAGCAATACTCATTTTCACCATAGCGTTGGCTATGGGTAAGCGCATACCCACATAGTTTTCTCGCGCAGTAACAAGGTATTCCAAGGGAATTTTTTTATGCGATTGCATACGAAGCTTCATATTCATTTCTATCCCTAAAAATAAAATCTCACGAAAGAACCTCGTAAGCCCGTGCATGCGTGAGTATTCGTTAACGTTTGTAGGCTTTAGACAAGAATACAGACTATAAATATCATTGCTGTTTTTTATCGTGGCGCGTTTATTCCACACCTCAGAGGCTAATTTTCGCAGTGAGCTTGATAGTGGGATGGCGCTTAACGGGCGAGCGCCTAAGCTATGCCTTCGTGATATTAATTTTATTACACTATCGGTTGTATCTGTACTTTTTTGGGGTTTTTTTTTATTTTTTTTCAACTTTTTAAGACATTTCAGTATGCCGCGCATATTCATTTTCTCTTTATTTGTAGATTCAACGATGCAGTCCATCACTTTAATTAGTTGGAAAATAATGCATATATCTTTTATATTATCACAATTGATGACCTTATTACTAGTTTATTACATCACAGCTAAATAATTAAATACTGGCATAATAACAAATTAATTACCAGATACCAATGTTTGTTTTAATTTTTTAATTGCTGTAATTCGCTGGATCATAATATTTACAATCTATACCCATGAGACGAAAAAATGCAACGCCTGCATGGATTCGATCATAAGGCGCAATCGATGTAATGGAGACGTGCTCTCGAATGTTGAGCGCACAATGGCCTGCTACTAATCAAAAACTAAACGGCTTTACTGATTATGCAAATTAAAAGATAACGATGGCCAATTGGCAGCAAATATTGGCATAATTTGCCTTCTTATTTTGTATTTCGATGTACATGACTATTAATGTACATAAGTATAAATACACAATTTGCCACAAGGACATTTTCAGGCCTGAGTAAATGATGACATGACAAGTAATTTAACCTTGATTTTTTAAATCTGCAGATTTGCTGCATCAGTTATTACCTGATCTATAAAAGATCTTTGCGCTTTCCATAAACAAGAATGATAATGTACCTGCACAGCTGGCTGGCTGGCATCTATCCCAGCTTCTCTAAAGTACTTCACAATGAGTTCATAAAAATCAGAACATCCAGTTGAATTTTTAAGCGCATTATAGATCAAATCCGCTCGCAATGAGCCAAAGCTTTGTGCCCACCCAGCTGGTAGCAGTTGCCCTTTTATAATGGTGACCGAAGGTGCCTCAGAAGCCGTTGCCACACCGCACATCTGCGCCTGTGACATCATTGGAATTTCATCACTGAACCCGCTTACACCATTAGCATTTTGATATTCTTGTATTTTTGCGAGAACCTTATTGGTGGCATCGATACACGTTGTATATATTACGATTGTATCGTTGCGACCAGATACTGTTATTTTTATCTCCGCGACACCTTTAATTTTGTCCAAAATTTTCTTGACAACATAAAATAATATATCCATGGCTGATATAATCTCCTCGTTACAACTTACCTTAACATTCAGGTACACGCGATGTTTGATATTACACATCTGTGATGAGCGATTTCCTAAAGCTTTAAAAGTGAAGAAAGCTACTGCGTCCATTAGATGCACTAGATAATTTTCTGGCGATACATCATTCATACCATGAGAATTTGCGTGCGTAATAATCTTCCTTCGCAGAAAACTGTTGGAAATGGGTATCTCATAATTCACATATTGTTGTCTAGCAAGAACGAGCTGTTCGAAAGGAATCGCTGAAAAAGATTGCATATAAGGTCCAATATTCATTTCTATTCCTAAAAATGAAATCCGACTAAAGAACGTCGTAAGCGCCTGCGTGCGTCCCGATATGTAATGCTTTGTGCCAGCTTTACCACAATACATAGCATAAACATCATTGCGATGTTTTATCTTGGCGCGTTTATCCCACACCTCAGTGGCTAATTTTAGCAGTGAGCTTGATAATGGGATGGCGCTTAACTGGCGAGAGCCTTCACTATTGCTTCGTGGTCTTAATGTCATTGTCACTAACTTAATTTAATAGGAAATAATATATACTAATGTACGATCGAAATGCAACGCCAGCATGGACTCGATGATCGATGATAAGGCGCAACATGTAATGGGGACGTGCTAATCGAATGGCAAGCTTTGGCTACGCCCGATCATATAAAAACCGAGTTAGCACCCCAACGGGCAAGGCTCCTTGCACCAATTTGCATCGTCATAAAATATTTATTGAGAATAACTGCCATGCAATTTTAGGACTCAAATACACGGCAAATTTGCCTTCTTATTTTGCATTTCTATGTACATGAATATAATGTGCATGAATATAATGTGCATGAATATAATGTGCATGAATATAATGTGCATGAATATAATGTGCATGAATATAATGTGCATGAATATAATGTGCATGAATATAATGTGCATGAATATAATGTGCATGAATATAATCTGCATGAGTATAAATAAGCACTTTGCACAAGGACATTTTCAGGCCTGCGTGAATGATGACATGACAAGTCATTTAACCTTGATTTTTTAAATCGGCAGATTTGCTGCATCAGTTATTACCTGATCTATAAAAGATCTTTGCGCTTTCCATAAACAAGAATTATAATGTACCTGCACAGCTGGCTGGCTGGCATCTATCCCAGCTTCTCTAAAGTTCTTCACAATGAGTTCATAAAAATCAGAACATCCAGTTGAATTTTTAAGCGCATCATAGATCAACTCAGATCGCAATGTGCCAAAGCTTTGTCTAAACTGCGCTGGTAGAAGTTTGCCTTTTATCATGGTGACCTGAGGTGGTTCAGAAGCCGTTGCCACACCATAAATCTGAGCTTGTGTCATCATTGGAATTTCAGGATTGAATCCGCTAACACCATTATTATCTTGATATTCTTGTATTTTTGCAATGACCTGATTCATGACTGCGCTATTAGTCGTATATATTATGATTGTATCTCTGCGACCAGATACTGCCATTTTTACCCCGATGATTCCATTAATTTTGACCATAATTTCCTGCACAACATAAGATATGATATCAATGGCTGATATAAGATCCTCGCTACAACTTACCTTAACATTCATGTCCACTCGACAGTTGGAATTGCCCAACGCCACTGAGTTATCGTTGTCAACTTGAAAACAGAAAAACTCTTCATCCATCAAATCCACTAAACAATTTTCAGGCGATAAATCATTCTTACCGCTATAGTCTCTGTTCGCAATTATTGTCATTCGCACAAAACTGTTGGATATGGGCATCTGATAATTAATATAGTTTTTTCTAATAAGAGCAAGCTGTACGAAAGAAATCGATTTAAAACCTTGCAGATAAGGTCCAGCATGCGTTAGCATTCCTAAACGTGAAATTTTACAAAAGAAATCCGTAAGTGCTTGCGTGCGTGCGGATATGCTAGTGTTTGATTCCTTTATACCACTATACAGATCATAAACATCAGCGCCGTGGTTTATCGTGGCGCGTTTCTTCCACACCTCAGTGGCTAATTTTAGCAGTGAACTTGATAATGGGATGGCGCTTAACGGGCGAGCTCCTACACTATTGCTTCGTGGTCTTAATGTCATTGTTACTCACTTAAGTTGATGAAAATAATGTGGATATCTTTTATATTATCCACAATTGATGATTTTGTACCCATGCTGCGATCGAAATACAAATTAAGAAGGCAAATTGGCAGCTATTTGAGGCATAAAATTGCCCTCTCAATGATTAACTGCGTTAATCACCTGCGGTAGCATTAAAATAAAGACTTTAATGCTTAACTAGTTATTATCGATCTATATTTTATAACAATACAAACTGAGGCAAGGAGCCTCGCCCTTCTGCGCCTGACTCGGTTATTCCATTAAAAGAAGCAGCCAGAGCTCAACGTTCGATAACCACGTCCCCATTACATATGTTGCGCCTTTACTCTGATTATCGAGTCCACAGCCGACGTTGCATTTTGAAGCCACATGGGTATAAATAAGCACTTTGCCATAAAGACATTTTCAGGCCTGCGTGAATGATGACATGACAAGTAATTTAACCTTGATTTTTTAACTCGGCAGATTTGATGCTCCAGTTATTACCTGATCTATAAAAGATCTTTGCGCTTTCCATAAACAAGAATGATTACGTACCTGCACAGCTGGCTGGCTGGCATCTATCCCAGCCGCCCTAAAGTACTTCACAATGAGTTCATAAAAATCAGAACATCCCGTTGAATCTTGAAGCGCATTATAGATCAAGTCCGCTCGCAATGAGCCAAAGCTTTGTTTCCTTTGCGCTGGTTGCAGTTGCCCTTTTATCATGATGACCTGAGGTGGCTCAGAAGCCGTTGCCACACCATACATCTGCGCCTCTGTCATAATTGGAATTTCAGGACCAAATCCGCTAACACCATTATTATCTTGATACTCTTGTATTTTTTCGAGGACCTTGTTGGTGGCAGCGATACTCGATGTATATATTACCATTGAATCTCTGCGACCAGATACTGTTATTTTTACCGAGGAAATCCCATTAATTTTCCCCATAATTTCCCTGACAGCATAAGATATTATATCAATGGCTGATATAATCTCCTCGTGACAACTTACCTTAACATTCAGGTACACGCGATGTTTGGTCTTGGCCATTCGTAATGAGCTATTGTCGTAATTTTTAAAAGTGAAGAAACCTACTGCTTCCATTAAAAACAATAAATAATGTTCTGGAGATACATCAGACCGACCTATAAACTCTGTATACGCAACAATTTTCATTCGCACAAAACTGTTGGATATGGGTATCTCATAATTCACATATTGTTTTCTAGCAAGAACAAGCTGTTCGAAAGGAATAGATGTAAACTCTTGCATAGAAGGCCCAGTATTCGTTTCTATTCCTAAAAATGAAAGTTTACTAAAGAACTCCGTAAGCAGTTGCGTGCGTGCGTATAGGTTAGGGTTTGGGGTATCTATACCACTATACAGATCATAAATATCATAGCAATCTTTTATCTCGGCGCGTTTATCCCACACCTCAGTCGCTAATTTTAGCAGTGAGCTTGATAATGGGATGGCGCTTAACGGGCGAGCTCCTACACTATTACTTCGTGGTCTTAATGTCATTGTCACTCATTTAAGTTGATGAAAATAATGTGGATATCTTTTATATTATCCACAATTTATGATTTTGTACCCATGTGACGGAAAAATGCAACGTCAGCCGCGATCTCGATAATAAGAGTAGGGCGCAACATGAGGTAATGGTTATTATCGCATCGAATGTTAAGTGTAAGGCTGCTTCCTGTTATATAAAAACCGAGCCCAGCACCAACCAGCAAGGCTCCTTGCACCAATTTGCATTGTTATAAAATCTTTATTGAGAATAACAGCCCTTCAATTTTAGACCGCAAATCCACGGCCAATTTGCCTTCTTATTTTGCATTTCTATCGTCACATGGGTATAAATAAGCACTTTGCCACAAGGACATTTTCAGGCCTGCGTGAATGATGACATGACAAGTAATTTAACCTTGATTTTTTAACTCGGCAGATTTTATGCACCAGTTATTACCTGATCTATAAAAGATCTTTGCGCTTTCCATAAACAAGAATGATAACGTACCTGCACAGCTGGCTGGCTTGCATCTATCCCAGCCGCCCTAAAGTACTTCACAATGAGTTCATAAAAATCAGAACATCCCGTTGAATCTTGAAGCGCATTATAGATCAAGTCCGCTCGCAATGAGCCAAAGCTTTCTTTACTTTCCGTGGGTTGCAGTTGCCCTTTTATCATTATGACCTGAGGTGGCTCAGAAGCCGTTGCCACACCATACATCTGCGCCTCTGTCATAATTGGAATTTCAGGACCAAATCCGCAGACACCATTATTATTTTGATACTCTTGTATTTTTTCGAGGGCCTTGTTGGTGGCAGCGATACTCGATGTATATATTACCATTGAATCTCTGCGACCAGATACTGTTATTTTTACCGAGGAAATCCCATTAATTTTCCCCATAATTTCCCTGACAGCATAAGATATTATATCAATGGCTGATATAATCTCCTCGTGACAACTTACCTTAACATTCAGGTACACCCGATGTTTGGTATTGGCCCTTCGTAATGAGCCATTGTCGTAATTTTTAAAAGTGAAGAAACCTACTGTTTCCATTAAAAACACTAAATAAAGTTCTGGAGATACATCAGGCCGACCAATAAACTCTGCGTGCGCAACAATTTTCATTCGCACAAAACTGTTGGATATGGGTATCTCATAATTCACATATTGTTTTCTAGCAAGAACAAGCTGTTCGAAAGGAATAGATGTAAACTCTTGCATATAAGGCCCAGTATTCGTTTCTATTCCTAAAAATGAAAGTTTACTAAAGAACTCCGTAAGCCATCCCGAGCGTGCGTATAGGTTAGGGTTTGGGGTACCTATACCACTATACAGATCATAAATATCATAGCAATCTTTTATCTTGGCGCGTTTATCCCACACCTCAGTGGCTAATTTTAGCAGTGAGCTTGATAATGGGATGGCGCTTAACGGGCGAGCTCCTACACTATTGCTTCGTGGTCTTAATGTCATTGTCACTCATTTAAGTTGATGAAAATAATGTGGATATCTTTTATATTATTCACAATTAATGACCTTATTACAAGTTCATTTTATCCCAGCTGATGACTTTATTACAAGTTCATTTTATCCCAGCTGATGCGTTAAATACTTTGCAGATTAACACAATCAATCACTAGTTGGTTCACCCTTAGTTTTCTAGACACTTTTTAAGCTCTAACATACAACTCTTCAAACGCCATCGGAAACAGCCCATTATTAATACCATGAACTCTCATTCGATTGTAGAAATAGTCAATGCAATTAAAGACTTCTGATCTTGCTTCGCTTCTTATTTTATATATTTTACGCTTAACACGATCTTTCTTTTCTGCCCCCATTAAGCTCACTTTTAGGTATAAGAAGTTACAGGGATAGAAGATGCATCGCCAGTTCTTTGGCCATAGAGAAAAATGGTGAATGGCTGCTATCCATTGAAATAACTTTTTCACACGCAAGATTTGTATACATTTTTTTTTGGATTGACGGTGAAATGGCTTTGTCTTGCATACATTCAATAAAGACACGGGAAATTCGCCCAAAGTTTTCCGGTGTTGTATTCACAGGTGTTGCAAATGGTGCTGTTGCTTGAGAAACCAAGCGAGTTTTGGCCCATTCTACATCCTCATCTGAGCAATCGGCATACAGAGCAGGTTTGATACCTTCATCTTTTATGGTGGCGTAACTTTTATCTTCAGCCATAACCATATTTGGCAACAGCAATGATTCGGTGTCTTGTTGAGCATGTTGGAGCAAAAACTCTCCATTTTGCAAAAGGAAAGCGCTCAGATAGACCAACTGGCGAATGTTGTCAGAGCAATTTTCGGCTGCTTGGGTAATAGCTACACCTCCCATACTATGCCCAAGCAGAATTACCGGCTCAGATTGGGCGCTCACCACCTCACACACGCGAGCTGCATAAGCTTGCAAAGTTACTTCAGAAATAGGTGTTTTGTCTTCACCGAGACCTGGCAAATCAGGAGCGACAACCGTATGTCCCTCTTTTTGTAAAAGTGGCACTACTTTATTCCAGCACCAAGCGCCATGCCACGCCCCGTGAATCAATACATATATACTCATTGTTTTACCTCTTCTTTTTTAATTATCGATACAATCAATCTTTCATCTGTTACTGGGCGAGCAGATTTATCGATTGCCTAGAGCGTCACTAGTTACTCGCCAGACAATATGCTTAAAAGCGCACTATAATATTTTCTATCAGCAAATTAATTTTTCAGCCTATAGTGGCGCAGTAAGCCATACCATGGATTCCATCAACAACACTGCGATTTTTGCAACTCATTAAAGTGATGCATTTTTTTGTTGCATGGGTATAAACAGAGTTAATGACTAATGTTACAAAGAGCAATGCAAAGAAAGTCTACGGGTATATGAGCAAAAATTGAAAAACACGCAATAAAAAGGCTGTTCGGTTTGCTGTAAATAAAAAACTACAAGATAAACGTGCTTATTTTCTCGTGAAATAAGATAATGTTTTCAATATTGAAAACTCACTCATTGCTATTAATTGCTCTACTTTTTATAATGATAACTTTTTCATTTTACGCATTTTAACTAGTGTCTACCGACGCTTGATAAAATGATTTATCATGCACCAGAGGGCATCAAAGCAAAGCCGGCATTTAACCTATCAACGATAAGCTTAGCTAATAGTTTGCATTGCGAGGCTTATCATTTGCCAGAAGAATTACCCAATAGGAGCAACATATTAAGCATTAAAGTCTTTCTTTTAATTTCCTTCGGGTAAGTAACGCAGTTAATCATCGAAAGGGCATTTTATGCCTCGCAATCAGCCTCAATGACCTCACAAACGAGACATTTTAATAGTTACATGGATGGTATTAGCATCCATTTAAAATTTATTTTACTTTCCTGTTTTATTAAAACGGCGTATTAACAGCAAAGGTAAAGATAACAACACCAGCCAAAAAGCGGCAGCACCTTTGCGTTTATAAGGGACATCTTCAGGTTGATATAATGCTGAATTCCATGCATTTGGTGAGTTATCTGGCTGTAAAACTGCTGAGTTTCGCGTTAATTTTAAAACCACATATTTAGCGCCATACATTTTTTGGAATGCCTGAGCACTTGGGTAGCGATAACCCTCTGCAAGAATAGTACCAGCTGAGTTTATCACTCTTGCTCTACTCACTCGAATAAGCGGACACGTCACCACCGCATTTTTTTTACCACAAATAAGATCATCAATACGCCACGATTTACCTGTCTTTTTTTCATACAAAAATCCAGTCTGTCCTCGAGCTATACCATTAGTTACAGGCTCTGTTTGATCATAATCATCCGCTTCACCAACTACCCACAAGGATTTAACACCACTGTCATCAGCAATCATTGCCGCATCATAAGCGCGACTATTCGCCCCTTTTTTCACCGGATTTCTATTCTCGTGTTTGCGTTTAGTGGTCAACACTGTTTTGTCTTCTAAAGGAAAAGATGCACTGCTATTTTTGCTATCTGTAATGAAAAATTCAGTTGCCTCATTACGCTCTTTTGCAACTGCATATTCACGATTTCCAACGATCCATGCCGGAGAATTTGGATCAGCTGAATCGACAGGTGATGAAATACTGACAGCCCAAGTATTATAAATTACACCCTCCGCAGAAATTCCATCCATTACGTGTGTCAACTCCGTTGCAGGTTGGATCTTGTCTGGATCATTTAAGTTCATCAAAATAGCGCGTTGCGGATTGTAAGGAGTTCCCTTGGCATATCCATCTGCCACATTTTTCGATGAAACTCCCACCGCTAAACCTTGATCATTCATCGCTAATGCGCTGGCATTAGTACTTCCTGATTTAGAGCTCAGCGGCTTACCTAAAACGCCAGATGTTATAGCGTCTATATTAGTTACATTCCAGTAATAAGCTTGAGTATCATAACCAGGACAATATGTTAATTGACCTTTTGTCATCTCGACAGAAGCATTACCATGATAACATTCGTTAAAATAACTATTTTGTTTGTTACTTGCAGAGCCGATAACATATGTTTTGCCGTCTACCTCTTCAATAGCATAAGCACTGTTAAATTTATCATCGCGCTTAGCCTTATCATCACCCTTAGCTTTTGCACTTAACACTGTATAAGCCCCAGAAGCATTAACATAAAAAGCAGTTCTTATTTTTTTATCCGTTAACAGACTAAAAAAACCGGTGTAACTACCATCATCTTTAACAGCTGTTATTTTAATATCTGCGTTTTTAGGTATTTCACTCGCCAGCGCTTGAGGCGCACCTTCATTGAAAACCCTGGAAAATAAATATTGACTCTGGGTATTACTAACAAAATCGCTACGCCATTTTAGATAGCCATTATTGTAGCTCGGTTGCTTTGGATTATCACTGCCATAAAAATCAAATCGGCATAAATCACGCGCATATTGACACGGACGATTGAAAGTATAAGGCAGGGCTAGATCAACATCAGAATCCACTGCCGATGCAAAAGAATAGGTTGCAATCACGCGACCCTCATCACTCATTGCTGATGGGTAGGGGCCAAAATGTGCACCGGCTTGCGATCCGGAGGTATCAATTTCGCTTATCTTGTAGTAGGCATCTGAGTCCGCAGCGCACACATTACTAGCAAGCATTAAAGCTGCTATTAGCAAAGTTATTTTAAATTTCATTTACACGTTTCTCCATCTTTAATTTGTTCTAGTTTTCCCCAACGATTAAATGCATCTTCTAACTCACCTTCTGCTTTTGCTAATTTTGCTAGGAAATCATCTGCATCCTGCTTGTTTTTTGTAAAAAAGTCGGGCGTATTAATTGCAGCTTGTAATGTATTGACACGAGTTTCTAATGTTTCTAATAATTCTGGTAACTTATCTAATTCAAGTTGTTCCTTATAAGTTAGCTTTTTCTGCGCCGTGACATCCGAGTTGTTATTTTTGTTTTTAATTTCATTTACACGCGCATCAACTTGTGGCTTGAGCAAAGCTTCACTTTGTGTTTTATGACGACTTGCATCACTTATTCCCCCGACAAATTGCTCAATATTCCCATTACCATCAAAAAACCAAGTATGCGAAGCCGTATTATCAACAAAGCTACGATCATGACTCACTAATAACAAGGTGCCTTTGTAATTTGCCAATAATTCTTCTAGCAACTCCAGTGTTTCCACATCAAGATCGTTAGTTGGCTCATCTAAAATTAACAAATTACTTGGTTTTAAAAATATTTTCGCAAGCAATAAACGATTTTTTTCACCGCCAGATAGCGCCTTTACAGGCGTTCTAGCCCGCTCAGGATGAAATAAAAAATCTTGCAGATAACCTAACACATGCCTCGGTTGCCCGTTTATTTCAACTTCTTGTTTACCTTCGGCTAGGTTGTCCATCACTGATTTTTCAATATCAAGTATATCACGATATTGATCAAAATAAGCAACTTCAAGCTTAGTACCACATTTTAAACTACCATGGTCAACGGTTAACTCGCCAAGCAATAGCTTTAATAGTGAACTTTTCCCGCAGCCATTACGTCCGACAAGTGCAATTTTATCTCCGCGCATAATGTTACAAGAGAAATTTTTAATAATCAATGAATCCTCATAGCTATAACTTATATTCTCAGCTTCAAAAATGATTTTTCCAGATTTTATCCCACCATCAACATTAATTTTTGCACTACCTACCACATTTTGACGTGCACTACGCTCAACGCGTAACGCTTTTAAGGCGCGCACACGTCCTTCGTTACGAGTGCGACGCGCTTTAATGCCTTGACGGATCCATTTTTCTTCAATGGCCAGTTTACGATCAAACTCTGCATTTTGATCGTCTTCAACACGTAATGCTTCTTCTTTTGCGACAAGGTAGTCATCATAACCACCTGGCCAAGAGCTTAAATTTCCGCGATCTATATCAATAATGCGCGTTGATATCCGGCGAATAAACTCACGATCATGACTAATAAATACAATAGCAGCTTTAATGTTCAGCAAAAATTGCTCTAACCATTCAATAGCTATAATATCAAGATGATTGGTTGGCTCATCAAGCAATAATAAATCAGGATCATTAACCAATGCTTTGGCGAGCGCCACTTTTCGTAACCAGCCGCCAGATAGTTCATTTAAATGTGTTTCAGGAGATATCTCCAATCTATCTAAAATTTGGTTGATTTTACTATCGAGTTGCCAGGCATCTAGTTGATCAATTTTCTCCTGTAGTGTTTGTAATTTATTAAGTTCTGTTTCACTACAATTTTCGGCAATCACATGAAGTTGATGATGGTATTCCTTTAATACTTCACCTGCGTTTTCCATGCCTGATGCAACAAAATCATACGCATTCATTTCACTTGCACACGGCGGATCTTGCTCTAAACGAGCAATGTTGATATCCCTATTTATTAATAAATTACCGTCATCAAGTTGTATTTTGCTCTCTAGGACTTTGAGCAGTGTTGATTTTCCTGCGCCATTTCGCCCAACCAAACAAACACGTTCATTCGGTTCGATAACAAGGTTTATTTTATCTAATAATGCCCGCTCTCCAAAAGCAAGTTCGGCATTATGCAAGGTCAGTAATGACATATATTTCTCTTAAATTTTTCGCGTGGCAATACCACAAAGCGTGGGCTGTTTATTTTTATGTTAATCATGCTGTGTTAAAAGCCAACATTGGTGAATTTTATGGTTACGCTTAAAGTCTTCTGGAATAGAAGATTTGCTGATATCTTCAATCAACAAACCAAGCGCTTTAATTGCATCAACATCTAACTTGAATCCACGTTTATTATTTGAAAATATAATTTCTCCTTGTGCATTTAAACGCTCGCTAACAGCGGTTAATAATGACACATGATCATCTTGTACATCAAAAACATCTTTCATGCGTTTAGAGTTTGAAAAAGTAGGCGGATCAACAAAAATAAGATCATAGCTCTCATGAGCATGTTGTAACCACTTAATACAATCTTGCTGTATAAATGCATGTTGACCTTTAATACCATTCTGGGCGAAGTTATCGCTTGCCCAGGCTAAATATGTTTTTGACATATCAACACTTGTTGTCGATTTAGCCCCCCCTAATGCTGCATGCACCGAGGCGGTTGCTGTATAACAAAATAGGTTTAAAAAGTCTTTACCTTTAGCCATTTGAGCTAAACGTAAACGTATGGGACGATGATCAAGAAACAGCCCTGTGTCTAGGTAGTCTTGTAAATTAACAATTAACTTAGCCTGACCTTCTTGTATGACAAGCGTTTGTTTTTTACTCTCTAAACGCTGGTACTGTTTGCTGCCTCTTTGACGTTCACGCACTTTAATCACTAATTTATCATCTGCAATATCAAGTAAATAGCGCGTTGTAGCGACCACATCTAAAAAGCGTCGCTGTACTTTCGCCTCACTAATTTCTTTTGGGGCACGGTATTGTTGAATAATGATGTATTGAGCAAAACGATCAATAGCTACATTATATTCGGGTAAATCTGCATCATATAAACGGTAACATTGCACATTTTCACGTCGAGCCCATTTTTCTAATTTTTTCAGGTTTTTAGTTAAACGATTAGCAAAATCTTGGGCAAATATAGCAGGTTTGATCTGCTTTACTTGTTTGAATAATTTTTTTGCTTCTGAGTCTTGGTACATTTCATCAGCATCAGCATTATAACCATCACGTCCACTCAAGCATGGCTTTTCAGGAGTAGTAAGCTCTGCTTTGCGCTGTGTTGTTTGAATCTCAGCAGTCTGTTCAACACGCTTAGCTGAAATTCGATAGTTTTTAAGCACACATTCAAGCGGACCATTGTAAAATTTAAAGCTTTTACTCGCACGCATGCCTAAACAACTTAATAATTCTGTATCCACGGCAAACATCGACAGATTCCAGCCTGCAAACGCGTCTTTAAAATGGAAACCTAGCTGCGTGTAAAGTGTTATGGTATCGCTAAATCCGCCTAATCGTTCGCCATAAGGCGGATTTGAAATGATCATGCCAGTGGATAAATTGTTAGGCGGTAAGATTTTAGTTGCATCTTTAACGCTAAATTCTATAAGCTCGCCTACCCCTGCAGCTTGCGCGTTTTCCTGCGCAATAGCAATCATTTCATGGCTTAAATCTGAGCCATAAAAACGAGTGTCACAATCTTTTAGCGCACGTTTAGCATAAACTGTTGCCGACGTTTTTAATGTTTGCCATAACTCATTATCATGTTGTTTCCAGCCTTCAAAACCAAATTTGCCGCGTATTGATCCTGGCGCGATATTTAGTGCCATCATTGCCGCTTCAATTAATAACGTCCCTGAGCCACACATAGGATCAACTAATGCCTCACCTTGCCAACCACTGCGTTTCACAATACCTGCGGCCAATGTTTCACGAAGCGGGGCCTGCCCTGCAAGATTTCGATAACCTCGCAAATGTAAAGGTGAGCCTGATAAATCGAGATAAATCGAGACTTTTTCTTTCCACAAACGACCGCTAAAACAAATGTCTGCATTACGTTTTTCAACATTAGGACGGGCATCAATTTTACGGCGAAATCGGTCAACAATAGCATCTTTAATTTTTAAGGCGCCAAACTGGGTATTTCTAATGTCGGCATTAGTCCCAGAAAAATTAATTGAAAAAGTACTGGTAACATCAAAATGCTCTTCCCAGCAGATATTGCTACACCCTAAATACAAATCCATCGAGTCGATCACTTTAAACTCGCTCAGGCACAACAAAACGCGCGATGCAAAACGCGACCATAAACACACCTTGTAGCCAAGCTCTAAATCGCCTTTAAAGCTTACTCCCCCATTTATAAGTTTTGAATTGTCAATGCCAAGCTCTTTAAGCTCAACATCTAAGAGAGGCGCTAACCCCTTAGCAGTTGGTAGAAAATAATCAAACATATAGCTCCGCCAGCAATAATTTATCAACAACGGCATTATACGCATCTGGCGTAAAAATAAAACATCATAAAGATAATTGTACTGAGTAACGCTGCATAAAATTGAGCTTTGCAATGATTATCTGCATGAAGATAGCTAGCTTAATTAAAAATAAGCGCTCAACGAACTATTGTGTTGACTATTTATCTTGCGACAATTCTTTTAACAAGTTCACTAATTTTACCACGGTATATACCCATGCATTGTGAAAATACAAGCTAAAAAGCAGATCTTGATGCAGGCGTTATAAAAACGCCCTTTGCAATTAATTGCTACTTTAATGGTATTTTTTAGCGATTTTCAAAAGAACCATAAAATAAAATTGGAGGAGCCATCGCAGCGGTAGAATAAAATGAGTTATCCAACGTAATCATTATGGCAGGCACAACTGGAGGTGAAACAGCAATCAATGTTTTCCCTGGAATATCATCGGGTAATGCCTGGGCTATGGTGTTGTTGTTTTGTGATAGCATGTTTATTTGTGGGGTTATATCCTTACTGGAATTATTATCACTAAAGTTGCCGATTACCCTTATCGGAATTTTATAACCCTCATCTAGGAAATTAAATCCGTTAGGATCATCAATATTGTGTCCTCTCTTATCTGGAATTATTTTCTCACCAGTACGTACATTGTAAACATCAATGCTAGTTAAAACTCCTAACTTTCTTAATTTTACATTAACCAAGAATGAAGTTTTAAATCCTTTATAAGCAGCAGTAATTTTTACATGATCAGCAGGGGCACGGCCATATACATAAGCATGGTACTGATCTGGCGGTGTATAAGCCGCATTTTGATTAGATGACCACCATGACACACCTCTGGGTACATATTCTTTTTTGCCATTTGCATAGTCTATATATAAAGCCATAAATAATGCACGTAGTGATGGACTACCACAATGAATACATGCCAATACTGGTATGTCTTTGATTTTCCCACTCAATAGTGTGCCACTACCATCTTGCGTATAAGTTTCTTGTATCTCTATCCCAGTGATTTTCTCGTTGGTAATTTCAATGTTAAAAAAGCTGGTAACCACTATTGGAGTTGATAAGTAAGCTCTAATAGTATAAGTATCAGTAATCATCACATGGCCTGCTTTATGGCCTGTCACTACGCCATCCGGTTTATTAACACTAGCGACCTCAGGATCCGATGAGGTCCATACTGAAGAATCGGTAACATCCACTGCGAATGAATTACTAACACGCGGACGCCCAATATACATAAGCGTAGCGTTGAGCTGATGAGGTATATCTTTATGCATTGTTTTAACACCATAAATATGTATTTGCGGTGTTAGATTTGTTGGCGTAGGCCATACCCTAAGGAAAACATTTCCAGGTGTAGGTTGAAGCTTTCCATCGACAACTTTCGAGCCTTTAAACACAGCGCTAATAACAGCCTTTCTGGAACCATCTTCAAGCTTAAGTAACCCAGAATCACTAATGTGTGCGAATGCTCGAGGCAAAGTCGTTGACCAGTTAACTACAGAGCTGATATCTATTTTTCTGCCATTACCTAATCTTGCTATTGCAACCAGTTGAATTTCATCACCAGCTAAAGCAAACTGAAGTATATTAGAATCATTTCTGGGGATCGGGGAAATACTAATATTCACTATAGGAGAGCCCGAGACATCTATCCTATGTTTATTGCTTGTGACCCCACCACTTGATGAGGTTATAAATGTTATACCAGGGGTGAGTGCTTTAATTAACCCTGCAGAGTTCACTGTTGCAACTTTAGGATCACTGCTGGTCCATTTTATACCAGTACGAATAAGTTTAAGGTGACCTATACCATTACCGTTAACGTTAGTTGCTAATGAGGCATATGCATAAGCTTTAGCTGTGACAAAGGGCACCATAGTTGTTGCTTGCACAGTAATATTAATCGCTTTATACTTTGCTGGCGGCTGTGATAATGGCGCTGCCGCTGGTGATGGCTTTGGCACTCTCGTGTTACCCCCTGTACTATTGCCCGAAGTGTCACAAGCACTCAGTAAAAAAGCCAAAGATAATATTGATACTGATATTGATCTTCTGATAATATTTTTTATACTCACATTCTGCTCCCATATTTATACCCATACGACTTCAAGATGATTTATCAGCAGGCAGCTCTGGCAGCAGAGCTTGGCACTACATATCGTATCAGTCAATAATTAACTGTGTTAATCATTGACCAGCCAATTTAATACCACAAATATGCAACCAATTTGTCGCTCTGATTTTGTATTTTGAGATCTTATGGGGATATAAAATAAATCCATATAACAGTTCTTTATAAGAATCTGCCTTTTCAATAAAACACTGGCTATTTGCGTCATTATTTTGCGCCAATTGCCATTGAATATTAATTTTGCACTATAGCATATATTTGTTATCTTCATAACAATGTGAATTAAAAAAATTAAATTAAAATTAAATTAAATTAACTTTATTTATTAGTAGTTAGGACACTATGTTCCAACGTATAAACGTACTCATGGCCATTGATTGCTCTTCTCTAAAAACCACATACCAGCAACAATTATTGTTAAGTTTGATAAATATAATATTATTTATGACATATGACATGTGTAACTTAATCGTCTTTTGGCAGCTGTGTGTGTTATACCTTCTAAAAAATGCTGCATTGCCACATTATGCAAGAAATTCGCGTGTGTATATATGCCTTTATTTATTTTGCAGAGCCAAAGCAAGTGCCTAAATTTTTTGCTGAAATAGTCAATAACAGGCAAGCACTAGCGAGTTTAAAAACAAAAAATCTGCAACCTAGATTACTGATTTTTATCGTTTATTAAATAAGAAGGATAGATGGATCTAGCATTTAGTTAGCAATTAAGGTGAAAAGTAACTCTTGATGCAGGCGTTATAAAAACGCCCTTTGCAATTAATTACTACTTTAATGGTACTTTTAGTCATTTTTCAAACGAAGCGTCAAATAAAATTGTAGGAGCCATCTTACCAGTAGAATAAAATGAGTTATCCAGCTTAATGGTTGTGATAGCTGGAACTGGAGCTGAAACAGCAATCAATGTTTTCCCTGGAATATCATCGGGTAATGCCTGGGCTATGGTGTTGTTGTGTTGTGATAGCATATCTATTTGTGGGGTTATATCCTTACTGGCATCACCATCACTAAAGTTACCTATTACCCTTATCGGAATTTTATCACCCTCATCTAGGAAATTAAATCCGTTAGGATCATCAATATTGTATCCTCTCTTATTTGGAATTACTTTCTCACCAGTACGTACATTGTAAACATCAATGCTAGTTAAAACTCCTAACTTTCTTAATTTTACATTAACCAAGAATGAAGTTTTAAATCCTTTATAAGCAGCAGTAATTTTTACATGATCAGCAGGGGCACGGCCATATACATAAGCATGGTACTGATCTGCCGGTGTATAAGCCGCATCTGGATCAGATGACCACCATGACGCACCTTTGGGTACATATTCTTTTTTGCCATTTGCATAGTCTATATATAAAGCCATAAATAACGCATGTAGGAATGTTCTACCATAATAACCACATGGCAATATTGGTATGTCTTTGGTTTGCCCACTCAATAGCGTGCCACTACCATCTTGCGTATAAGTTTCTTGTAACTCTATCCCAGTGATTTTCTCGTCTGTAATTTCAATGTTAAAAACGTTTATAACCACTATTGGCTTAAGGATATTAGCTCTAATAATATAAGTATCACTAATCACCACATGGCCTGCTTTATGGCCGGTCACTACGCCATACTGTTTATTAACACTCGCGACCTCAGGATCCGATGAGGCCCATACTGAAGAATAGGTAACATCCACTGCGAACGAATTACTCTTACGCGGACGCCCAATATACATAAGCGTAGCTTTAAGCTGATGAGGTATATCTTTATGCATTGTTTTAACACCATAAATATGTATTTTCGGTGTTAGATTTGTTGGCGTAGGCCGTATCGTAAGGAAAGCATATCCAGGTTTAGGTTGAAGCTTTCCATCTACAATTTTCGCGCCTCGAAACACAGCTCTAATAACAGCCTTACTAGGACCATATTCAAGCTTAAGTAACCCATAATCACTAATGCGGGCGTATGCCAGAGCCAAAGTCGTTTTCCAGTTAACTGCAGAGCTGATATCTATTTTTTCGCCATTCTTTAATCTTGCTGTTGCAACCAGTTGAATTTGCTCACCAGCTAAAGCATATTGAAGTATATCAAAATCATTTCTGGGGCTCGGGGAAATACTAATGTTCACTATAGGAGAGCCCAAGACATCTATCCTATGTTTATTGCTTGTGACCCCACCACTTGATGAGGTTATAAATGTTGTACCAGGAGTGAGTGCTTTAATTAACCCTGCAGAGTTAACCGTTGCAACTTTAGGATCACTGCTGGTCCATTTTATACCAGTACGAATAAGTTTAAGGTGACCTATACCATTACCGTTAACGTTAGTTGCTAATGAGGCATATGCATAAGCTTTAGCTGTGACAAAGGGCACCATAGCTCTTGCTTGCACAGTAATATGAATCGCTTTATACTTTGCTGGCGGCTGTGATAATGGCGCTGCCACTGGTGATGGCTTTGGCCCTTGCGTGTTACCCCCTGTACTATTCCCCGAAGTGTCACAAGCACTCAGTAAAAAAGCCAAAGATAATATTGATATTCTGATAATATTTTTTATACTCACATTCTACTCTCATATTTATACCCATACGACTTCAAGATGATTTATCAGCAGGAAGATCTGGCAGCAAAGCTTGGCACGACATATCGTATCAGTCAATAATTAACTGTGTTAATCATTTATCGGCCAATTTAAGGCCACAAATATGCAGCCAATTTGTCGCTCTGATTTTGTATTTTGAGATCTTATGGGGATATAAAATAAATCCATATAACAGTTCTTTATAAGAATCTGCCTTTTCAATAAAACACTGTCTATTTGCATCATTATTTTGCGCAAATTGCCATTGAATATTAATTTTTCACTATAGCCATATGTTTGTTATCTTCATAACAATGTTAATTAAAAAAATTAAATTAACTTAACTTTATTTATTAGTAGTTAGGACACTATGTTCCAACGTATAAACGTACTCATGATCATTGATTGCTCTTCTCTAAAAACCACATACCAGCAACAATTATTGTTAAGTTTGATAAATATAATATTATTTATGGCATATGCCATATGTAACTTAATCGTCTTTTGGCAGCTGGTGTGTTTTATACCTTCTAAAAAATACTGCATTGCCACATTATGCAAGAAATTCGCGGGTATATTTATTTTGCAGAGCCAAAGCAAGTTCCTAAATTCTTTGCTGAAATAGTCAATAACAGGCAAGCACTAGCGAGTTTAAAAACAAAAAATCAGCAACCTAGATTACTGATTTTTATGGTTATTAAATAAAAATGATAGATGGATCTAGCATTTAGTTAGCAATTAAGGTGGAAAGTAACTCTTGATGCAGGCGTTATAAAAACGCCCTTTTCAATTAATTACTACTTTAATGGTACTTTTAGTAATTTTTTAAACGAAGCCTCAAATAAAATTGTAGGAGCCATCGGAGCGGTAGAATAAAATGAGTTATCCAGCTTAATAATTGTGGTACCAGGAATTGGAGGTGAAACAGCCATCAATGTTTTCCCTGGAATATCATCGGGTAATGCCTGGACTATGGTGTTGTTGTGTTGTGATAGCATATCTATTTGTGGGGTTATATCCTTACTGGCATCACCATCACTAAAGTTACCTATTACCCTTATCGGAATTTTATCACCCTCATCTAGGAAATTAAATCCGTTAGGATCATCAATATTGTATCCTATCTTATTTGGAATTATTTTCTCACCAGTACGTGCACTGTAAACATCAATGCTAGTTAAAACTCCTAACTTTCTTGATTCTACATTAACAAAGAATGAAGTTCTAAATCCTTTATAAGCAGCAGTAATTTTTACATGACTAGCAGTGGCACGGCCATATACATAAGCATGGTACTGATCTGCCGGTGTATAAGCCGCAGTTGGATCAGATGACCACCATGACGCACCTTTGGGTACATATTCTTTTTTGCCATTTGCATAGTCTATATATAAAGCCATAAATAACGCATGTAGGAATGTTCTACCATAATAACCAGATGGCAATATTGGTATGTCTTTGGTTTGCCCACTCAATAGCGTGCCACTACCATCTTGCGTATAAGTTTCTTGTAACTCTATCCCAGTGATTTTCTCGTCTGTAATTTCAATATTAAAAAAGCTGGTAACCACTACTGGCGGTGATATGCCAACTTTGAGAGTATAAGTATCAGTAATCATCGCATGACCTGCTTTATGGCCTGTCACTACGCCATACTGTTTATTAACACTAGCTACCGTAGGATCCGATGAGGTCCATACTGAAGAATAGGTAACATCCACTGCGAATGAATTACTCTTACGTGGACGCCCAATATACATAAGCGTAGCTTTAAGATGATGAGGTATATCTTTATGCATTGTTTTAACACCATAAATATGTATTTTTGGTGTTAGATTTGTTGGCGTAGGCCGTATCGTAAGGAAAGCATATGCAGGTCGGGGTTGAAACTTTCCATCTACAATTTTCGTGCCTCGAAATATAACTCTAATAACAGCCTTACTAGGACCAGCTTTAAGCTTAAGTAACCCATAATCACTAATGCTGGCGTATTCCGGAGGCAAAGTCATATTCCAGTTAACTGCAGAGCTGATATCTATTTTTTCGCCATTCATTAATCTTGCTGTTGCAACCAGTTGAATTTGATCACCAGCTAAAGCATGCTTAAGTATATCAAAATCATTTCTGGGGCTCGTGGAAATACTAATGTAGTCTATAGGAGAACCCAAGACATCTATCCTATGTTTATTGCTTGTGACCCCACCACTTGATGAGGTTATAAATGTTGTACCAGGGCTGAGTGCTTTAATTAACCCTGCAGAGTTAACCGTTGCAACTTTAGGATCACTGCTGGCCCATTTTATACCAGTACGAATAAGTTTAAGGTGACCTATACCATTGCCATTACCATTAGTATCTAATGAGGCATACGCATAAGCTTTAGCTGTGACTAAGGGCACCATAGCTCTTGCTTGCACAGTAATATGAATCGCTTTATACTTTGCTGGCGGCTGTGATAATGGCGCTGCCGCTGGTGATGGCTTTGGCACTCTCGTGTTACCTCCTGTACTATTGCCCGAAGTGTCACAAGCACTCAGTAAAAAAGCCAAAGATAATATTGATACTGATATTGATATTCTAATAATATTTTTTATACTCACATTCTGCTCCAATATTTATACCCATACGACTTCAAGATGATTTATCAGCAGTAAGCTCTGGCAGCAAAGCTTTGCACTACATATCGTATCAGTCAATAATTAACTGTGTTAATCATTTACCGGCCAATTTAAGGCCACAAATATGCTGCCAATTTATCGCTCTGATTTTGTATTTTGAGATCTTATGGGGATATAAAATAAATCCATATAACAGTTCTTTATAAGAAACTGCCTTTTTAATAAAACACTGGCTATTTACGTCATTATTTTACGTAAGTTACCCTTGAATATTAATTTTGAACTATAGCATATATTTGTTATCTTCATAACAATGTTAATTAAAAAAATTAAATTAAAATTAAATTAAATTAAAATTAAATTAACTTTATTTATTAGTAGTTAGGACACTATGTTCCAACGTATAAACGTACTCATGGCCATTGATTGCTCTTCTCTAAAAACCACATACCAACAACAATTATTGTTAAGTTTGATAAATATAATATTATTTATGACATATGTAACTTAATCGTCTTTTGCAGCTGTGTGTTTTATAACTTCTAAAAAATACTGCATTGCCACATTATGCAAAAAATTAGCGGGTATATACCTATGCGACCCCAAAATACAATATCAGCAAGGCAAATTGTGCCGATATGCCTAGCCTAAAATTGAGGGGAAGTTATTATCAATAGATATTTTATAACGATGCAAACTTAAACAAGGAGTAGCTACCTTCGTGGCTGCACTCGGTTATTATATGCAAGGAAGCAGCCTTGCTCTCAACATTCGATGCGCACCTTCCCATTATATCGGTTGCGCCTTACTCTGATCGTCTAGTCCATGCCGACGTTGCATCTTGAAGTCACATGGGTATAGATGCTTTCATTTATTTTGCAGAGCCAAAGCAAGTTCCTAAATTCTTTGCTCAAATAGTCAATAACAGGCAAGCACTAGCGAGTTTAAAAACAAAAAATCAGCATCCTAAATTACTGATTTTTATGGTTATTAAATAAGAATGATAGATGGATCTAGAATTTAGTTAGCAATTAAGGTGAAAAGTAACTCTTGATGCAGGAGTTATAAAAACGCCCTTTTCAATTAATTGCTACTTAATGATATTTTTAGTCATTTTTCAAACGAACCATCAAATAAAATTGTAGGAGCCATCTTACCGGTAGAATAAAATGAGTTATCCAGCTTAATAATTGTGGGATCCGGAACTGGAGCTGAAACAGCAATCAATGTTTTCCCTGGAATATCATCGGGTAATGCCTCGGCTATGGTGTTGTTGTGTTGTGATAGCATGTCTATTTGTGGGGTTATATCCTTACTGGCATCACCATCACTAAAGTTACCTATTACCCTTATCGGAATTTTATCACCCTCATCTAGGAAATTAAATCCGTTAGGATCATCAATATTGTATCCTCTCTTATTTGGAATTACTTTCTCACCAGTACGTACATTGTAAACATCAATGCTAGTTAAAACTCCTAACTTTCTTAATTTTACATTAACCAAGAATGAAGTTTTAAATCCTTTATAAGCAGCAGTAATTTTTACATGACTAGCAGGGGCACGCCCATATACATAAGCATGGTACTGATCTGCTGGTGTATAAGCCGCATTTGGATCAGATGACCACCATGACGCACCTCTGGGTACATATTCTTTTTTGCCATTTGCATAGTCTATATATAAAGCCATAAATAACGCATGTAGGAATGTTCTACCATAATAACCACATGGCAATACTGGTATGTCTCTGGTTTGCCCACTCAATAGCGTGCCACTACCATCTTGCGTATAAGTTTCTTGTAACTCTATCCCAGTGATTTTCTCGTCTGTAATTTCAATATTAAAAAAGCTGGTAACCACTACTGGAGTTGATAAGTAAGCTCTAATAGTATAAGTATCAGTAATCATCACATGGCCTGCTTTATGACCTGTCACTACTCCATACTGTTTATTAACACTAGCGACCGCAGGATTTGATGAGGTCCATACTGAAGAATAGGTAACATCCACTGCGAATGAATTACTAACACGCGGACGTCCAATATACATAAGCGTAGCTTTAAGATGATGAGGTATATCTTTATGCATTGTTTTAACACCATAAATATGTATTTTCGGTGTTAGATTTGTTGGCGTAGGCCATATCGTAACGTAAGTATACCCAGGTCGAGGTTGAACATGTCCAGCTATAATTTCCGAGCCTCGAAATATAGCGCTAATAACAGACTTACTAGAACCAGATTTAAGCTTAAGTAACCCATAATCACTAATACTGGCGTATGCTCGAGGCAAAGTAGTTGACCAGTTAACTGCAGAGCTGATATCTATTTTTTCGCCATTCTTTAATCTTGCTGTTGCAACCAGTTGAATTTGATCACCAGCTAAAGCATATTGAAGTATATCAAAATCATTTCTGGGGCTAGGGGAAATACTAATTTTCACTATAGGAGAGCCCAAGACATCTATCCTATGTTTATTGCTTGTGACCCCACCACTTGATGAGGTTATAAATGTTGTACCAGGGGTGAGTGCTTTAATTAACCCTGCAGAGTTCACCGTTGCAACTTTAGGATCACTGCTGATCCATTTTATTCCAGTACGAATACGTTTTAGGTGACCTATACCATTACCGTTACCGTTAGTTGCTAATGAGGCATATGCATAAGCTTTAGCTGTGACAAAGGGCACCATAGCTCTTGCTTGCACTGTAATATGAATAGCTTTATACTTTGCTGGCGGCTGTGATAATGGCGCTGCCACTGGTGATGGCTTTGGCCCTTGCGTGTTACCCCCTGTACTATTGCCCGAAGTGTCACAAGCACTCAGTAAAAAAGCCAAAGATAATATTGATATTGATATTCTGATAATATTTTTTATACTCACATTCTACTCTCATATTTATACCCATACGACTTCAAGATGATTTATCAGCAGGAAGATCTGGCAACAGAGCTTGGCACGACATATCGTATCAGTCAATAATTAACTGTGTTAATCATTGACCGGCCAATTTAAGGCCACAAATATGCAGCCAATTTGTCGCTCTGATTTTGTATTTTGAGATCTTATGGGGATATAAAATAAATCCATATAACAGTCCTTTATAATAATATGCGTTTTCAATAAAACACTGGCTATTTGCGTCATTATTTTGCACCAATTGCCATTGAATATTAATTTTTCACTATAGCCATATGTTTGTTATATTCATAACAATGTTAATTAAAAAAATTAAATTAAAATTAAATTAAATTAACTTTATTTATTAGTAGTTAGGACACTATGTTCCAACGTATAAACGTACTCATGGCCATTGATTGCACTTCTCTAAAAACCACATACCAGCAACAATTATTGTTAAGTTTGATAAATATAGCATTATTTATGACACATGACATATGTAACTTAATCGTTTTTTGGCAGCTGTGTGTGTTATACCTTCTAAAAAATGCTGCATTGCCACATTATGCAAGAAATTCGTGGGTATATTTATTTTGCAGAGCCAAAGCAAGTTCCTAAATTCTTTGCTCAAATAGTCAATAACAGGCGAGCACTAGCGAGTTTAAAAACAAAAAATCAGCAATCTATATTACTGATTTTTATGGTTATTAAATAAAAATGATAGATGGATCTAGCATTTAGTTAGCAATTAAGGTGAAAAGTAACTCTTGATGCAGGAGTTATAAAAACGCCCTTTTCAATTAATTGCTACTTAATGGTATTTTTAGTCATTTTTCAAACGAAGCGTCAAATAAAATTGTAGGAGCCATCTTACCAGTAGAATAAAATGAGTTATCCAGCTTAATGGTTGTGGGAGCCGGAACTGGAGCTGAAACAGCAATCAATGTTTTCCCTGGAATATCATCGGGTAATGCCTCGGCTATGGTGTTGTTGTGTTGTGATAGCATGTCTATTTGTGGGGTTATATCCTTACTGGCATTACCATCACTAAAGTTACCTATTACCCTTATCGGAATATTATCACCCTCATCTCGGAAATTAAATCCGTTAGGATCATCAATATTGTATCCTCTCTTATTTGGAATTACTTTCTCACCAGTACGTACATTGTAAACATCAATGCTAGTTAAAACTCCTAACTTTCTTAATTTTACATTAACCAAGAATGAAGTTTTAAATCCTTTATAAGCAGCAGTAATTTTTACATGCCTAGCAGGGGCACGCCCATATACATAAGCATGGTACTGATCTGCTGGTGTATAAGCCGCTTTTGGATCAGATGACAACCATGACGCACCTCTGGGTACATATTCTTTTTTGCCATTTGCATAGTCTATATATAAAGCCATAAATAACGCATGTAGGAATGTTCTACCATAATAACCACATGGCAATATTGGTATGTCTTTGGTTTGCCCACTCAATAGCGTGCCACTACCATCTTGCGTATAAGTTTCTTGTAACTCTATCCCAGTGATTTTCTCGTCTGTAATTTCAATGTTAAAAAAGTTTATAACCGCTACTGGCGGTGATATGCCAGCTCTAATAGTATAAGTATCAGTAATCATCACATGGCCTGCTTTATGACCGGTCACTACGCCATACTGTTTATTAACACTAGCGACCGCAGGATCCGATGAGGTCCATACTGAAGAATAGGTAACATCCACTGCGAATGAATTACTCTCACGTGGACGCCCAATATACATAAGCGTAGCTTTAAGATGATGAGGTATATCTTTATGCATTGTTTTAACACCATAAATATGTATTTTTGGTGTTAGATTTACTTGCGTAGGCCATACCCTAATGTCAGCGGATCCAGGTGTAGGTTCAACATGTCCATCTATAATTTTCGCGCCTCGAAACATAGCTTTAATAGCACCTTTCTGGGCACCCACTTCAATTTTAAGTAACCCATAATCACTAATTCTGGCGCATGGTCGAGGCAAAGTAGTTGACCAGTTAACTGCAGAGCTGATATCTATTTTTTTGCCATCCTTTAATCTTGCTGTTGCAAACAGTTGAATTTCCTCACCAGCAAAAGCATATCGAAGTATATCAAAATCATTTCTGGGGCTAGGGGAAATACTAATTTTCACTATAGGAGAGCCCAAGACATCTATCCTATGTTTATTGCTTGTGACCCCACCACTTGATGAGGTTATAAATGTTGTACCAGGAGTGAGTGCTTTAATTAACCCTGCAGAGTTAACCGTTGCAACTTTAGGATCACTGCTAACCCATTTTATACCAGTACGAATAAGTTTTAGGTGACCTATGCCATTACCGTTACCGTTAGTTGCTAATGAGGCATATGCATACGCTTTAGCTGTGACAAAGGGCACCATGGCTCTTGCTTGCACAGTAATATGAATAGCTTTATACTTTGCTGGCGGCTGTGATAATGGCGCTGCCACTGGTGATGGCTTTGGCCCTTGCGTGTTACCCCCTGTACTATTGCCCGAAGTGTCACAAGCACTCAGTAAAAAAGCCAAAGATAATACTGATATTGATCTTCTGATAATATTTTTTATACTCACATTCTGCTCCCATATTTATACCCATACGACTTCAAGATGATTTATCAGCAGGAAGATCTGGCAACAGAGCTTGGCACTACAGATCGTCTCAGTCAATAATTAACTGTGTTAATCATTTACCGGCCAATTTAAGGCCACAAATATGCTGCCAATTTGTCGCTCTGATTTTGTATGTTGAGATCTTATGGGGATATAAAATAAATCCATATAACAGTTCTTTATAAGAATCTGCATTTCCAATAAAACACTGACTATTTGCGTCATTATCTTACGCCGCTTGCCCTTGAATATTAATTTTTCACTATACCATACATTTGTTATCTTCATAACAATGTTAATTAAAAAAATTAAATTAAAATTAAATTAAATTAAATTAAATTAAAATTAAATTAACTTTATTTATTAGTAGTTAGGACACTATGTTCCAACATATAAACGTACTCATGGCCATTGATTGCACTTCTCTAAAAACCACATACCAGCAACAATTATTGTTAAGTTTGATAAATACAATATCACCACTGATTCATTACATGTAACTTAATCGCCTTTTGGCAGCTGTCTATTTTATACCTTCTAAAAAATACTGCCTTGCCACATTATGCAAGAAATTCGCGTGTGTATATATGCCTTTATTTATTTTGCAGAGCCAAAGCAAGTGCCTAAATTTTTTGCTGAAATAGTCAATAACAGGCAAGCACTAGCGAGTTTAAAAACAAAAAATCAGCAACCTAGATTACTGATTTTTATGGTTAATTAAATAAGAATGATAAATGGATCTAGAATTTAGTTAACAATTAAGGTGAAAAGCTCTCTTGATGCAGGAGTTATAAAAACCCCCTTTTCAATTAATTACTACTTAATGATATTTTTAGTCATTCATCAAAAGCACCATAAAATAAAATTGTAGGAGCCATCGGAGCAATAGAATAGAATGAGTTATTCAGCTTAATCAAGGTGGTAGCCGGAACTCGAGCTGAAACAGCAATCAATGTTTTCCCTGGAATATCATAGGGTAATGACTCGGCCATGGTGTTGTTGTTTTCTGATAGCATGTTTATTTGTGGGGTTATATCCTTACTGTAATTATCATCACTAAAGTTGCCTATTACCCTTATCGGAATTTTATAACCCTCATCTAGGAAATTAAATCCATTAGGATCATCAATATTGTATCCTCTCTGATCTGGAATTACTTTCTCACCAGTACGTACATTGTAAACATCAATGCTAGTTAAAACTCCTAACTTTATTAATTTTACATTAACCAAAAATGAAGTTTGATATCCTTTATAAACAGCAGTAATTTTTACACGACTAGCAGCGGCATGCCCATATACATAAGCATAGTACTGATCTGCTGGTGTATAAGCCGCATTTTGATTAGATGACCACCATGCAGCTCCTCTGGGTACATATTCTTTTTTGCCATTTGCATAGTCTATATATAAAGCCATAAATAATGCACGTAGTGGTGGTCTACCATAATAATCACATGCCAATACTGGTATGTCTTTGATTGTCCCACTCAATACCGTGCCACTACCATCTTGCGTATAAGTTTCTTGTATCTCTATCCCAGTGATTTTCTCGTTGGTAATTACAATGTTAAAAAAGCTGGTAACCACTATTGGCTTTAATACGCCAGGTATAATAGTATAAGTATCAGTAATCATCACATGGCCTGCTTTATGGCCTGTCACTACGCCATACTTTTTATTAACACTCGCGACCTCAGGATTTGATGAGGTCCATACTGAAGAATAGGTAACATCCACTGCGAATGAATTACTAATACGCGGACGTCCAACATACATAAGCGTAGCGTTAAGCTGATGAGATATACCTTTATGCATTGTTTTAACACCAAAAATATGTATTTCCGGTGTTAAATCTGTTCGCGTAGGCCATACTATAAGGTCAGCATATGCAGGTCGAGGTTGAAGCTTTCCATCTACAATTTTCGCGCCTTGAAATATAGCTTTAATAACACCTTTATGGGCTCCATCTTCAATTTTAAGTAACCCAGAATTACTAATGCGTGCGTATCCCAGAGGCAAATTCGTTGACCAGTTAATTGCAGAGCTGATATCTATTTTTCTGCCATTACTTAATCTTGCTGTTGCAACCAGTTGAATTTCATCACCAGCTAAAGCATTCTGAAGTACATTAAAATCATTTCTGGGGCTCGGGGAAATACTAATTTTCACTATAGGAGAGCCCAAGACATCTATCCTATGTTTATTGCTTGTGACCCCACCACTTGATGAGGTTATAAATGTTGTACCAGGAGTGAGTGCTTTAATTAACCCTGCAGAGTTAACCGTTGCAACTTTAGGATCACTGCTAACCCATTTTATACCAGTACGAATAAGTTTTAGGTGACCTATACCATTACCATTAGTAGCTAATGAGGCATACGCATAAGCTTTAGCTGTGACGAAGGGCACCATAGCTCTTGCTTGCACAGTAATATGAATCGCTTTATACTTTGCTGGCGGCTGTGATAATGGCGCTGCCACTGGTGATGGCTTTGGCACTTGCGTGTTACCCCCTGTACTATTGCCCGAAGTGTCACAAGCACTCAGTAAAAAAGCCAAAGATAATATTGATATTGATATTCTGATACTATTTTTTATACTCACATTCTGCTCCCATATTTATACCCATACGACTTCAAGATGATTTATCAGCAGGAAGATCTGGCAGCAAAGCTTTGCACTACAGATCGTCTCAGTCAATAATTAACTGTGTTAATCATTTACCGGCCAATTTAAGGCCACAAATATGCTGCCAATTTGTCGCTCTGATTTTGTATTTTGAGATCTTATGGGGATATAAAATAAATCCATATAACAGTTCTTTATAAGAATATGCCTTTTTAATAAAACACTAGCTATTTACGTCATTATTTTACGTCGATTGCCCTTGAATATTGATTTCGCACTATAGCATATATTTGTTATCTTCATAACAATGTGAATTAAAAAAATTAAATTAAAATTAAATTAAAATTAAATTAAAATTAAATTAAATTAAAATTAAATTAACTTTATTTGTCAGTAGTTAGGACACTATCTTCCAACGTATAAACGTACTCATGGCCATTGATTGCACTTTTCTAAAAACCACATACCAGCAACAATTATTGTCAAGTTTGATAAATACAATATCACCACTGATTCATTACATGTAACTTAATCGCCTTTTGGCAGCTGTCTATTTTATACCTTCTAAAAAATACTGCCTTGCCACATTATGCAAGAAATTCGTGAGTATATTTATTTTGCAGAGCCAAAGCAAGTGCCTAAATTTTTTGCTGAAATAGTCAATAACAGGCAAGCACTAGCGAGTTTAAAAACAAAAAATCAGCAACCTAGATTACTGATTTTTATGGTTAATTAAGTAAGAATGATAAATGGATCTAGAATTTAGTTAACAATTAAGGTGAAAAGCTCTCTTGATGCAGGAGTTATAAAAACCCCCTTTTCAATTAATTACTACTTAATGATATTTTTAGTCATTCATCAAAAGCACCATAAAATAAAATTGTAGGAGCCATCGGAGCAATAGAATAGAATGAGTTATTCAGCTTAATCAAGGTGGTAGCCGGAACTCGAGCTGAAACAGCAATCAATGTTTTCCCTGGAATATCATAGGGTAATGACTCGGCCATGGTGTTGTTGTTTTCTGATAGCATGTTTATTTGTGGGGTTATATCCTTACTGTAATTATCATCACTAAAGTTGCCTATTACCCTTATCGGAATTTTATAACCCTCATCTAGGAAATTAAATCCATTAGGATCATCAATATTGTATCCTCTCTGATCTGGAATTACTTTCTCACCAGTACGTACATTGTAAACATCAATGCTAGTTAAAACTCCTAACTTTATTAATTTTACATTAACCAAAAATGAAGTTTGATATCCTTTATAAACAGCAGTAATTTTTACACGACTAGCAGCGGCATGCCCATATACATAAGCATAGTACTGATCTGCTGGTGTATAAGCCGCATTTTGATTAGATGACCACCATGCAGCTCCTCTGGGTACATATTCTTTTTTGCCATTTGCATAGTCTATATATAAAGCCATAAATAATGCACGTAGTGGTGGTCTACCATAATAATCACATGCCAATACTGGTATGTCTTTGATTGTCCCACTCAATACCGTGCCACTACCATCTTGCGTATAAGTTTCTTGTATCTCTATCCCAGTGATTTTCTCGTTGGTAATTACAATGTTAAAAAAGCTGGTAACCACTATTGGCTTTAATACGCCAGGTATAATAGTATAAGTATCAGTAATCATCACATGGCCTGCTTTATGGCCTGTCACTACGCCATACTTTTTATTAACACTCGCGACCTCAGGATTTGATGAGGTCCATACTGAAGAATAGGTAACATCCACTGCGAATGAATTACTAATACGCGGACGTCCAACATACATAAGCGTAGCGTTAAGCTGATGAGATATACCTTTATGCATTGTTTTAACACCAAAAATATGTATTTCCGGTGTTAAATCTGTTCGCGTAGGCCATACTATAAGGTCAGCATATGCAGGTCGAGGTTGAAGCTTTCCATCTACAATTTTCGCGCCTTGAAATATAGCTTTAATAACACCTTTATGGGCTCCATCTTCAATTTTAAGTAACCCAGAATTACTAATGCGTGCGTCTCCCTGAGGCAAATTCGTTGACCAGTTAATTGCAGAGCTGATATCTATTTTTCTGCCATTACTTAATCTTGCTGTTGCAACCAGTTGAATTTCATCACCAGCTAAAGCATTCTGAAGTACATTAAAATCATTTCTGGGGCTCGGGGAAATACTAATTTTCACTATAGGAGAGCCCAAGACATCTATCCTATGTTTATTGCTTGTGACCCCACCACTTGATGAGGTTATAAATGTTGTACCAGGAGTGAGTGCTTTAATTAACCCTGCAGAGTTAACCGTTGCAACTTTAGGATCACTGCTAACCCATTTTATACCAGTACGAATAAGTTTTAGGTGACCTATACCATTACCATTAGTAGCTAATGAGGCATACGCATAAGCTTTAGCTGTGACGAAGGGCACCATAGCTCTTGCTTGCACAGTAATATGAATCGCTTTATACTTTGCTGGCGGCTGTGATAATGGCGCTGCCACTGGTGATGGCTTTGGCACTTGCGTGTTACCCCCTGTACTATTGCCCGAAGTGTCACAAGCACTCAGTAAAAAAGCCAAAGATAATATTGATATTGATATTCTGATACTATTTTTTATACTCACATTCTACTCACATTCTACTCACATTCTACTCACATATTTATACCCACGTTATTTCGAAATGCCAAATCAGCAAGGAAAATTGTGCCGATATGCCTGGCCTCAAATTGAAGGGAAGTTATTCTCGATCGATATTTTATAACCATACAAACTTAAACAAGGAGCCTTGCCAGTTGGTGCTTGCTAGGTTTTTATATGATCGGGCACAGCCAAAGCTTACCATTCGAGGAGCACGTCTCCATTACCTCATGCTGCGCCTTACTCTGATCATCGAGTCCGCAGCGACGTTGCATTTTGATCGTCTCATGGGTATATACTCATACCACTTCAAGATGATTTATGAGCAGGGAGCTCCGACGGCAAAGATTGGCGCGACATATCGTATCAGTCAATAATTAACTGTGTTAATCATTGACCGGCCAATTTAAGGCCGCAAATATGCTGCCAATTTGTAGCTCTGATTTTGTATTTTGAGATCTTATGGGGGATATAAAATAAATCCATATAACAGTTCTTTATAAGAATCTGCCTTTTTAATAAAACACTAGCTATTTGCGTATTATTTTGCGCCACTTGGCCTTGAATATTAATTTTGAACTATAGCATATATTTGTTATCTTCATAACAATGTTAATTAAAAAATTAAATTAACTTTATTTATTAGTAGTTAGGACACTATGTTCCAACGTATAAACGTACTCATGGTCATTGATTGCACTTCTCTAAAAACCACAGACCAGCAACAATTATTGTTAAGTTTAATAAATATAATATCACCACTGACCCATGACGCATGTAACTTAATGGCCTTTTGGCAGATGTCTGTTTTATAACTTCTAAAAAATACTGCATTGCCACATTATGCAAGAAATTCGCGGCTATATACCCATGCTACCCCGAAATGCAATATCAGGGTAGCAAATTGTGCCGATGTGCCTGGCCTAAAATTGAGAGGAAGGTATTATCAATAGATATTTTATAACGATGCAAACTTAAACAAGCAGTAGCGCCCTTCGGGGCAGCGCTCGGTTTTTATATGCAAGGAAGCAGCCTTGCTCTCAACATTCGATACGCACGTTCCCATTACATCGGTTGCGCCTTACTCTGATCATCTAGTCCATGCCGACGTTGCATCTTGAAGTCACATGGGTATAGATGCTTTGATTTATTTTGCAAAGCCAAAGCAAGTTCCTAACTTTTTTACTAGAAAAATCAATACCATACATACCTTAGTGCAGTTTAAAAACAAAAAATCAGCAACCTAGATTACTGATTTTTATGGTTAATTAAATAAGAATGATAGATGGATCTAGCAATTAGTTAGCAATTAAGGTGAAAAGCAACGCTTCATACAGGCGTTATAAAAACGCCCTTTTCAATTAATTACGGCTTAATAGTACTTTTTTATCTGTTGCCAATAAAAGCAAAATACCAATGATAATTAGCAGGAGGGACAATATAGCTTCTCACATAACTAAAGATGGCTGTGGTGATCTCATTTGGCTCTGCAACAGAAATCAATACTTTCCCAGGAATATCAGAGGGTAAGAACTCGGCTATGGCGTTGTTTTTTTCTGATATAATGTCGATTTGTGAAGTAATATCCTTGGTTGTATTATTAGCAAATTTACCCATTATTTTTATCGGTATTTTATAACCCTTCTTTAGAAAATTAATTCCTTTAGGATCATCAACAGAGTAGCCTCTCTCCTCTGTCTTTACTATTTTACCTGTATTCATATTATAAAAATCATAACTGAGTAATTTTGGCGCTTGATCTTCACTTACATTAACAACGAATGAAGTTTTAAATCCTTTAAAGGAAGCTGTAATTTTTACATTATCAGCAGTTTTAAGACCATATACGTAATCACCAGACGCCGATGCCGCTATATAAGCAGCTGATTGATTAGATGACAACCATGACGCACCTACAGGTACATATTCTTTGCCGCCACCGGCATAGACTACATATAAAGTCATTAATAACGCACTAGGTGGCGGGGTACCAAAATAACCAGACTGTAATACTGGTATGGTTTTGCTTTGCTCACTCAATACCGTGCCATCACCTTTTTTCGTATAAGTTTCTTGCAACTCTATCCCAATGATTTTCTGATCTGTGATTTCAATATCATAAGCGCTAGTTACAGGCTTTTGAATACCCGTGATGGAATAACTATCAGTAATCGTCACTTTCCCTGCTTTATGGCCTGTCACGACGCCGGTGTTTTTATCAACACTCGCTAGCGCAGGATTTGATGAAGTCCATATTGAAGTATGGGTAACATCCATTGCCAATTGATTAATCTTACCTGGTGAATTATACAAAAGTGAAGAGTTAAGTTGATGGGATATATCTTGATGCATTGTTTTAACACCAAAAATATGTATTTCCGAAGTGAGACCAGCGGGCTTCGGAGTTACGCTAACCTTAAACTTTCCAGCAACTGTATAACTTTCACCAATAATTGTCTGCCCATTTATTATTTTAGATCGTGGATATCTAGCTACAATTTTCGCAAAACTTTCAGTTTTCGAGGTAACCTTCAATAACCCATTCTGATCAACAGATGCAACCTTTGGCTCTGCACTACTCCAATCAACTACAGAGCTGACATCTAGTTGTCTGCCATTCTTTAATGTTGCCACTGCATACAGTTGAACTTTATCGCCAAAAATCGCATGTCTAAGTACATTTTGATCATTTCTCGGGCCCTGCGTAATATCAAGCCTAAATATAGGAGTGCTCGATACCACTATCTTATGTTTATTGCTTGTGATGACACCATCTGATGAAGTTATTAACGCGACACCATGGCTCACCGCAGTAATTAACCCTGTTGCGTCTACCGTTGCAACCTGCGGATCACTACTGCTCCATTTTAGACCGCTACTAATAAGTTCCTGGCTACCATCAGGTAATAGACCATATGCAGACGCTTTTATTGTTACAAAGGGCATTATATCTCTTGCTTGTACAGTAATATTGATAGCTTTATATTTTGATACTGGCGTATTGATCTTTATCTCATCTTTACATGCACTCAGTAAAAATACCAAGGACAATGACAATATTAATATTTTGATAACATTTTTTCTTTTCATCTTATGCTCCTAATATTCATACAGTATAACCATGCGCCATTTACTGATTATGATTATGAGTATGAGTATTATTATTATGATTATGATTATGATTCTGATTCTGATTCTGATTCTGAGTATCAGTATAAGTATGAGTATGAGTATGAGTATGAGTATAATTATGGGTACAATTATGAGTATAATTATGATTCATCATAACCTGTATCGACCTTTTTTTATACAACAGCCTACACTTACTCAGTAGCTTGCGTAATGCTCAGTTGAAACTAATTTTCATGCTAACATAGATTATTTTAATTTAAAATTTTTAAATTAAATTTGTTCGTTAGTGGTTGAAATTTATATTAAAACACAGAATCTCACTCAGATTTAGTTGTGTAATATCTCCACACCAAATCACATATCAGCAACTAATATTGTCAAGTTTGATGAGTATAATATTCATTAAATATACGACTTATGGCGTATAACATATATACCCATGCGACGATCAAAATGCAGCGTCGCCATGGACTCTACGATGATGATAAGGCGCAACATGAGGTAATGGTTATTAGCACATCGAATGGCAAGCTTTGGCTGCGCCCTTTCATATAAAAACCGAGTTAGCGCACACAATGGCGCTACTCCTTGTTTAAGTTTGCATTGTTATAAAATATCAATCGATAATAACTTACCTTAAATTTAAGGCTGTAAATCCGCGGCCAATTTGCGCAACTGATTTTGCATTTCGATCGTCACATGGGTATAGATACTTTGATTTATTTTGCAGAGCCAAAGCAAGTGCCTAAATTTTTTGCTGAAATAGTCAATAACAGGCGAGCACTAGCGAGTTTAAAAACAAAAAATCAGCAATCTAGATTACTGATTTTTATGGTTATTAAATAAAAATGATAGATGGATCTAGCATTTAGTTAGCAATTAAGGTGAAAAGCACTCTTGATGCAGGAGTTATAAAAACTCCCTTTGCAATTAATTGCTACTTTAATGGTATTTTTAGTCATTTTTCAAACGAACCATCAAATAAAATTGTAGGAGCCATCGGAGCGGTAGAATAAAATGAGTTATCCAGCTTAATGGTTGTGATAGCTGGAACTGGAGCTGAAACAGCAATCAATGTTTTCCCTGGAATATCATATGGTAATGCCTGGGCTATGGTGTTGTTGCTTTGTGATATCATGTCTATTTGTGGGGTTATATCCTTACTGGCATCACCATCACTAAAGTTACCTATTACCCTTATCGGAATTTTATCACCCTCATCTAGGAAATTAAATCCGTTAGGATCATCAATATTGTATCCTCTCTTATTTGGAATTACTTTCTCACCAGTACGTGCATTGTAAACATCAATGCTAGTTAAAACTCCTAACTTTCTTAATTTTACATTAACAAAGAATGAAGTTCTAAATCCTTTATAACCAGCAGTAATTTTTACATGATCAGCAGGGGCACGCCCATATACATAAGCATTCTGCTGATCTGCTGGTGTATAAGCCTCAGTTGGATCAGATGACCACCATAACGCACCTCTGGGTACATATTCTTTTTTGCCATTTGCATAGTCTATATATAAAGCCATAAATAACGCATGTAGGGATTTTATACCAAAATAACCATATGGCAATACTGGTATGTCTTTGGTTGTCCCACTCAATAGCGTGCCACTACCATCTTGCGTATAAGTTTCTTGTAACTCTATCCCAGTGATTTTCTCGCCTGTAATTTCAATGTTAAAAAAGCTGGTAACCACTACTGGCGGTGATATGCCAGCTCTAATAGTATAAGTATCAGTAATCATCACATTGCCTCTTTTATGGCCGGTCACTACGCCATACTGTTTATTAACACTCGCGACCGCAGGATTTGATGAGGTCCATACTGAAGAATAGGTAACATCCATTGATGATGGAGTACTAATACGCGGACGTCCAATACGCATAAGCGTAGCGTTAAGCTGATGAGGTATCTCTTTATGCATTGTTTTAACACCAAAAATATGTATTCTCGGTATTAGATTTGGTTGCGAAGGCCATACCCTAAAGTTAATATACCCAGGTAGAGGTTGAACATGTCCATCTATAATTTTCGCGCCTCGAAACATAGCTTTAATATCACCTTGACAACCAGCATATTCAAGCTTAAGTAACCCATAATCATTAATGTGTGCGTATACTCGAGGTAAAGTCGTTGACCAGTTAACTGCAGAGCTGATATCTATTTTTCTGCCATCCTTTAATCTTGCTGTTGCAACCAGTTGAATTTGCTCACCAGCTAAAGTATACTGAAGTATATCAAAATCAGTTCTGGGGCTCGGGGAAATACTAATTTTCACTATAGGGGAGCCCAAGACATCTATCCTATGTTTATTGCTTGTGACCCCACCACTTGATGAGGTTATAAATGTTGTACCAGGGGTGAGTGCTTTAATTAACCCTGCAGAGTTAACCGTTGCAACTTTAGGATCACTGCTAACCCATTTTATACCAGTACGAATAAGTTTTAGCTGACCTATGCCATTACCGTTAGTTGCTAATGATGCATATGCATAAGCTTTAGCTGTGACAAAGGGCACCATAGCTCTTGCTTGCACAGTAATATGAATCGCTTTATACTTTGCTGGCGGCTGTGATAATGGCGCTGCCGCTGGTGATGGCTTTGGCACTTGCGTGTTACCCCCTGTACTATTCCCCGAAGTGTCACAAGCACTCAGTAAAAAAGCCAAAGATAATATTGATATTCTGATACTATTTTTTATACTCACATTCTGCTCCAATATTTATACCCATACGACTTCAAGATGATTTATCAGCAGGAAGATCTGGCAGCAAAGCTTTGCACTACAGATCGTCTCAGTCAATAATTAACTGTGTTAATCATTTACCAGCCAATTTAAGGCCACAAATATGCTGCCAATTTGTCGCTCTGATTTTGTATTTTGAGATCTTATGGGGATATAAAATAAATACATATAACAGTTCTTTATAAGAATCTGCCTTTTTAATAAAACACTGGCTATTTACGTCATTATTTTACGTAAGTTACCCTTGAATATTGATTTAGCACTATAGCATATATTTGTTCTCTTCATAACAATGTGAATTAAAAAAATTAAATTAAAATTAAATTAAATTGACTTTATTTGTTAGTAGTTAGGACACTATCTTCCAACGTATAAACGTACTCATGCCCATTGATTGCACTTCTCTAAAAACCACATACCAGCAACAATTATTATTAAGTTTGATAAATACAATATCAACACTGATTCATTACATATGTAACTTAATCGCCTTTTGGCAGCTGTGTGTTTTATAACTTCTAAAAAATACTGCATTGGCACATTATGCAAGAAATTCGCGCGAGTATATATGCTTTGATTTATGCTTTGATTTATTTTGCAAATCCAAAGCAAGTTCCTAAATTTTTTGCTAGAAAAATCAATACCATACATACCTTAGTGCAGTTTAAAAACAAAAAATCAGCAACCTAGATTACTGATTTTTATGGTTAATTAAATAAGAATGATAGATGGATCTAGCATTTAGTTAGCAATTAAGGTGAAAAGCAACGCTTCATACAGGAGTTATAAAAACGCCCTTTTCAATTAATTACTGCTTAATAGTACTTTTTTATTTGTTGCCAATAAAAGCAAAATACCAATGATAATTAGCAGGAGGGACAATATAACTTCTCACAAAACCAAAGATGGCTATGGTGCTCTCATTTGGCTCTGCAACAGAAATCAATTCTTTACCAGGAACATCAGATGGTAATAACTCTGTTACTGAGTTATTTGATTCTGATATAATGTCGATTTGTGAAGTAATATCCTTGGTTGTATTATCAGCAAATTTACCCATTACTTTTATCGGTATTACATAACCCTTATCTAGGAAATTAATTCCTTTAGGATCATCAACAGAGTAGCCTCTACTATCTGGCTGTAACACCTTACCTGTTCTCATATTATAAAAATCATAACTGAGTAATTTTGGCGCTTGATCTTCACTTACATTAACAACGAATGAAGTTTTAAATCCTTTAAAGGAAGCTGTAATTTTTACATTATCAGCAGTTTTAAGACCATATACGTAATCACCAGACGCCAATGCTTCTATATAAGCCGCTGATTGATTAGATGACAACCATGACGCACCTGTAGGTACATATTCTTTGTCTCCATCTGCATAGACTACATATAAAGTCATTAATAACGTATTAGGTGGCGGGGTACCAAAATAACCAGACTGTAATACTGGTATGGTTTTGCTTTGCTCACTCAATACCTTGCCATCACCATTTTTCGTATAAGTTTCTTGCAACTCTATCCCAATGATTCTCTGATCTGTGATTTCAATATCATGAGTGCTAATTACAGGATTTTTTGTGCCAGTGATGTAATCACTATCAGTAATCGTCACTTTCCCTGCTTTATGGCCTATCACGACACCCGTGTTTTTATCAACACTAGCTAGCGCAGGATTTGATGAAGTCCATACTGAAGTATGGGTAACATCCATTGCCAATTGATTAAGCTTACCTGGTGCATTATACAAAAGTGAAGAGTTAAGTTGATGGGATATATCTTGATGCATTTTTTTAACGCCAATAATATGTACTGCCGGAATGAGACCAGCTGGCTTCGGAGTTACGCTAACCTTAAGCCATCCAGGAGCTGGATAACTTTCACCAATAATTCTCTGCCCATTTATTATTTTAGATGGTGGATATCTAACTAAAATTTTCGCAGAATTTACAGTTTTCGCGGTAACCTTCAATAACCCATGCTTATCAACAGATGCAACCTTTGGATCTGTACTACTCCAATCAACTACAGAGCTGACATCTAGTTGTCTGCCATTATTTAATATTCCCACTGCATACAGTTGAACTTTATCGCCCAAAATAGCATGTTTAAGTACATTTTGATCATTTCTCGGGCCCTGCGTAATATTAAGCCTAATTATAGAAGCGCTCGATACCACTATCTTATGTTTATTGCTTGTGATGACGCCATCTGATGAAGTTATTAACGCTACACCATGGCTAACCGCCGTAATTAACCCTGTTGCGTCTACCGTTGCAACCAGCGGATCACTACTGCTCCATTTTAGACCGCTACTAATAAGTTCCTGGCTACCATCAGGTAATAGACCATATGCAGACGCTTTTATTGTTACAAAGGGCACTATATCTCTTGCTTGTACAGTAATATTGATAGCTTTATATTTTGATACTGGCGTATTGATCTTTATCTCCTCTTTTTTACATGCACTCAGTAAAAATACCAAGGACAATGACAATATTAATATTTTGATAACATTTTTTCTTTTCATCTTATGCTCCTAATGTTCATACAGTATAACCATGCGCCATTTACTGATTATGATTATGAGTATGAGTATTATTATTATGATTATAATTATGGTTCTGATTCTGAGTATCAGTATAAGTATGAGTGTGAGTGTGATTATAATTATGAGTATAATTATGAGTATAATTATGAGTATAATTATGATTCATCATAACCTGTATCGACCTTTTTTTATACAACAGCCTACACTTACTCAGTAGCTTGCGTAATGCTCAGTTGAAACTAATTTTCATGCTAGCATAGATTATTTTAATTTAAAATTTTTAAATTAAATTTGTTCATTAGTGGTTGAAATTTATACTAAAATATAAAACCGTACTCAGATTTAGTTGTGTAATATCTCCACACCAAATCACATATCAGCAGCTAATATTGTCAAGTTTGATGAGTATAATATTCATTAAATATACGACTTATGGCGTATAACATATATACCCAGGCGACGATCAAAATGCAACGTCGCCATGGACTCTACGATCGATGATAAGGCGCAACATGAGGTAATGGTTATTAGCGCATCGAATGGCAAGCTTTGGCTGCGCCCTTTCATATAAAAACCGAGTTAGCGCACACAATGGCGCTACTCCTTGTTTAAGTTTGCATTGTTATAAAATATCAATCGATAATAACTTACCTTAAATTTAAGGCTGTAAATCCGCGCCCAATTTGCTCAACTGATTTTTCATTTCGTGGTCACATGGGTATAGATACTTTGATTTATTTTGCAAAGCCAAAGCAAGTACCTAAATTTTTTGCTAGAAAAATCAATACCAGGCAGCCCTTAGCGCAGTTTAAAAACAACAAATCAGCAACCTAGATTACTGATTTTTATGGTTAATTAAATAAGAATGATAGATGGATCTAGCATTTATTTAGCAATTAAGGTGAAAAGCAACGCTTCATACAGGAGTTATAAAAACGCCCTTTTCAATTAATTACTGCTTAATAGTACTTTTTTATTTGTTGCCAATAAAAGCAAAATACCAATGATAATTAGCAGGAGGGACAATATAGCTTCTCACATAAGTAAAGATGGCTGTGGTGTCCTCATTTGGCTCTGCAACAGAAATCAATACTTTCCCAGGAATATCAGAGGGTAAGAACTCGGCTATGGCGTTGTTTTTTTCTGATATAATGTCGATTTGTGAAGTAATATCCTTGGTTGTATTATCAGCAAATTTACCCATTACTTTTATCGGTATTTTATAACCCTTCTTTAGAAAATTAATTCCTTTAGGATCATCAACAGAGTAGCCTCTCTCCCATGTCTTTATTATTTTACCTGTATCCATATTATAAAAATCATAACTGAGTAATTTTGGTGCTTGATCTTCACTTACATTAACAACAAATGAAGTTTTAAATCCTTTAAAGGAAGCTGTAATTTTTACATTATCGGCAGTTTTAAGACCATATACGTAATCACCAGACGCCAATGCCGCTATATAAGCCGCTGATTGATTAGATGACAACCATGACGCACCTGTAGGTACATATTCTTTGTCGCCATTTGCATAGACTACATATAAAGTCATTAATAACGCACTAGGTGGCGGCTTACTAAAATAACCAGACTGTAATACTGGTATGGTTTTGCTTTGCTCACTCAATAGCGTGCCATTACCATTTTCCGTATAAGTTTCTTGCAACTCTATCCCAATGATTTTCTCGCCTGTGATTTCAATATCATAAGAGCTAGTTACAGGCTTTTGAATACCCGTGATGGAATAACTATCAGTAATCCTCACTTTCCCTGCTTTATGGCCTGTCACGACGCCGGTGTTTTTATCAACACTCGCTAGCGCAGGATTTGATGAAGTCCATATTGAAGTATGGGTAACATCCATTGCCAATTGATTAAGCTTACCTGGTGAATTATACAAAAGTGAAGAGTTAAGTTGATGGGATATATCTTGATGCATTTTTTTAACACCAAAAATATGTATTTCCGGAGTGAGACCAGCGGGCTTCGGAGTTACTCTAACCTTAAACTCTCCAGCAGCTGTATAACTTTCACCAATAATTGTCTGCCCATTTATTATTTTAGATCGTGGATATCTAACTACAATTTTCGCAGAACTTGCAGTTTTCGAGGTAACCTTCAATAACCCATTCTGATCAACAGATGCAACCTTTGGCTCTGCACTACTCCAATCAACAGCAGTGCTGACATCTAGTTGTCTGCCATTCTTTAATGTTGCCACTGCATACAGTTGAACTTTATCGCCAAAAATCGCATGTCTAAGTACATTTTGATCATTTCTCGTGCCCGGCGTAATATCAAGCCAAACTATAGAAGCGCTCGATACCACTATCTTATGTTTATTGCTTGTGATGACGCCATCTGATGAAGTTATTAACGCGACACCATGGCTAACCGCTGTAATTAATCCTGTTGCGTCTACCGTTGCAACTTGCGGATCACTACTGCTCCATTTTAGACCGCTACTAATAAGCTCCTGGCTACCATCAGGTAATAGACCATATGCAGACGCTTTTATTGTTACAAAGGGCACTATATCTCTTGCTTGTACAGTAATATTGATAGCTTTATATTTTGACACTGGCGTATTGATCTTTATCTCATCTTTACATGCACTCAGTAAAAATACCAAGGACAATGACAATATTAATATTTTGATAACATTTTTTCTTTTCATCTTATGCTCCTAATGTTCATACAGTATAACCATGCGCCATTTACTGATTATGATTATGAGTATGAGTATTATTATTATGATTATGATTCTGAGTATCAGTATAAGTATGATTATAATTATGGGTACAATTATGGGTACAATTATGGGTACAATTATAGGTACAATTATGAGTATAATTATGATTCATCATAACCTGTATCGACCTTTTTTTATACAACAGCCTACACTTACTCAGTAGCTTGCGTAATGCTCAGTTGAAACTAATTTTCATGCTAACATAGATTATTTTAATTTAAAATTTTTAAATTAAATTTGTTCATTAGTGATTGAAATTTATACTAAAATATAAAAACGTACTCAGATTTAGTTGTGTAATATCTCCACACCAAATCACATATCAGCAGCTAATATTGTCAAGTTTGATGAGTATAATATTCATTAAATATACGACTTATGGGGGATAATATATATACCCAGGCAACGATCAAAATGCAACGTCGCCATGGACTCTACAATGATGATAAGGCGCAACATGAGGTAATTGTTATTAGCGCATCGAATGGCAAGCGTTGGCTGCGCCCTTTCATATAAAAACCGAGTTAGCGCCCACAATGGCGCTACTCCTTGTTTAAGTTTGCATTGTTATAAAATATCAATCGATAATAACTTACCTTAAATTTAAGGCTGTAAATACGCGGCCAATTTGCGCAACTGATTTTGCATTTCGATCGTCACATGGGTATAGATACTTTGATTTATTTTGCAGAGCCAAAGCAAATGCCTAAATTTTTTGCTGAAATAGTCAATAACAGGCAAGCCATAGCGCAGTTTAAAACAAAAAATCAGCAACCTAGATTACTGATTTTTATGGTTATTAAATAAGAATGATAGATGGATCTAGCATTTATTTAGCAATTAAGGTGAAAAGCAACGCTTCATACAGGAGTTATAAAAACGCCCTTTTCAATTAATTACTGCTTAATAGTACTTTTTTATTTGTTGCCAATAAAAGCAAAATACCAATGATAATTAGCAGGAGGGACAATATAGCTTCTCACAAAACCAAAGATGGCTATGGTGCTCTCATTTGGCTCTGCAACAGAAATCAATTCTTTACCAGGAACATCAGATGGTAATAACTCTGTTACTGAGTTATTTGATCCTGATATAATGCCGAGTTGTGAAGTAATATCCTTGGTTGTATTATCAGCAAATTTACCCATTACTTTTATCGGTATTACATAACCCTTATCTAGGAAATTAATTCCTTTAGGATCATCAACAGAGTAGCCTCTACTATCTGGCTGTAACACCTTACCTGTTCTCATATTATAAAGATCATAACTCAGTAATTTTGGCGCTTGAGCTTCACTTACATTAACAACGAATGAAGTTTTAAATCCTTTAAAGGAAGCTGTAATTTTTACATTATCAGCAGTTTTAAGACCATATACGTAATCACCAGACGCCGATGCCGCTACATAAGCAGCTGATTGATTAGATGACAACCATGACGCACCTGTAGGTACATATTCTTTGTCTCCATCTGCATAGACTACATATAAAGTCATTAATAACGCATTAAGGGGAGGGGTACCAAAATAACCAGACTGTAATACTGGTATGGTTTTGCTTTGCTCACTCAATACCTTGCCATTACCATTTTTCGTATAAGTTTCTTGCAACTCTATCCCAATGATTTTCTCGCCTGTGATATCAATATCATGAGTGCTAATTACAGGATTTTTTGTGCCAGTGATGTAATCACTATCAGTAATCGTCACTTTCCCTGCTTTATGGCCTATCACGACGCCGGTGTTTTTATCAACACTCGCTAGCGCAGGATTTGATGAAGTCCATATTGAAGTATGGGTAACATCCATTGCCAATTGATTAAACTTACCTGGTGCATTATACAAAAGTGAAGAGTTAAGTTGATGGGATATATCTTGATGCATTTTTTTAACGCCCATAATATGTACTGCCGGAGTGAGACCAGCGGGCTTCGGAGTTACGCTAACCTTAACCGCTCCAGCAGCTATATAACTTTCACCAGTAATTGTCTTCCCATTTTTTATTTTAGATCGTGGATATCTAACTACAATTTTCGCAAAACTTGCAGTGCTCGACGTAACCTTCAATAACCCATTCTGATCAACAGATGCAACCTTTGGCTCTTCACTACTCCAATCAACAGCAGTGCTGATATCTAGTTGTCTGCCATTTTTTAATGTTACCATTGCATACAGTTGAACTTTATCGCCAAAAACCGCATGTTTAAGTACATTGTGATCATTTCTCCTAGTCGGAATAATATCAATCCTAACTATAGAAGAGCTCGATACCACTATCTTATGTTTATTGCTTGTGATGACGCCATCTGATGAAGTTATTAACGCGACACCATGGCTAACCGCTGTAATTAACCCTGTTGCGTCTACCGTTGCAACTTGCGGATCACTACTGCTCCATTTTAGACCGCTACTAATAAGTTCCTGGCTACCATCAGGTAATAGACCATATGCAGACGCTTTTATTGTTACAAAGGGCATTATATCTCTTGCTTGTACAGTAATATTGATAGCTTTATATTTTGATACTGGCGTATTGATCTTTATCTCCTCTTTTTTACATGCACTCAGTAAAAAGACCAAGGACAATGACAATATTAATATTTTGATAACATTTTTTCTTTTCATCTTATGCTCCTAATGTTCATACAGTATAACCATGCGCCATTTACTGATTATGATTATGAGTATGAGTATTATTATGATTCTGATTCTGATTCTGATTCTGATTCTGAGTATCAGTATAAGTATGAGTATGAGTATGAGTATGAGTATGAGTATGATTATAATTATAATTATGAGTACAATTATGAGTATAATTATGATTCATCATAACCTGTATCGACCTTTTTTATACAACATCCTACACTTACTCAGTAGTTTGCGTAATGCTCAGTTGAAACTAATTTTCATGCTAACATAGATTATTTTAATTTAAAATTTTTAAATTAAATTTGTTCGTTAGTGGTTGAAATTTATATTAAAATACAGAATCTTACTCATATTTAGTTGTGTAATATCTCCACTCCAATCACATATCTGCAACTGTTATTGTCAAGTTTTATGAATATAATATTCATTAAATATACGACTTATGACATATAACATATATGGCGCTGAATGCTATTGGCGTCTATTTTTTTATAGCTCCTAAAAGATACTATATTAGGACGTTATCAAAGCAATTCGCAGGTTATAAATGCTTTAATTTAATTTGCATAGCCAAAGCAATCACCTAACGGGCATATACTAATGCCTATACCCATGCTACCCAGAAATGCAATATCAGCTCCGCAAATTGTGCCGATATTTGATGCCTAAAATTGAAGGGAAGTTATTATCGATTGATATTTTATAACAATGCAAACTTAAACAAGGAGTAGCGCCATTTTTGGACGGACTCGGTTTTTATATGAAAGGGCGCAGCCAAAGCTTGCCATTCGATGCGATAATAACCATTACCTCATGTTGCGCCTTATCATCGATCGTAGAGTCCATGCCGACGTTGCATCTTGAAGTCACATCGGTATAAATGCTTAATTTATTTTGCATAGCCAAAGCAATCACCTAACGGGCATATACTCATGCCTATAAGGCGTAGGCTAGATGCTAATTGACTGGGGCCCGTAGTTATTCTTCCGCCAATATGCATCAACGAAGAAAGTCCAGTTATCCGTGTTGCCCTTCGCACGTCTACTATTCGTATTTGCAAGACCAAGGCATGAGTAGTAGTGATGCATATCGTCTTTCTTGCCCATTAGTAGGAGGATGAGTTCATGAACGAGGATAATGAACTGACTCTGTTGGGCCACGAACTGACAATGTGGTGGCTTACCATACCAACCTGTGTCTAGGCCAATGCTAAATGTTTCAGATTTTTTGCTGGAGATAAGATTGTCGTAGTGCTCATCTGATGTGTAGTCTTTCCAGCCACTTCTTGGTTTGAAGGCAGTGGCAGCATTGCTACGATAACCACCATCATCCTTTAGAAAAAAAATATGGATCGACTTAGTTGCTATGATAATAGCCATGCGGTTAAGGGAGCATTGAAGTTTAGTTACCCATAGTGCACTTTCATCACCGAACCATTGCTTGCTAAGGACATTATAGCCACCCTGGAACAGACCAGCGATCCTAAAAGTACTAACAATATCATTTTCTAAGGTTTCGACGACATCTTGTTGATCAAAGTTGAGGTCTTTAATGATGAATCCCATTTTGTTTCCTGTTATTTTTATTTATTTTGCTAACATTATTAGTGCATAGCACTTAAGCGAAGGCCACTGCGTTTTATTTTGTCAGCTCGTATGTATAATGCTTTTAAAACGACCTAAATAAGGACAAATTACTGTTGGCGAGGGAGTGTCTACTAAACTTACCAAAATAGCAAGAGTATTTTTCACGACATGCCCATATTAAGGGCCTTGTCATGCGTGAACTTATAAATAATAATATACATGACCTAAAATACAACCTTAGTTGTGAGACATGTGCAAAGTAAAGATAAACATTCAAGCGGTGAGCGATGCGAATGCCCGTCATTAAAAGGCGTATCGTTTGAGGTCTATCAACCTAGCAACCTTGCGATGGTAATTATTTTATGGGGACGTGCGCATCAAGCGTTGAGCTCAATGGCAAGCTTACTTTTGTATAAAACCGAGTCTGAGGCCAACTGGAGCGGCCTCATGTAGTTAAGCTGTACAGCTTCTTTGCACGCAGGTATTTGTATTTAGTATATCGGCAACATAATTACCCATTATTCCGCCTGCGACTAAAAATACAAAGAAGATCCAACCAGATAATGACAGGTTGGCAATCGGTGTGTATAACGCGCCAACATTACACCCATTTGCAAAACGAGTGCCCATGCCCATAAAAGCGCCGCCCATGGCAAAAGTACCTATTTGTTTAACTGAGTAGCGACTACTATATTTTGCTTTTCCCATTAATAAAACACAAATCATAGTCCCAACAATTATCCCAAAATTTTGCACTGAAATGGGATATTCAAAAAATGGCGTGGCAAACAAGGCAACGGGGCGCGATGCAAACTCTGCAACGGCAGTAATGGGGACACCAAAAAACACCATCACTTGACCAAACCATACACCGAGCGGCGCTGATACCCCCCAACCAGCTTTACTCACGGCAAGCATGATACTGAAAATGAGAACAATCATTAATGATGCCATTTTCATAGACCAAGGTGTGACAAATAAGCGTTGATACGTCGCGATGCTTAAAAACTTATAAGGCACTAAATTGGCATTATCTGCATATTTTTGTTGCATAGCTTTATGTTGTAATTTTTCAGATTCAACACCAGTATATGTGCCTTCTGCAATGCGTTTGCTTTCATATTTTTTGGAAATGTAAACAACTATACCTGCAAACACACAGGTTAACAAAATTGCGCCAACATAGCTCAATACACCCGTTCCAAATAAATCAGGCAAATATACGCCATGGTATAATTTTCCATAGTAGCTATTTGTTTCAATCCATGAATGAGTGATAATTGAAAGGCTATTTTTTCCAGCTTGTAGTGGGAAGCCTAAATAAACTCCCATGCAGAAAAATAGTAATACAATAGCTGCGCGCGGTAAGTCTGTAACCAAATCGGTCATGACACCTGAGGCGCAACAAGACGCAAAGGTCATACCAAAACCAAACATAACACCGCCCAATACCAGACCTAAGTTAATGGGATTAACCCAAAGGTCGAATTTAGGCACGGATTCAAACATTAAAAGTCCAGCATTAATAACAGCTGTTAGAACAAACATTAACATTAAAATTTGCATTAACTTGGTCGATCCAGCACCATAAGCACGGCTGACACTGCCTGCAAATCCTATCAGTCCACGCGTAAGCACATAGCCCAACCCAACACCAATCAGCAGTCTTGCAAAAAGGGCGTCAGATGCCAGTAGAGTGCTACCGAAGATCAGCGTAGCAAACACCAGTATTGCGCCCATTATTGGTTGAAATTTACTCATATCAACTCCCTTTATATCAATTATCCACATAGCATACTTAATACTAATAAAAGTAATATATACCCATTTGACGTAAAAATGCAAAATAAGTGAGCCAAATTGTGAACAGACACAAGTCCTAAAATTGCAGGGAAGTTATTCTCATGAGAGATTTATCACGATCAAACTTAAACAATGGACGCTCGATGATAGCCGCTAACTCAAAATACCCGCTCTGGATCAACGTTTAATAAGGCAGTAACCCTAAACTCAGGGGCGCTTTGATTTGCTATTATAGCATCGAGCTGCGCCGCGCATTTTGCATGGTAACGACTATAAATTAAACGATATTAACGTTTTAGGACTCGATAATACTCAAAACAATATCTTGCACTGCATAGATCCGCAAACCATCTTTTGCAAGGTTTGCATCTCCGACAAGGCGCACTTCATTGTCTGTTTTGATAATATCGGTGATATGCACATCAAGGCTCATTTTTTTGTCTAGTGGGGTAATTTGCCCACGGTATTTCCAGGTGATCTTACTCAATGGCGCATCAAAGCGAGGGTTTTTAAACTGCGCCCCTAAGTCGTTTTTTAATGCGTAGGTTTGCAATAGCTCAATAAGTGCTTCAATCCCTAACGATCCTGGCATAACAGGATCATTGTGAAAGTGGCAACGAAAGAACCAGTCACTGCTTTTAATCGTGCGTTCGCCATAAATATAAGCAATACTTGCAGAGCCACCACCTTCTACAATTGAAACGGTATCAATGAAGTTAAGTCTACCACCTGGCAAATGATAATGAGGTTTACTTTCTTGGATTTGAAATAATTCCAATGCTTTGTTAGTCAAATCAATTGTTTCAATCTTTGCTCTTGGTGTGTTGTTATCAGCAAACCAAGCATGAGTTATCTTTGCGTTATCCATGCCGAGTTGCTGAGTCAGCGCATCAGAGCTAAAGAAACCAAATGACGCACTGCCTTTATAAAATACTTCGTTATCAACAATTAATTCAAAATTAAAACTTTGTATTATCATTCCCCCTGCCTGTGATGTATTGAGTAATACCGATTTATTAACAATCGTTTTACCGCGCAAGTCTACTTTTTTAAGTAGCGAGCCATGCCCGTCTAAATTACGGTAGAATAAATCCTTTTCAGGATAGATCAAGCTTGCGCCACTATACGCTGACAAAAAGCCATTGGGTTGCAGTGCCACTTCCATAATCACGGCATATGGCATCCAATTTTCAACACTGTTTTCCGTAAAATACCATGCATCAATGGGCACATAATATTGCGCAATACAACTAGCTTTATTTTTAAAATCTAAGCGTTTTCCTTGTAGCTCAATAACACGCGTGAGCAATTGCAATTCACCACACGGCAGACGAGGTGAAAGACGCCCTTGGTAAACATCAAATGCAGATCCGAAACACTTGGCAATATCACCTGTTGCAAATTCAAATAAATGATACGGTGTGAAAGGCAAGGTATCTGGCTCACGATTTTGTCCATCTAACATTGGCGCTGCAAAGTGCTTCATTGGTAAAACACCTTTTTGCGGAGGCGCAGCAAAATCTGTCTCGACACGCATTAATGGGTGCTGTGCATCTTGGTAAGGATCGCCTCCTAGCCCTGCAATAAGCAAATGATTTTTAGCATCATTTGTTAATCTATTTAATAGTCCAGCAAGCGGTTTTGCAGACTTTGTGGCTGTTGCTATAGTTATTTTGCTGTTGGATAATTCAACGTTATTCGCTAACTGCACTCGGTAGCGTGAGTCTTCATCTTGCTCTTTGATTTGCAGCGCTAAGTTTTTAAAATCTACCACTACTATGCTATCGAGAATTATCTCTACATTTGCTTTAATAAATGGCCTTGGTAACATCGCAATTTCAATGACTTCTAAACGATATGTGAGCGTATTTATTTGTGGTATGACCTGACCACGACAGCGGACAGTTTGCGTCTCTCCTGGCATTGGTTGGAAACGGGCATTATTAACTTTGCAGTTCATGCCAAGCCATAACATAAAGAACATCGCAACTTGAGCGCAACCCTCTGACATCAACGAGCCAGCCATGACTTGATCACCTTTAAAATGACATGGAAAGTACCAATGTTCTGGATCAAGATCTTTTTGAGCTTCAATAATACCTAGCCCCCAGTGGCCACCTTGCGCATCAATTTTAGTAACACGCTCAATCATCAAGAATTTTTGTGAGGAAAATTTCAATGACGGATTGCGTCCATGTTGATCGTATTGCTGGCCAAAACAGCCCACAAGATCACCGTGGATCAGTTTCAACATATCCGCATAATTATATTGCCTTTTAGTATTTTCAATTAACGGGTGGAAATAGGTTTTTTTAGCATTTTTTAATTGTACTTTGTCTTTCTCATTAGCAATGACACCTTTACCCTCAGCAAGCTCAACATCCGTAAAGAAACCGGCACAACCGTTACGCATAATAAGTACTTTTTTATCATCGACATAACAATCATAATGGAAAAAAAACAGCAATTGTGACGCATTTTTAGCATAAGAATCAATGTGAATTTCATAACGTAACGTTTCGCCGCCAAATACCATATCGTCAAGGAAGGTTAATTGGCAATCGAGCAAGCGGTAAATACGCTCACCTTTATTTTGAAAATCAATACCAATATACGAGATAAGCATTAAATCGCATTGCCCTGATTCCACCGCGACTGACCAAGGGATTTGACCATCAATCAAAAATGGCGCATCAACTGGAATATCATATTCGGTCACCATTGAGGCTGGTGTATATTGATGTATTTTAGCATCAAGCAATGTCACACGAGTGACTAACAAGTAATCTGTGGTTGGCAAACGTACCCGCCGTGCATAGTTATCAATGATTTTGTATTCATCACCAAAAACGCGGCTGATATCGCCTTCGGCAAATTCTACAAGCGCATCCGTATCATAAATAACGTTTTCAGGTTTGTTAAAATTCTCGGCAAGCTTAAGCTCAGGGTAATCATATTGAGTAGCATCTCTGTGATGCGCGCATGGGAGCGGCTGCTCTTTAACCATAGTTGTGGTTGTATTAATTTGTTTTGCCAAGAGCTCGGTAGGATTTTCTGCTGAGAGTACTTTTGCTTGATATTTAATTAATGTTGAAATTTGTTGCCCTGCAACATGACGCGCACGAATAAACGCCTGATGTGTTCGGGTTTGGCTTTGCGCAAATATGGCGCTGTTTGTTTGATGGGACTCATAACCTGCCGATAATAGCTTTGCAAATGCAAAAGGGAGCTCCTTGGTTGACGATTTATTTTCTGACTCCACCTTAGCAGATCCTAAAGTTAAAACATCTCCCGCTTTAGGTAATACTGGCATGTTAACCCGGTTGCTGATTGGCTTGAGGGTTTTCTGAGTGTTTTTACTTTTAATTGCCTTAAATAATGCGCTATCAGCATGATCTAGTATTGATTGTTTAATATCCATAGCGCCTAATTCAATCGTCCTAATCAGTGATATTGTTTTTGTCTTAACTACTTTTTGAGTGTTAACATGTGGTGTTTTAGTGGATGATAAAATCAACTGCGCACTGTTATCATCTTTACCTAACCCACTAATAGCTGTGTGTTGCGTGGCCTGTGCTGCATCTAAAATAAGCGCTGATTTAATAATACTCATCATGCCAGATGCATTAAATAGATGCCCGACTTGGCGCTTCACACTATCAATGATTGCGTTTGGATATAACACAGGTAATGAGGCTTTTTCTATGCTATTTTCAGCAACAAAACCGCTTGCCGAAGCTTCAACATAACTGATGTCTTGTGGCTTAACATTGGCCATATCACAGGCTTTATTTGCCGCAAGGTTAATGCTTTGAATGCAGCACCCAGCCTCAAAGGCGACACTATCAATTGTTGCGTAAACTTGTGACTCTTTAGCTTGACTGCTTGGTTTAACAACAAATGCCCCCGCCCCTTCACCCACTAACCATTGCTGTGCATCTAATATATTTGCAGGACTTTTTGCTTGTTCATTTACCGCCCCAAAGCGTTGCCGTAAATTAATGTTTTCAAAGGAGCCAGCAAGATCAACACTGGCAATGATCACCGCCTCTACATCGGACGTTTGAAATAAATTTGTCGCCAATTCAACACAACGATAAACTGAGTTTTCTTCATTTGAAACCGTAAATGAGGGGCCTGAAAAATTCCATAAAGCACTGAGTCTTGATGCCATGATATTACCAATAAAACTGGTGAAGGCATTTAATTCTTTTGCTGGCGCAAAACTTTTTTTAACAATATCAATAAGTTCATTTTGTTCATCCGCAGTCAAGCTTATGCCTTGCTCGATTAATGACGCTTTTATTTGTGTTGTTAAATTTAGCCGCCCACAATATTGGTGCAGATCAAGCTCCATCCCCATTGCAACAAGCACCGCCACATTAGCGCCTTCATCAAGCCCTGCATCAATAGCCGCAAGATCTGCGACTTTCATCATCATTAGCTGCTGCGCTATTAAACAATTTGAGTCATTAGGAGGTATTTTAAAGCGTAACAAATCAATATCAAATTGCTCAACATAACCGCCAATAGGGTGATCACTCAGAGCAAGTATTTGCTTTATTTTTTGACTTTTTTCAAATCCTCTCCAGCGGTTTTTAGGTAAGGCCCTAAATGTGCTTTCATTGTCATTAATTAATGTTTTAAATTCAGATAAATTAGCAACACGCCCAACAATACAATCCATACCAATAATAGATAATGACATGCATGCTTTAGTCTTGAAGCCCGTTTTATTTAATGGCGCACTGCCACTTTGCAACACTAAATGCGCATTACTGCCGCCAAAACCAAAGACGCTAACACCTGCTGTGCGTGTTTTATGCTCATCAACTTGCCAGTCAATCGTATCCGTTGGAATTTGCTCGCTTGTTAAATAATTTTGCTGGCTATGAATTGCATTTTTTAAATTAATGGTTGCTGGAATTTTCCCTTCATTGAGTGCATAAATTGCTTTGATCATGCTTGGCATTCCTGCCGCCGTTAAAAGATGCCCTAAATTTGATTTAGCAGATCCTAAGAATGGTTTTTTATTATAACGACTAAAAAATGTTTCCAGTGAACTAAGCTCTACTTTGTCACCTTTAGGGGTGCCTGTTGCATGGCATTCAATATAATCAACATCACTTGGATTGATGTTGGCATTGTCATAAGCACGCTCATAAGCGAGCACTTGACCTTTTGAATTCGGACTTAATACAAACTCACCTTTGCCATCATTTGATAATCCGCCACCTTTTATGATTGCATGGATAATATCGCCATCACGCACGGCATCACTGTGGCGCTTAAGCACTATCATGCCAGCCCCTTCAGAGGCGAATAAACCTTGAGAATCTTTATCAAAAGGAGACTGTTTATTATTTTCTGGAAACGCGTGGAAAATTGAAAAACCCATATTAATAAACATCGGATCGGCACCTGATATTGCGCCAGCTAACATCATATCCGCTTTACCAGTATGTAAATAATCACAAGCAAGCTTGATACTATAGCAACTTGAGGCACAAGCTGCATCAAGGGAAAAATGTACGCCACCAAGCCCTGATGCTTTGGCTAATAAAGTCGAAGGATAGCCAGAAATTAATGCGTTATCCGCATGAGCATTTTGATCTGCCGTATGATGTTTGAGTTGAAAATTTTCATGCAGCACCTGTTTAAGCCCAGATTCAACAATATGGTGATAAAATGGTAAAAACAGCTGGTTTGATGATTTTGTTGGAAAAGATAAGTTCCCTAAAATAAGGCCACAATTTTTTAATTGCTCGCTTGCCCAATAACCTGAATTTTTAAGGGCCTGATGAGTAACGTAGAGTCCCCACTTATTCACATCATCTAGCTTATCAAGATAGCTTTTAGCAAATAAAAATGGGCTACTATCAAACTCAAAGTCCGTAATATACCCACCATGCATGCAGTAAAACTTATCCTTCTCCTCTATCTTGCCAAAATAATCCTTTAATGGCACACCCATTTTTTTGGCACTTATGCTGGTGCGCTTATCTTGTTTTTTAAGTAACTGTTGCCAAAATTCACTCGGTTGACTTGAACCTGGAAATAAATTGGCCAAGCCAATAACTGCTATATTTTCCATAACGCATCTCTAATTTTTTTATTTGCAGGCCTGCCCACCAATAGTAAACTTATTTTATGATTGAACCTCGCACAACAATATACCCATGAAACGTCAAAATGAAACGTCAAAATGAAACGTCAGTCATATTATTTTATCCGCTACCTCGCATGCCCTGTTGACGCGATCCATTATTATTGCTTGTACGCCAGATACTTTTGCAAGAATTTGCTTGTCTTTATCAATAAGCAAAACATCAGCGCACAATTTATTATTGCGATTTTCAGTCATATTCATTTTTAAATAAAATGGTTTACCCAGCGGTACTTCATGCCAAACTTGCCAACTTAATGTTGCCGTCGGCAGATTCAATAAACCCAGTTGTTTACGCCCCCAAACAATTAATGCTTGATAAACAAGATCATTGGCAAAGACATTATTTACCTGCACATCAAATTCCCCCTGCATAGCTTTAACAGCAGCATCTATTTGACAGCTTAATAATAAACCATGTTGGTCACATTCATTAATTGCAATAATGCCTTGTAAACTATCCCCATGGAATAATGTGCCATCCTCATAAAGGCAGTGATCTCCTCTTGCAAGTGGTACTAACGTGCCATTAAAAATGGGGGTAGCTGTTTTATTTTTTGCCAGCAATACGCTTGCTACATAATTAAAAACAACGATACCCGCCTTATTGACACTAGAAATTTTAACTTCAATCTGTAATTGCTCGCCCCTTTCAACACTGAGTTTTAAATCAATGTCCAACTGCGCGGCTTGCGATCCATCAAAAACAACACCTTTTAATAGCTGATAGTTTTCAAACCCTAAGTATGCATAATCAGGATAAGTTTTGCGGCATGCCTCAACCATCCATGCAATGGCGCAAACAGTGGGCAAGACTGGGTGACCATTAATTTGATGATCTGCAAAAAAAGGATTTCTAGTAGCTTCGAGTTTCTTAGTTAAACGCTTCACCTGCGATTTTTGTATATCGCGCTCGCCGCTCAAATTAATCCCCACTAAAATTTGTGGACAACGATTGCTCGATGCACAAAGTTCGCTAACAAGTAACTGCGCACCTGCATCAATAGCAATAATGTAAACACCACGATCCGTAAACATTTTTTTAAGCAGCGGCGTCACCATTCCCCCATTCCACGGCCCCCAATTAAAGCTTAGGACTTGCGTTTCAGGGTTAAGCGCTTTAAAACGAAAGGCTGTTTTGTTTAAAATCTCATTGGCAATGGCATAATCTGATTGTCCAGAGTTACCATAAAAGCCTGCCAATGATGAGAATAAAACTAGGTGTTGAATTTTATCATTTTGGCAACAGCCTAACATTGATAATAAGCCCGTCACTTTTGTACTGTAAACTCTTTCAAAATCAGTTAAAGTTTTTTGCTCGATAAATTGATCTGCTAAAACGCCAGCTCCATGAATAAGTCCGGTGATATCGCCCCACTTACGGGTTATATGGCCAACTAGATCTTTAACCTTATCACTATCAGTTATATCCGCACTAACATATTCAACAAGGCTACCAGTATTGGTTATCGCATTCATTGTTTTGGTAATTTCACGGTTTGCCATAATAGGTACAACACAATTATTTACCGTCATAGGTGTAGCTTTTTGACCAGATGCAATCAAGCAATCCATCGCTATTTTTTTCAGGGAAGCCTCATCATCAATACCATTGGCCCATTCAGGCTCAGTGTTGTCATATTCAGAGCGCCCTAACAAAATAAATTTTGCTTGATAAGTTTGTGCTAAACGAATAACACAATCAGCCGTGATACCTCTGGCACCACCACTGACTAAAAACACGCTGTTTTTATTTATTGATGTAACAGGTTTGAGCGCGTAACTATCTGTTTTTTCTGATACTAATGTTAAGCGCTTGTTTTGATAATAACCAACTTCAATAGGTAAATTTTGCCCATCATTAATTTCATCAAACAAGATATTAGCCACCTTAACTGCGCCCAATTTTGTGGCCACATCAACCACACGGCAAAATACTGATGGCCATTCGTGGGCCAGAGTTTTCACTAGCCCAGATAAACCTGCTTGCACAAGATCTGTATTTTTTTCATTATTTTCAACCGCAAAAGCACCTCCCTGCCGAGTCAATACAACAAATGATGAGCGATTAGCTGTACTATTTTTTGCAAGACTTGTCAGTTTTGCCAGTAAAAAGGCAAGCTGCAGACCTTTTTTGTATGCCGCTGGATATTCAATGCCTGACACTAATGTTTTCGGGTGCAAATAAACAACTGACGTCCACTGATTTTTTATTGCAAGCAGTGTTTTAAGTTCATCTTCATCTAATGAGGATAATCTCATCACATCTACCTTATTAGAAAAGGCCATATTTCTGTGAATGTCGACCCAAGCTGGTTTTATTACAGTGACAGCCCAACCTTGCCCAATTAATTTTTGAGCAAAATGAACAGCGCTGCCTTCACCATCATCAACTAACAATAAATTTTCACCCTTAACAATAGCTTGTTGTTTTGTGACGCAATCAATATATTTTATAGCAACGGTAGCACTTGGTGCTGGTTTAAAAACATTATTTATTTCAATGTTTACATCGCCCTGAGCAGTATGGACTCCTGGAGCAGGCGCAATCGCTACGCTTTTAGATTGCATATAAGTCACTATTTCACCTAATGTGCGCAGCTCGCCAAGCGCGTGGGGATCAAGCTCGGGTAAATCTGGAATTGCATCACCAATGGCTCCTAAGATCTCCACGCGTTTAATGGAGTCAATACCTAAATCGGCTTCCATATCCATAGAAAGTTCCAACATCGACTCAGGGTAACCTGTTTTATCTGCCACCACCGACATCATGACCTGTTGCAGACTCGATAAGTCACCTATCGATGTGTTTATAACCGCGCTATTAGCAGTAGCCTCAGTACGCGACTCAATATTAACATCAGCAATTTCCTCAATATTAGCAGTAGCCTCAGCATTCGCATTCGCAGTAACCAAGTCTGGAGCAGGCGCAATCGTTGCAGTTTTAGATTGCATATAAGTCACTATTTCACCTAATGTGCGTAGCTCGCCAAGCGAGTGGGGATCAAGCTCGGGTAAATCTGGAATTGCATCACCAATGGCTCCTAAGATCTCCACGCGTTTAATGGAGTCAATACCTAAGTCGGCTTCCATATCCATAGAAAGTTCCAACATCGACTCAGGGTAACCTGTTTTATCTGCCACCACCGACATCATGACCTGTTGCAGACTCGATAAGTCACCTATCGATGTGTTTATAACCGCGCTATTAGCAGTAGCCTCAGTACGCGACTCAATATTAACATCAGCAATTTCCTCAATATTAGCAGTAGCCTCAGCATTCGCATTCGCATTCGCAGTAACCAAGTCTGGAGCAGGCGCAATCGTTGCAGTTTTAGATTGCATATAAGTCACTATTTCACCTAATGTGCGTAGCTCGCCAAGCGCGTGGGGATCAAGCTCGGGTAAATCTGGAATTGCATCACCAATGGCTCCTAAGATCTCCACGCGTTTAATAGAGTCAATACCTAAGTCGGCTTCCATATCCATAGAAAGTTCCAGCATCGACTCAGGGTAACCTGTTTTATCTGCCACCACCGACATCATGACGCCTTGCAGAGTCGATAAGTCACCTATCGATGTGTTTATAACCGCGCTATTAGCAGTAGCCTCAGTACGCGACTCAATATTAACATCAGCAATTTCCTCAATATTAGCAGTAGCCTCAGCATTCGCATTCGCCAAGCATGGAGCAGGCGCAATCGTTGCAGTTTTAGATTGCATATAAGTCACTATTTCACCTAATGTACGCAGCTCGCCAAGCGCGTGGGGATCAAGCTCGGGTAAATCTGGAATTGCATCACCAATGGCTCCTAAGATCTCCACGCGTTTAATTGAGTCAATACCTAAATCGGCTTCCATATCCATAGAAAGTTCCAACATCGACTCAGGGTAACCTGTTTTATCTGCCACCACCGACATCATGACCTGTTGCAGACTCGATAAGTCACCTATCGATGTGTTTATAACCGCGCTATTAGCAGTAGCCTCAGTACGCGACTCAATATTAACATCAGCAATTTCCTCAATATTAGCAGTATCCTCAGCATTCGCATTCGCAGTAGCCAAGCATGGAGCAGGCGCAATCGTTGCAGTTTTAGATTGCATATAAGTCACTATTTCACCTAATGTACGCAGCTCGCCAAGCGCGTGGGGATCAAGCTCGGGTAAATCTGGAATTGCATCACCAATGGCTCCTAAGATCTCCACGCGTTTAATTGAGTCAATACCTAAGTCGGCTTCCATATCCATAGAAAGTTCCAGCATCGACTCAGGGTAACCTGTTTTATCTGCCACCACCGACATCATGACCTGTTGCAGACTCGATAAGTCACCGAGCGATGCATGTGCGGGCTTATTTACACCAGCAGACTTAGCAACGTTAGCCATCACCTTAGCATTCTCTACTGGCGCAGTTATCTCTGGCGCAGTCATCTCAGGCGCAGTTATCTCTGGCGCAGTTGTTATTGGTGCTAAGGCCATTTCCTCATTCAGCACTGACAATATTTTCTGCATGTTATTGGTTTGATTGTTTAAATATGTTTCGTGAACACGCAATGTTTCTAATTGGAAATCATGATACATCGCAAGTGTTTTATCTAAGCTCTCTGGTAATGTTTGCTCACTTACCCTAGCTGCTAAGATTTCTTGCAATGTCTCTGCGTAAGCTTTCGGCGCTTGCATGTATTCTTTGTGAACTGACAGCAATGCTGACTGATGTTCAACGAATTGCGCAATACACCGCTCAAGCGAATGCGATAACCCATCACTGTTCACCTTTGTTGGCATAGTATTGTGCTGCGTATTAGCGTCAACGTTTACACTTTGTTCCACTATTTTTTCAACTATAACTTCTTTGATTACCTCTTTTTCAACAATTTTAATTTCTGGTGAAATACTAAAGCCATCATTTAACGCATCGCTAAATACTTGCTGGGTTTTTTTGCTAACAACTGAAGCTGCGCTCAATTTCATTGATAAAGGAGAATGTTTAGGAGCTATCAGTGGACGTTGCTGCGCTGAGTATGGATCTATATTACCGAGTTCAAGCCCTAGCACAGCCATTTCAAGTGCCGCTAAACGAAGCTGTAAATCAGCCGATTTTTTAGGATTTGCATTAACCGCAATGGTCACAACATCATTTTTATCTTTGAGGATATTATCAACAAGACGCGTTAAGATATTTTTGGGGCCAAATTCAATAAATACACGCCCGCCTGCTGCATATAAATTATCAACTTCTTTATTGAAATGCACAGATTCTAACATATGATTTTTCAAACTAGCTTTAATTTTAAGACCTTCTAAAGCGTGCTCGTTCGCTGTGCCATTAGCAAAAACAGGCATACTCGGCGAATTAAAGTTAACACTCTCAATAACATCAGCAAATTCTTTTTGTGCATGAGCCACTAACGATGTATGGAACGCGGCTGAAACAGGTAACTTAACAACTTTATAACCTTTGGCTATTAATTCATTAATTGCGCCATTGACGCTCGCAGTTGATCCGGCAATAACCACTTGCTCATTTGAGTTATAGTTTGCTATCGATACCTCTTTGATATGCTCGATATCAACCGCTATTTGAGCAGGAGAGCCCACAACAGCCGCCATCGTACCTGCATCAAAATCACTATTTTTAGGTGCCATCATTGCTTGACCACGTTGATACGCAAGCAACATATAATCATCAAAAGAGATAACTTCTGCCGCCCAAAGCGCGGTTAACTCACCAAAGCTATGCCCAGCCACAAAATCTGCATTAAATCCTGCTTGTTTAAAGGTATTAAAAAGACCGGCACTAAATGCTCCAATGGCAGGTTGTGCATGTTGTGTTTCCCGTAAAGATGCCTCTTGCTGCTGACGTTTTTTTGTATCAAACACAGGGATCGGGAAAACTGTTTGTGAAAGTTGATCTAAGCCCGCATCACTAAATTGCTTATCCATCTGTACACTTGCTGATAACATTGATGGGAAATTACAGGTTAAATCGCGCCCCATATTGACATATTGTGCGCCCTGTCCTGAGAATAGAGCAACCACTCGGCCCCTTGTATCTAGCCCAGATTCACGGTAATAAATACCAGTGGGGTTGCTCCATGAAGACTCTGTATTTGTGTCTAGTTGCGCTAAAATTTGTTTGATTTTTGCAACTGCTTGAGTTGCATTTTTTACCACAAAACCACAACGTGATAATGTTACTTTGGGCGTTTTTAATGGATATTCTGATACCAGCTCGTTAAAGACATATTGTTGTTGCTCAGCTGCGCAATTTAATTTATTTTCCCAAGCAGATAATGTTGCGATCAAAGCCGTTTTATCTTTTTCGCTAATCAGTATCGTTTGGCCAACTTCATTTAAACGGTATTGCCCTGTTTGCGTGGCTTGATATTCCTCTAGTACAAAATGAAAATTGGTTCCACCAAAACCAAAGGAACTAATACCAGCTCGACGTTTAACCCCATCAGCACGCGTCATCCAAGGGCGCGTTTCATTGTTGACATATAAAGGTGAGTTTTCTATATCTAAAGCAAGATTAGGTTTATCAATATTAATCGTTGCAGGCAATACTTTATGATATAACGCCAATGACGCTTTTATCATGCCCGCCACACCAGCCGCCGCTTTCGTATGACCAATTTGAGATTTAATAGATCCTAATGCAATATGCTGTTTTTTATTATTGTGCTCACTAAAAAACATCCTCAGCGCAGAAAATTCGGCAACATCACCTGCGATCGTGCCCGTGCCATGTCCTTCAATCAACCCACATGTTAACGGATCAAAGCCCGCATCTTTATAAGCACGTTGTAATGCTTTTAATTGTCCGTCTGGACGCGGCGCATAAATTGATTTAAAACGCCCATCAGAAGAGCTACCAATACCTTTAATCACACTGTAGATACGATCGCCATCACGCTCTGCATCTTCAAGGCGTTTAAGTACCATCATGCCCACGCCTTCGCCGATCATCATGCCATGAGAGTTTTCATCAAATGGGCGAATATCATCACCATCCGTAAATGCTGGTGTTTTTGAAAATGACATGTACAAAAAGGGTGAATTATCACAGCAAACACCACCGCTAATCATGGTTTCAGAGCGATACTCAAGTAGATCTGATACAGCCATTTTAAGAGCAGCAAGCGATCCTGCGCAAGCGGCATCAACGACACAGTTTGTACCTCCTAAATCAAACCGGTTAGCGATGCGCCCAGCGATAACGTTTCCTAACATTCCTGGAAATGAATTTTCTTCCCATGGAATATAAGCTTTTTTGAATTTATCAATAATAATTGCGCGATCATCTTCATTGACACCTGATGCTTTTAAAACTTTATCTAAAACAGGACCTTGCAAACGACATGCTAATGGCGTCATTTGCTGTTGCTTGCCACCGACACCTAATATTATGCCCATTTTATCGCGATCATAAGCGCTTTCATCAGCAAGGCCTGCATCAGCGAGTACATCACGGGCAACAACTAATGCCATCAACTGCGCTACATCGGTTAATTCCAGAATGTTAGGAGGCAAACCAAATTCCATTGGATCAAAATCGACTTCAGGTAAAAATCCACCACGCTTGCAATAGGTTTTATCTTCAGCGCGTTTATCATCAGAGTAATAGTCATCAATTGCCCAACGATTTTCAGGCACTTCTTTAATCGCATTGACTGATTGAACAATGTTGTCCCAAAATTGGCTAAGGTTTTTGGTTTCAGCAAAAACAGATGCCATACCAATAATTGCAATTGGGCAACTTTGTAACCGTGAATTGAGCGATTTATCCTTAGCAATGTCGGTCACTGATGATACTTTTTTTGTTATCATTTTATTATTCCATTTTCTAAAGCAGTTGATCTTTACAGCTTGTTTTTGCAACAGTTTGTTGGTATAAATATCCCTGATCTGTCAAGATTTATCGGAATTTTCCGCCAGTATCAGCTCGGTTTTGTTGATAAAATAACAAGCAGATCGCAACAGTTTTCAAGCCAGTAACCATAAAAAATTAACATTTTTGGCTAACATTCAACCAGCAAACTAAGCTAAAGAATGACATACTATTAGTAATGCTGACCGTTGCAAGGTCAAATATTGTGCATAGCGTTAGCATCCTCGCTTATGCCTGATAAATCATCTTCCCATAACAGTTAACGAGCTCAACAATATACTACTTGTTATGATCTTTAGTTGCGGGGGTGCGTTGACGTTTCATATGCATCTACTCGGTTTCAAGACCTACCCAGTCGTCTTTTAAATATTTAAGCGTTTAATAGCATAACTAATGCAACGATAACGAGAACAAAGTCATCAATAAATCCCATAATATCAAGCGTTTTGGTTACATTTTTATATAAATTTATAATTTACCCATTTTATTGTCCGCGCAATGAAAAACTCAAATTAATAAATTATCGGCAATATACACAGGTATTAAAAGCAATACAAACATCACACCCATTAAATTTTAAATTAAAGAAACTAAATTCAAGATAAGCAACACGCCCCAAACCTGCTATTTTTGCATCTATCTGAGCACTATACCCATCAGCAATGTGGCTGAAAAATGCAAAATAAGATCGGCAAATTACGCCTTGATTGGTCTGCGATCGTCGATCTAAACAGCGCATTTTACATGATAACGGCTATATTGACTAACAATAATCAGCTAACCTCGAATTTATTGCCTTCCTATGATCATCGAGCATCAGCTAATAAAGACGCTTTATATTACTTAGATAAATCGGCCCAAAGTAAGAGCAATGCCACCTTTTGTACCTTTTTAGTATGCAAAAACATAAAAAATCAATTATCATTGCAAACAATTTCATTCATAAAGAGTTTCAACTTTTGACGCAGCAACTTCCAGTAGAATTATTGCAACTGTCCAAAGACCAACAAAGCCTATCAGTGGAGATTCGCGCTGTCGAGTTGCCCGTGTCTATTGAACTCCTAAAACAGCTTTTTGACAATTCTGCTTGGCATCATTTTAAATTAGACACCAGTGCATTAAAGGAAGCTGAACAAGCTTTCAAGAAACTAAGCCTCACAACAGACGAAACCCGCAACGAGGAAAATACTGCAGATCAAAGCAAGCAACTTATTCAAATAGCAACCCGTATTGATGCACAACTATCTATTGAGATAGATGAAAAAGAGATGAACGCTACAGCGATACTGGTGAGCGCCTATGACGGTGCTCCTGTTACAGCGAGTGATTTAATCGAAACTGTGAAAGAGCTAGGTATAACAAACGGTATTGATAAAAAAATCATAAAACGGTTATTAAAAAATTCACACGCGGGCGACCCTGGTGCTAGATTCTCAGCGACTATTGCCAAAGGTCTATCAGCAATACCGTCAACAAATGCAATATTAAAACGACTAGTTGATACGCCAAAAGAGCGCATATTAAAACCTGTAAAAAAAGACCATGGCAAGGTAGATATGCGGGATTTAGGTAAATTATTAACAGTCGGTGAGGGTGATACTTTAATGCGCAAGCAGCCTATTATAGATGGCCATGATGGACTCACTATCACAGGCGCAACCATTCCATTTATAAAAGGCCAAGATCATCTTTTAGTGCCAGGCCCTAACACAATAATCAATGAAAATGATGAAAATGAACTGTTATCCACACTAGCAGGTATCCCTAAGCTTACCCTTAATGGCATGAGTGTCGATGAAGTACTACTGATAGACTCTGTTGATCCCACCTCCGGTCATGTGGACTACAAAGGTAGTATCATTATTAGAGGCAATATCAGTGATGGTATGCATGTAAAGGCCACAGGTGATATAACTGTGGCAGGTTTTGTCGAATCGGCAAATATTGAATGTGGTGGTGACCTTATCGTTGAAAAAGGCATTATCGGTCAAAAAACAGACTACGAAGAGGAAGCTTTATCTTGTCAAATTACTTGCGCAGGCTCGGTAATTGCTAATTTTAGTCAATACTCGTCTATAAAGTGTGGTGAAAATCTTAACATAAAAACACAGTTACTTCACTGTAATGTAACATGTGTGGGGGATATTCATGTACACAATGAATTAGGCACTAAAGGCTCTATTTTTGGTGGCTATTTAACAACCAACGCTAGCGTACACACGGCAATATTAGGCTCATCAGCAGGCTCTAAAACAATCATCTATCTGCTCGGTGACTACGAGCAATTAATAAATGATAAAAGGACAATACAACAACAGTTAAAAGAGCATAAATTAACGTTAGAAAAACTATTGGCAGCGCAGCAAAAAAATGAGCCCCTTCCAGAATCAGAAAAAAAACAATTATTGGACTTTCAATTGATCGAAGCTAAAGAAAATATAACAGCACATATTGACACTTGTCATGAGGACTTAAATAATAACCGCGATGAACTACAAAAATGTTGTGATAATAATCGCATCTTCGTCTTCAAAGAACTTCACCAAGATGTTCACGTTAATATCGCTAATGATGCTTATAAAACTTATGCAAGCTACGGCGCAACTGAACTACGCATAACTGACGGAAAGATCCAACTCCTACCTTATAAAAAACAAACATAATGACATTGGGTTTATTTTCCTGGCTCTGGTTAATGAATACTTCGACCTATCCCCACCAGAGCCAAAATTAGCGGCAGGTAAATTATACCGAGGAGCTGTGCATAATAACTGGCCATATTTTGCACTGTGAAGGCACATGAAATTAAAATAAAATATATTTAATGATAACTGGGATAGCATCCACGGACAATTTTCCTTGCTGATTTTACATTTCAAAGTAATATAGTCATAAATACACCTCACAGAGTTTAAAACGATGGGCAGAGCATACCAAAACCGTAAAGAATCCATGGCTAAGACCGCTGGGGCAAAAACTAGAATATATTCAAAGTATGGTAAAGAGATTTATGTATGTGCTAAAAATGGAGGGTTCGAGCCTGATAACAACTTATCATTACGGCGGTTGATTGATAGCGCTAAAAAAGATCAAGTACCTACGCATGTTATCGATCGAGCAATAGAAAAAGCAAAAGGAGGTGGCGGTGAAGACTACCAACGTGCAACCTATGAAGGATTTGGCCCAGGCGGTTGCGCTGTTATTATTGATTGTTTAACAGATAATAACAAACGTACCTGGACTGATGTGCGTAACTGCTTTACCAAAACAGAGGCTAAAATCGGCTCATCTGGCACAGTCTCTCATATGTTTGAGCATCAGGCTGTTTTCGTTTTTAAAGGCGAAGATGATGAAGCTGTGCTTGAAGATCTTATGATGGCAGAGGTTGATGTTATTGATATTGAGCTGCAAGACGGCAATATCACTGTATTTTGTCCACATACCGAATTTTATAAAGCAAAAACAGCGTTGAACACGCACTATCCAGATCTTGAAATTGATGTTGAAGAAATCACCTTTGTACCACAAACAGATATGGATCTTACCCAAGAACACCTGGAAAAATTTAATAAATTCATTGATATGTTAGAAGATTGTGACGATGTACAAAATATCTACCATAATGCGGTATTACCTGAATGATTTTATCATTGGCCATAAAATCCCACCCTTGCAACTGGAAATATAACCAATGCGAGCAGAAGGCGCAACAAATGACGCGCACTCGATTCTTGTTAACGCCATGCCAGACAGACTTAGCAATTGAGCGGGAATAATGATTAGCCAATCTAATGGCAGACTCGTTAACATCGTTAATACTTGATAGAGCAAATGCTGCGCACTGCATTGCTCCTGATTAAGCATGTTACACTAACGTGATAATATTAAATACTAGTGCATAAATTAATTATAATTACCCTGTTTAAAAACTAAAAAAGGAGCATTATTTACCATGTCAAAAATTAGGATTGTTGATATTTTCAACAAAAAATACCCTATTGGATCACAAGTCACAATTAACGGATGGATCCGCACTCGCCGCGATTCAAAAGCTGGCATTTCATTTTTAGCTATTTATGATGGCTCTTGTTTTTCGCCTATCCAAGCCGTTGTACCTAATACTTTAAAAAACTATGATTCTGATGTACAAAATTTAACAGCTGGCTGTAGTGTAAAAATAACAGGTGAATTAGTTAAAAGCCAAGGTAAAGGACAATCGTTTGAAATTCAATCCACAAATGTTCACGTTTATGGATTTGTTGAAGATCCTGAGACTTACCCCATCTCTGCAAAACGGCACAGCATTGAATATTTAAGAGAGCATGCACATTTACGCCCACGTACAAACATCATTGGAGCCGTGACTCGTATTCGAAACTGTTTATCACATGCAATACATGACTTTTTTTATAAAAATGGCTATAACTGGATCAGCACACCTATCATTACCGGAAGTGACTGCGAAGGGGCAGGGGAAATGTTTCGTGTCAGCACCCTTGATATGGAACATTTACCAAGAACTGAAAAAGGCGCGGTAGATTACAAACAAGATTTTTTTGCTAAAGAAACGTTTTTAACTGTTTCAGGACAATTAAACGCTGAAACTTATGCCTGTGCACTTTCCAACGTTTATACTTTTGGCCCTACCTTTAGAGCCGAAAATTCCCACACTACGCGCCACCTTGCTGAATTTTGGATGGTGGAGCCTGAAATTGCCTTTGCAGATTTAGAAGATGCTGCGAAACTTGCTGAAAACTTGTTAAAATTTATATGCAAAGCAGTACTTAAAGAGCGCTCAGATGATATGGATTTTTTCACACAACGCATTGATAAAAATGCAATACCGCGTTTAGAAAACATTATCAAGTCAAAGTTTGTGCACTTGGATTACAGCGATGCAATTGAAATCTTAAAAAAATGTAACAAGAAATTTGAATACCCTGTCCAATGGGGTGTTGATCTTCAATCTGAACACGAACGTTACCTAGCTGAAGAGCATATTGGCGCACCCATTATTTTAAAAAACTATCCAAAAGACATTAAAGCCTTCTACATGAAATTAAATGAAGATGGTAAAACAGTGGCGGCCATGGATGTTTTAGTACCTGGAATAGGGGAAATTATTGGCGGAAGTCAACGTGAAGAAAATATTGAGGCGCTCGATAAACGCCTTGCTGAGATGGGACTTAGTAAAGATGATTATACTTGGTACCGAGATTTGCGCAAATATGGGACTGTGCCACATGCTGGATTTGGTCTAGGTTTCGAACGCCTTGTTTCGTATGTAACAGGCGTGCAAAATATCCGTGACGTGATTGCATTCCCACGCACACCAGGCAGTGCTGATTTTTGATTTTTATCACTGCATTATAAGCCAAATGGATTGATCCAATTGACAAGATTTATTGCGTATTGGTAATGGTTTATGCCGCCTGCAATCCCAATGGGATTTTGGTGGATAAAGCGTTGTTGCTGCGGACAATAATAACGAAAACGATTGTAATGTAAAGCTGATTCTACATCAAAATAATGACCTTGAAAACGCAGTGGATTGATTATTTTATTTGTGCGGCTACCCTGCTCTGTGTCAGCTTCATAACCAAAAACGTTGCTGTTATTTTGCCATACTATTTGCTGATGTTTGTCAGTTAAACAAACTGGCGTGCCGAGTTGATCAAGGTGATAATAATACACTTCACCTTCATCTATTAGCGCAATAGGTAAAAAGGTTTCTGGATGATAAATGTACCAGCGATACCTGCCTTTGCAGTATTCACCAATGAGTTGGTTGTCGTCCCAAATGTACTCTATTGTGCCTGTTTCAGTAATTTTGGCACTGCGTCTGCCTATGGCATCATAATGATAATGGCAGAGTTTGCCGTTGTAGTTAAGATGGCATAGTTGATTTAAACCATCAAAACGCCGGTTTTGTAGATAACCTGCCGCTGTACTTTTTATTTGATTGCCACAGCTATCATAAAGGTGATCGCTACCTTTAAAACTCATCAGTCGATCTTGCTCTACACAAATTTTTTGCTGTTTTGCATCCTCTGCTGCCACGCTATGGGGATTACCAAAAGCGTCCCATGGGTACTCTTGGCTCTTTTGACTATTGCATTTTTCAGATCGATCACTTTGCGTGGTAGCCTTAACGTCACAACGTAATAATTGCCTTACTACGCTATATATATAAGAGTGTTCACTACTTTTATTCGTATCATTAACCCGCAGTAATTCACTGCTTTTTATTAACCGATTTACTGCATCATAATGGTATTTACGTTGCTGTGAATAGACATTTTGACGATCCTTGTGCTGTGTTTCACCATGCCAGTGTTGGCATATTAAACGCGATTGCGCATCAAACTCTTGATCTAAAAAAAGTCCATTGCCTTGGCTCTGCTCAATTAACAAATTTGAGCTGTTATAGTTTAAACTCAGTAACGATTGTTTTTTTCCATTTTCTAAACTTAAATTGACTAGCCATAATAATCCATTTTTATTATATTGATAATGCAATTGACTGTTATCTGGCAGGGTTAAACTACTGCGCTTGCCTTGCTTATTGTAATTGTAATTAACTATGTAAGAGTCTTGCATACTTTGAACAACTTTCCCATTAATATGATAAGTTTGCTCTATTTTTCGGTCGCTATTACAAGCAAGCGTCATACGTCCAAGTTTATCGTATCGATAAACGTTATGGTTGTTAAAATTGCTCTGTACATTTTTTTTAACTGCGTGTTGATCAACTATTTTCCCGCGTTTATCACGTCGAAATTTAATAAAGCGATTACCCCCCTCTTCAATGAGGATAAGCTTATCTAACTCATCATATCGGTAATGTTGCACACGTCCATCAAAGCCTGTTATCTGCGTGGGTTGTTGGGTGGGACTGTATTTTATATAATAAGTATTTTCATCGCTACGCTCAATCTCTGTTAAGTTACGCTGTTTATCATATTGATATTTAAGCCAACTGCCACCGGCAAAGGTTATTTTAGTTTGTTGTGAAAGACCGTCATAATCATAACGGGTAGTGTTACCCAAAGCATCTTGCAAAACGGTTAAACGCCCGGCATCATCATATTCATAACGGCTGGTTTGCACGTCATCTAGCCCTTTTTGATAAACAATTTGTTCCACAATTTGACCATTTTTGTTACGATGATATTCAGTAATTAAATCTTGTGCATCACACACCGCATCTAAGCGCCCTAATTGATCATAACTATAACGAGTCATCTTGTCAGCGACTTTTTTTGCTAATAGATCACCTTGAGCGCTCCATTGTAATTCGCTGCAAATGCCATTAATATCGATTGTTTTAGATAATAAACCTGCATCGTTATACTTAAAGTGGGAGCTTCGCCCATCTGTATATGTCTCTGATAATAAGCGCCCTGATGCCGAAAAATAGCGTTTAAATTTACGCCCAAGTGCATTCGTTGTAACTATGTGTTTACCAAAATTATTGTATAAAAAATGTTGCTCACTACCGTCGGTTTCTATTTGTTGAATGAGCTTCCCGCAATCATTATAAATAAAACGCGTTATTTCATTTTGCGCATTAACCATTTGTATTTTTCGTTTTTGATCATCATATTGATATGTCGTTTGGTGTCCACGAGCATTAATAAAACAGGTAAGTAACCCACTATCATCATGATAATAAAATTCGCTATGACCTAAACCATCCGTGCGGCTGCTTTTATTGCCTTCATATTCAAAGGTGTAATGATAAGCGCCATCGTCTCCCCAGTGTCTACTACATTTAGCGTTTTCATCATCACCTAACCATTCAAAATAATGACTAAAACCCGAGGGGCAAATACGTTGTTTTATTAACCCTGCTGACTGGTATTTATAACACTCAGTAAGACCATTACTGTCAATTGCCGTTATTAAAAAGCCTTGTAAATTAAATTGATAACTTGCAAATGGATCTGCTAATAATTGCTCTTGATCGTCCTCATCCATTATATATGGTACAATGCGCACAATATGATCCATGCTATTATAGGACAATGCAATACCACGTTGTGGGCTACAGGCAATGCGTGATAAACGCATTTTTTCATCGTAGCTAAGCTGCAAATGATAACCAAGTGAATCCTTGATCTTTGTCAACAGCCACTGCTCATTTATTTTATCAAATTGCCATTGCCCTTCATCAGGGTGCAGGAGTATGTAGCAATCGAGTCTTGCAAAGACCAAGCCTAGCTCACCACTCGCATGATAACTGGTCTCCCCTAATTTCACCATATCAAAAGCAAAACTATTACCCTCTTGGTCGATGATTTCTAGCCAATCCATACCAGGCTCTAGAGGGCCAGCTTTAGGCGGTGGTGTGTAACGCTCATACAGCTTGGCGCTATAATTATGCGTCCAACCTAAGCCTAAACCGATATCATTTTTTATTTTTGAAGAGCGATACATGCGCGACCACACAATCGAAATCAAGCCATTTAATTGAAAATCTTGCAGTGATAAAATCTCTTCACCGGTTAACATTGAAATCATATCCCCATGACAGGCTGGCTCTACGCAAAATTTGTTTATATTTTCATTATTAACCGTGCCACCTTTTGGTTGGATATTTTTAGCAACTTTTTTTTCGCCCCATATTTGCTGTTTTTTATGCGCAGATCCTCTGGCAATAACCAGCTTAGTTGTCTCTTTCCACTGATGCGTTTGTAGCTGTGCATCTTGAAATGCGCAAAGATCTCCATCCAATAAAAGCACGTCTAAATCATTGTTCTCATCTACTAAAACAGATTCAATGCCACTACCTATCTGATGATATTGCAGATTAGTTTGCAGTGACGACTCATTCATAGATGTCGGATTTAAATTGTTTTTAGGAAGATTAATGAACTTATTTTTTCCTTGCAACTGACTCTTAAGATGGATCATTATTTTAGTTGTTATCCTCATTTATAAAGTTAATTTTAACGTTATTTGTATTCACTATACCAGTTATCATTAAAAATACGCGCCATGGCCTTCTCAAGAGCAAACAAGGCAAAACTTTGTTTGTTACTTGCTCTTCCATGAAAATGGCCGCAGTAAAACCTTAAAACATCAACCGCCAGAATTATGAGCATAACGCTTCTAATGCTTGTGAAAGTTTACTCACACCTATGACTTCCATTGCCGCTATTTTTTCTTTAGGCATATTACTTTTCGGTACAATGGCCTTTTTAAAACCATGTTTTGTGGCCTCCAGCAAGCGATCTTGACCATTACTCACCGGCCTAATTTCACCAGATAAGCCAACTTCACCAAAAACGATTAAGTCTTGTGCTAAAGATACATTTCTAAAACTTGATACTAATGCAATTAATAATGCTAAATCAATCCCTGTTTCAAATACCTTTACACCGCCAACAACATTCACAAAAACATCTTGATCCGCCATTTGCAAACCGCCATGACGATGTAAAACCGCGAGCAATAATGACAGTCTATTTTGATCCATTCCCACAGAAACTCGCCTTGGACTCGCAAGTTGAGAATCATCAACAAGGGCTTGTACTTCAACCAGCAAGGGTCTTGTACCTTCCCAAACAACCATTACAATTGATCCAGAAGTGCAGTCTTCTTTGCCAGATAAAAAAATTGCAGAAGGATTACTCACTTCCCGCATACCCCGATCTGTCATGGCAAAAACACCTAATTCATTGATCGCGCCAAAACGATTTTTTTGAGCGCGTAATGTTCTAAAACGATTATCACTGCTGGTTTCTAATAAAATTGAGCAATCAATACAATGCTCTAACACCTTGGGACCTGCAAGCGATCCATCTTTGGTAACGTGTCCAACCATAAAAACAGCAACATTATTTTGTTTGGCAAAACGCGTTAAATAAGCCGCTGATTCTCGTACTTGTGAAACACTCCCTGGGGAAGACTGTACATCGGACATATGCATTACTTGAATTGAATCTACAACGATTAATTCAGGAGAGTATTGGCGACAATGCTCGGTAATGGCTTCAACACTGGTTTCTGATAAAACCTGTAGTTTATCTGTCGGGAGACCTAAACGCTTAGCTCGCATCGCCACTTGTTGTAACGACTCTTCGCCGGTGACATACAAGGCTTTTTTTTGTTGCGATAAAAAACACATAAGCTGTAATAAAAGCGTACTTTTACCAGCACCAGGGGTTCCACCAATTAAGGTTGCACTACCAGGCACAATGCCACCACCTAATACTCTATCTAATTCTTTAAAACCACTACTAAAGCGAGGTATTTCAGCTAGATCAATATCACCAAGCGATTGAATTGAACTTACCTGTGTTGTACCTGAATAGCCTGATAACCTATCTATTTGCGGATTACTTGGCGCAATGCTAATTTGGGTAATGGTATTCCATGCTTTACATTCACCACACTGCCCCTGCCAGCGGGCCGATGCAGTACCACAATCATTACAAACATACGCACTTTTTATTTTTGCCATCTAGTTTACCATTGTTAATAATATTATTTAACTTAAGCTTTGGGTATACCATGATGCTAATTCAAAGTGCAAGTAAGCTTAGCCCTGCTCAGTGAAATTTTCATGAAGCGCGAAATTAATTTCAAATCAGTGCATCACCACGCATCCTGCAGCGAAAGTGTCAGAATAATTTCAGCCCCCTCTAAATCAACATAGTTAAGTGACATGTCCGCCTTTTGTTGCACAATGGGTTTTGCATGAAGTGCAATGCCAGTACTTGCCTCTGACATCATGACTAAATCATTCGCCCCATCTCCAATAGCAACAGTTTGCTGGATCTTAATATTATACTTTTTCGCCAATTTAATTAATGTTTGTGCTTTTACCTCTGCATCGACAATGTCGCCTGTGACCTTACCCGTCAGCTTATCACCTTCAATGTCAAGATCATTGGCAATAACATCATCAAAGCCATAATCATTTTTTAGTCTGTTCGCGAAAAAATTAAATCCACCCGATGCAATCGCTACTTTCCAATGTGCGTGTTTAAGCGTGGCAATAAAATGCTCTAATCCTGGCATCACTGGCATTGAATCAGCAATTTCTTGTAAAATAGTAACAGGTGCACCTTTTAATTTTTCAACACGCGTACGTAGGCTATCATTAAAATCAAGTCTACCTTGCATGGCCTGGGTAGTCACTTGTGCAACTTCATCACCAACACCATAGAGTTTTGCTATTTCATCAATGCATTCAATTTGAATTGTTGTCGAATCCATGTCCATTAACACCAGACCAGGAGCTGAAAAATCAGGCATTGCATTATGAAGCGCGCAATCAAGCATGGATAAATGCGAATATGCAACAAGCGCCTCTTTTAACTGCTGACAACTATTGGCAAATAAAAATCGTACACAGCTAAGATCTGCAATTTTAAGCGGTTTATAAACAAGGATCTCGCCTAATGCTTTATTTTCTAAAAGGCTTAGTAGTTTTATGAAATCATCGCGTGTGAATCGTTTTCCCATCACGATTAAGCAATTATCAAGTTTGCCGTGGGAAGATTGCGCGTAAAAATTACCGTCACGATAACGCACGTATTTATTGCTTATTTGTTGGGATACTTGCTCAGCCCACCTCAGTAATGATTCAACGTTTGAGGGATGTTGAAGCTTTATGCTGTGTGACAAAATGATCTCCTTTTTATTTTTCAATACATGTCAATATGCGCATATATACCCATATATGCACATATAACAAGCGAAAACGCAGTAGGTATAACCCACAAACATTGCCCAATGTCATCTTTGTAAATGATATTAGTGGTTTTATTATGCTGTGGAAAACACTAAACTTGCCGTTTTTAAAAAATAATTATCAGGAAAGATCAAACCAAATCAAAATTGACTCGGTTTTGTCTATAAAATATTATTTTGTAAAATTTTTATTGACGAAGTCCCAATTAACCAGCGCCCAGAAAGCCTTTAAATAATCAGGGCGTACGTTGCGATAATCGATGTAATAAGCATGTTCCCACAAATCAACGGTCATTAATGGTGTGACAGTTTCATCCGCTAATGGTGTTTGTGCATTCGATGTATTTATGATTGCTAAACTATCATCTGCTTTTTTTACCAGCCACGTCCAAGATGATCCAAAGTTATTAACAGCACTATCATTCCATTGAGATTGGAATGTTGAAAATGAACCGTAAAATGTATTGATCGCAGTTGCAATCTCGCCTGTTGGCTCGCCACCAGCATTTTTTGCCAAACAATTCCAATAAAAAGTGTGGTTCCAAACTTGTGCGGCATTATTAAAAACAGCTCCTGATGCGTTTTCGATAATTGACTCAAGCGATTTGTTTCTTAAATCAGTACCTTCAACAAGTGCATTTAATTTTTTTACATAAGTTGCATGATGTTTGTCATAATGATAATCAAGAGTTTCTGCTGAAATATGTGGCTCAAGATCAGTCTTTGCAAAGGGTAAAGCGGGTAATTTAAATGTCATGTGGTGCCTCTTTCAAAGTTAAGGATGTATTTACTGCAGTTATTAACTGTATTTATTATAAATATTTATTTTAAATATTGACTGTAGTTATTCTCTTTAATAAAATGGTGTTTGTCAATTATTTAATTAAGGTAAAAATAATGGAAATCTTAGAAAAAATTAAAAGCCAAATAAATGAAAATAGTATCTTGCTCTACATGAAAGGCTCCCCAAAATTACCAAATTGTGGTTTCTCATCACAAGCATCTCAAGCATTAATACAGTGTGGGCAACCTTTTGCTTTTATCGATATTTTATTAAATCCTGATATCCGTGCAGAATTACCTAAATATGCCGACTGGCCAACGTTCCCTCAACTATGGGTCGATGGAGAACTTATCGGCGGGTGCGACATCATATTAGAAATGCACCAGCAAGGTGAGTTAAAACCACTCGTTGAGGCAGCAGCGGCAGCTACACAAGACGCAGAAAAAGAGTAATAAACCAAGGCCTGCTTAAATCATGATCCAATAACAATTACCGACTTTAACCATAACCGCCAGGTGAGAGTTGCATCTTGGATCTGAGCTCGCAACAAAATAAACCACCAGCAATGCTATAAATTAGCTATTTTATTGCAACAATGAGTGATCTTTAGGTAAATGCTTCATGATCCATAAAACAAGTTTATGACGAATATGACCTGTTGTTTCATCTGCTACTGCAAGCGGCGTAATGAGTTTATCTTGCACTAATAAACGATAAATAATTTCTTGCTTATCTTTCATCGTCGTCGTGTTGTCAATGCCTGAGTACCCTCGTTTCGCAGCATAACCAACACCTAGCGTTATTGCATGTTGTAATAATTGAGACTCGTTTTTTATTTTTTTCATATTAATTCCTGCCCGCGCGGCTAATCACGTCTTCTTTACAAGCATTACTCTGATAGCATTTATTTAACCTGAGTTCTGGTTAAAGCACATTTTTATTGAGACTAAGTCAATATAACAGGGATGAATACCCAGTGCCAATATTTTGGGTATATACCGCAAATAGACGTAAAAACAGCCGCTTTGCCAAGGATTGCTTACCCAGAGTTCTAACTACTTAACAACCGAAGCAAAGCTTGCTCATCTATTATTTCAATACCGAGATCTTGCGCTTTGCTTAATTTTGATCCTGCGGCAGCGCCTGCAATTAGCGTATTTGTTTTTTTAGAAATGCTACCAGCTACTTTTGCTCCAAGGCTTTGTAGCTTATCTTTTATTGCATCGCGGCTGATCCCTGAAAATGTTCCCGTGATAACAAACGTTTTTCCACTCAATGAAAGAGAGCTTTCTTCAATCGCGGAAATTTCTGACCAATGTATGCCAAGTCTGATAAGATGATCGATCATCATTAAATTATGTTCTTGACCAAAAAAACCGTGAATATGTTTGGCTACAATTTCACCAATATCAGAAACAGCTTGCAGCTCCTCCACAGATGCTGATTTTATGCTCTCGATGTCCTTGCAATAATTTGCTAAGTTGCCAGCTGTAGCTTCACCAACTTCTCGAATACCAAGTGAATATAAAAATCGTGCTAAGGTGGTTTTCTTACTTTTCTGTAAACTATGCATTAATTTGTGAGCTGAGACTTCACCCATGCGAGGTAAATTAACAATTTGCGCCACGGTTAATTCAAAAAGCCCAGCTGGATCCTTGATTAATTCGTGATCAACTAGTAATTCAACGAGTTTATTTCCTAAACCATCAATATCTAAAGCTTTTCGAGAGGCAAAATGCTTTATTGCTTCTTTACGTTGCGCAGCACAAAACACCCCTCCCCCACAACGAATTGTCGCTTCTTCTTCAATACGTTCAAGCGCACTGCCACAAATCGGACATTTTTCTGGGAAAATGATTTGTTTTGTTTGCTTATCATTGCGTTTATCTACTAATACTCTTGCTATTTGAGGGATAACATCCCCAGCACGGCGGACAACCACAGCATCACCAATTAAAATACCCAACCGCGTTAGCTCATCAATGTTATGCAGTGTTGCCTTTGAAACAGTGACCCCACCGACAAAAACAGGTTTTAATTGTGCAACAGGCGTAATAGCCCCTGTTCTCCCAACTTGAAACACTACATTCTCAACAATCGTAACGGCTTCTTCTGCCGGGAATTTATACGCAGTTGCCCAACGTGGCGCACGCGAAACATATCCTAATTTTTCCTGTAAGGCAATGTCATCAACTTTATAAACAACACCGTCAATATCATAATCTAATTGCGCCCGCTTTTGCTCAATTGTTTGGTATTGATCCAAACAAGCATCAATGCCTGATAACAATCTAACTTCGCCAGAGACAGGTAATCCCCACAGCTTTAATTGCTCAAATCGTTTAAAATGACTGTTTGCCAGTTGCCCGTCACAAACACCTATGCCATAACAATAAAACCTTAAAGGACGCCTTGCTGCAATTTTAGGATCAAGTAGGCGTAAACTCCCTGCCGCTGCATTTCGTGGATTGACAAAGGCTTTTTCACCAGCATCAAGTAGTTTTTTATTTAACTCATTAAATCTGGCTTTGTTCATAAATACTTCGCCACGAATTTCTAAATAAGTCGGAATTTTTTCACCGCGCAATGTCAATGGTAGGTTTTTGATGGTTTTAACATTTTCAGTAATATTTTCACCAGTTTGTCCATCACCGCGTGTACCAGCTTGTATTAATATGCCATTTTCATAAATAATGCTTGCCGCAAGACCATCAAGCTTGGGTTCAATGCAAAAAGCAATCTCTCTGCTCGCGGCTTTATCTATAACGCGATCAATAAAGTTTTTCAGCGCTTGTGGCTCAAAGACATTATCCAAACTAAGCATTGCTTTTTTATGGATAACTTGAGCAAATTTACTCAAGACGCGGCTACCTACTTTTTGAGTAGGAGAGTTACTAGATCGTAATGTGGGGTGCGAGTTTTCTAACTGTAACAAATTTTGAAAGATGCGATCATATTCTGCATCGGGTACACTTGGCGTATTTAAGATAAAATACTGATAGTTATACTCCTCTAATGTGTTCGTTAATTCGCTAATTTTCTGTTTAATCGTCTGGTAAGGCATTTTTTTCTCTACATTGTGAGCAGGAAAATCATTTTATCATGTCTGGCAAGACAAGGCAGAGTTTTTGACCTATCAACAATTAACTTATTAATTATTTGTCATGAGTTTTGCAATTCTCTGCCGCTAGAATGAACCAAAAAATGGTAAGTATCTTCTGGTTATTTCCTGCAAAACGGTTAGCACAGTAGGCTTACATGCTGAGGACTGGCCTTGCTACATCATACTTTGCTAAGCGATTTTGATATCCAATAAACTGCTCTTCTGTAAACTCCTTTCTTTGAGAATTTAGAACAATGCAATCAAAATCTTCAGCCATAATTTCGACCGCTGTTAACATCATTTTAAATGATGCTTTAATATTAATCTCCTCATTTGGAGCTGTTAAAAAGAAAGACACACCTTCTGATTTGAATTGTTCAATAGAATCAAGATCAAACGTCCCTGGCATCATCATATTCGCGATGCTAAATAAGATAGGCCCTGTTCCATCTGAGTGCTCGTGCCGATGAAAAATGGACATTTCGCCGAAACGAAAGCCGGAGGTCAAAAAATATTGTAGCAGTTCATGGCCGCATAATTCCCCGCCATCTTTAGCAACAACATTAAAAATAAAAACATCATTAGTATTTTTTTCTTCGGGCGGTTTATTACCATCATTCTCTATCTGCAATTGATCATTATTTTGGGCTGTTTTATGATCGTTTTTGACACTAGTCGCTTTTATATGCAACGATTTAGCAAGGTCGTTATTCCCCTCGTTACTTCTCGCAGAGAAATACATATCATCTAAATTTGTAAGATCATTTGTATTTTGTGGAGCAAATACTTTATCAACATTGTCATTTTCACCAGCCTTTGCTAAAATATCCCTATCCCTTTCTGTTACTGCTTTTAATTGAAGATTCTTATCTTTTTTATGAACAAAAAATCCATGAATTGATACAGCAACAATTGCAATAATACCGATGACTATCAATATTGATTGAAAATTATCCATTTTATTTCTCTTATTTTAAGATGAAAATTAAAACGTATCTTACTTTTCCAGATACGTGTCAATCGATGATCAACAATTCGATTGAACTCTAGTATGTAAAACTCACATTTTTACAGCAGTTATCATATATCATTCACTCTGTAAAATTCAGCAATGGTAACACCTTTATACCCATCCTACCCCGAAATACAATATCAGATCGGCAAATTGACTGCGGATGCGAGGCATAAAATTGAAGGGAAGTTATTAACATCTTTATTTTAATGCCACCCATTGATGATTAACTGCATTTATCATCAATGGGAAATTAAAGTCTTTATTTTATGCCGAGTAGCTCTGCCAATTTCTCAATCTAACTTTATATTTTGAGGTACTTGAGTATAAAATACATTTATATCTGCTTAGCGTCTATACATTGTATTTGTAAATGTGTACTTTCCTCAAATTTTTTATTTTTTTATGTCTTGCATTACTGCAAGCCTGCACTACATCACTTTAATTACCTTGAAAATAGCCAGTGAGTATATCCTATGAGGATCTTCGATAAATAGGCTATGCGCTAACAGATGCAACGCTTGAATTATTAGCTCCATATAAATGATAAAAAGACATAACCGAACACAAACTCGATAACGATCATGCACATCCACTTGCTGGTAAAATATACAGAGTTTTAGACGCCCAAGATCTAATAATTTTTTAATGTTGAAATTATTGTAAGCATTCAATGTAATTTTAACTAGTCATTCATTGCTGCTGCTACGCAAAATGTTGTCTACTCATAAAAATCACAACAAAACAATACATAAAAACACTTTTTGATACTTTTTAAATTGATAATATATTGATTATAATAAGAAAATGCTCTAAATTATTTCAAAATATCATTCATAATGATATAATTTTTATACTCATGCTACATTAATAAATAGTTATAACAAATAGAGGTTACAAAATTGACAGACAAAAATTGGATCGTAGATATGTTCGCATCCGTTGATGAGAAAAATGTTAAAAAGTTTTCATCCTTCCTATCAGATGACTGCCTTTTTCGCTTTGGAAATTTGCCTGCTGTACATGGGGTAGATGCTATCGGTGAATTTGTCAGTGGTTTCTTTGATTCAATTGAATCACTAAAACATGATATTTCTGATGTTTGGATAGTTCCAGAGGGCGCTATTTGCCATGGCATGGTCTCATACATACGCCATGACACATCAGTTTTATCCATTGGCTTCGCAAATATTTTAAAAAGGAATAACGATAAAGTTTACGAGTATCTTATTTTTATAGATACATCGCAGTTATATGCTCAATAATGCACTAACAAGCGCATTAAATAACCTGTAATTGTATCGCTGACCAGCAGGCAAACGCTCTGCAATAAAAAGAAGATGATACACTTGCGGGTTTGCTATGCACCATAAATCAACTTAGCCTTTTTAATATACCCAAGCTTTGTGAAAATGCACGCTAGCCAGACAAATTGGCCGCACCCATTGATGCATTGTTAGCTATTTCTATAAGCATTTTGCACTATTGAACAAACAGTGATTGTCATCTTTATCGTTCTCGACCTGAATGGTAGAATGCTCTATTATAAACTGATCATGCAACTGTTGCTGGATATCCCAAAGGAATTGATTATTCAATAAGTCTTCATTTATAACTAGATGGACCGTCAGGGCAACTTCTGTGGTACTCAAAGACCAAACATGCAAATCGTGAATGCGATCAACACGATCAACACTCAGTAAATATTTTTTTATTTCAGGGATACTAATTCTTTGGGGGACTGCATCTATGGCATAGTTTATAGAATCGCGAAGCAATCCCCATGTGCCAACAGCAATCACTACGGTGATAACAAGACTAACAACAGGATCAATCCACAGCACGCCTTTAACCAGCATGAATATACCAGCGATAACCACGCCTAACGACACAGCAGCGTCTGCCGCCATATGCAAGAAGGCACCCCGAATATTTAAGTCATGTTTTTGGCCTTTAACAAAAAGTAAAGCCGTAAACGTATTAATGATAACACCAATAGCCGCAACCACTATCACCGTCATGCCTGCAGATGGCTCTGGGTGTCGAAAACGTACAACAGCTTCCCATGCAATACCCACCAGCACAACAATTAGCAGTATTGCGCTCAGCAGTGAAGCCATTATTGTCACTTTTTTAAAACCATACGTTCGTTTCTCAGTCGCAGATTTTGTCGCAAGCACGTTTGCACCCCAAGCGAGCAATAGACCAGCCACATCACTTAAGTTGTGCCCTGCATCGGCTAAAAGCGCCAGGGAATTGGCAAATATTCCATAGAACCCTTCGATAACTACAAAAACAACATTAAGCAAGACACCAATAGCAAAGGCTCGATTATAATTGTCTATATTATGGTTATGGTTATGGTTATGGTCATGGGACATGATTTTTCCTTACAGATCTAACTGGTTACTGACAGCATTCGCATGCACATCCCCATGCTAACTAGAAATACCAGCCTTGCTATTACGTTTGATGCGCACATCCCATTACATCGGTTGCGCCTTCACTCTGATTATCGAGTAGACTGCCACCATTGCATTTTGAGTCTAATGAGTATATACCCATGCGAACCATAAATGCAATATCAATAAGGCACATTAGCAGCGGATTTAATGCCTAGAATTGAAGGGAAGTTATTATCTATCGATATTTTAGAGGGTGCAAATTGGTGCAAGTTTCCGCGCAGTTGGAAGATGACTCGGTTTTTATATGGCAGGAAGGTAGCTGGCTTAACCTTTGATGCGCACCTCCCAATTAGCTTAGTTGCGCTTTTCTTTGAGCGGCAAGCTAAGCACACAATTTTGCATGATAACGGCTATAATGCTTGCTCTAACTGGCACGCACCAGATGAATTTTAAAACAAGAGATGAGAGCCCCACCCCTTGTTTTATTGGCATTTAATTTTATTATAAATGAAGGGCGATTAGTTTATACCGCCCTGCTGGCTATTATTACTGCAACATAGCACCTTTAGCCTAAAAAGGTATAGCACCTTCATCCTCAAGAGACATAGCCCTGCCATTTATATCAAAACTGCCTTTATAATCACCCATTTTAAGTACTTTACTGCCATCAGTCGCGGTGGAAATTTTAAATATATCAGGTACTTCTGTGCCAATATTAAGGGATTCTATAACATTTGCCCCCAGCACGAGGTTTTCCCAATCATTGAGCTTCCAGCCTGTTTGCCCATAGCCATGGTATAAATCTGTTACAGCAAGGTTAAAGCTAATTTGGTTATTCAGCCAGTCAACGTACTCTCCAGTAGTTGGCTTTATTCGTACCGTGGTGGCCTTAATACCTATCTGAGTAAAATTATCATTGGACCTACCCACAACAATGTCAGCATCTATTGCCACTATGTATAGCCTATCATCAGCTACACACCCATTCAACGTATTCCGATAAAAGGCAATGGCCATTGATAGTTTGTCGCCATCGAACTCCAAGAATTTCAGCTGCAAATATTTTGCATTACCTTTTGCTATGCGGCAGCTATACAGCCATTGACCAGTAAGTCCCGCAGCGACTGGCTGTTGCCCAGACGGCGTAGTTATTTTTTTCTGCAGAGTAGCTGTGCTGCTATTAGTAAGCGAGATAGGCCTGCCATCGCTATCTAGATTGCCCCCCTGAGAGCCCAGTTTGAGTACTTTATGAGTTGTGCCATCATCCATGATGTCGGAAATTTGGAAGATATCAGGCACTACTTTGGTAATTTTAAAGCTATTTTTGGCAGCATCTATACTAGAGAGGTCTTTCCAATAATACCTATCCCAGTCTGTTAGCCCATACCCATTGTATATAGATTGCATACTGGTGTGCCCAGTATTATTAAGTAAGGCCGTAAGGGTGCTATTCATTGGAGCTAGAATTACTTTTGTGGTGGTGATATTTATCTTGGTATGCTCAGTTGGTGTGCCTGGGGTTACCTCTGCGCCGAGCTCAATGCCAGCCACTTCCCGCTCGCGAAGTACTTCTTCACTGTGTTTGCAATTAGTATTGGGCAGGTAAAAAAACTTGGTTGTGGTTCGTTTATTGCCCTTAAAGTTAAATATGTCCTGCTCATCATAACCATCTAGATCCTTTGATGCTTGACAGGTAGTGCTCCATGATCCCTCAAGTGACTGTGATAATGATGGAGTAGTTACTACTGAAGGTGTTACTGAAGGTGTTACTGAAGGTGTTACTGAAGGTGTTACCGGATTAGGCGCGGAATCATTTCCACCGCCACCACAGGCGGTTAGCATAACCATACTTATAAAAAAAATTACCAGTTGTAATTTGCTGTTAAGCGCCATAGTGTATCTCCTTACACATAAACAATTAAAATTTAACTTTTTTAACATGCTACACCAAGCGCATAACTTAACCATAAATAAAATTTGCATATGTGATCAAAACGATACTTATACTGGGTATATACCCATGCTACCCAGAAATGCAATATCAGTAAGGCACATTAGCCGCGTATTTAATACATAAAATTGCAGGGAAGTTATTATCTATCGATATTTTAGAGGGGGCAAATTGGTGCACGTTGCCGCGCATTTGGAAGATGAATCGGTTTTTATATGACCGGAAGATAGTCCAGCTTAACCTTTGATGCGCACGTCCCCATTAGCTTAGTTGCGCTTTGCTTTGAGCTGCGAGCAAAGCACACAAGCGCGCATTTTGCATGATAACGGCTATAAGGATTACTCTAACTGGCACCCACCAGGTGAATTTTAAAACAAGAGATGAGAGCCCCACCCCTTGTTTTATTGGCATTTAATTTTATTAGAAATGAATGGCGATGATTTTATATCGCCATGATGGCTATTTTTACTTCTTAACACGCACAGCAGCTTCAGGCTCAAGAGACATCGCCCGGCCATTTATATCAAAGCGGCCTTTATAATCACCCATTTTGAGATCTTTACGATCCCCTTCATCAGTCGTCACTGTGGAAATTTTAAAGATATCAGGTACTTGTGTGCCAATATTAAGGTTTGTTATCGCATTTGGTACATCGGAGATGTCTTTCCAAGCATCGCTCTTCCAGCCTGTTTGCCCATATCCATAATATAAATTTGTTACCTCAGTGTTATAAAAATTAGCCGCATTAAAAACAGGGGCTGAGTTGTTATAGTATAATTGCTCCAAACTTATTTCTGCCTTAGTGGTCTTGATACCTATCTCGGTATGCTCATTGGCACCGCCTTTATTTATCACCTTACCCAGCACAATGTCAGCCTCAAGGTATACCCTGTATAATCGGCTCGAAGCGAAACATCCTGTGACTAAATTGGTAGAATACGGATAAAAAGAAATCAATGTTTTTAGGTTGTTGCCAGTGAATTCTAGCAGTTTCCGCTGCAAATATTTTTTAGCTCCTTTTGCCCTGCGACAGGGATAGTACCATTCACCAATCAGGCCAGCATTTTGTTGCGTTTGCTCGGGCTGCTCAATTGTCTTGTTCTGCATGAACGCTGTGATCTTCTTAGCAAGCGAGATAGGCCTGCCATCGCTATCTAGATTGCCACCCTGAACGCCCAGTTTGAGTACTTTATCAGTTGTGCCATCATCCATGATGTCGGAAATTTGGAAGATATCAGGCACTACTTTGGTAATTTTAAAGCTATTTTTGGCAGCATCTATACTAGAGAGGTCTTTCCAATAATACCTATCCCAGTCTGTTAGCCCATACCCATTGTATATAGATTGCATACTGGTGTGCCCAGTATTATTAAGTAAGGCCGTAAGGGTGCTATTCATTGGAGCTAGAATTACTTTTGTGGTGGTGATATTTATCTTGGTATGCTCAGTTGACGTGCCTGGGTTTACCACCTTACCCAGCTCAATGCCAGCCACTTCCCGCTCGCGAAGTACTTCTTCACTGTGTTTGCAATTAGTATTGGGCAGGTAAAAAAACTTGGTTGTGGTTCGTGTATTACCCTTAAAGTTAAATATGTCCTGCTCATCATAACCATCTAAACCTTTTGATTTTTGACAGGCAGTAGACCATGATCCCTCAAGTGACTGTGATGTCTGTGAAGTTATTACCGCAGGAGTTACTGCTGGTGTTACTCGTGGTGTTGCAGGCCTCGGCTCAGAATCATCTCCACCGCCACCACAGGCGGTTAGCATAACCATGCTTATAAAAAAAATTACCAGTTGTAATTTGCTGTTAAGCTGCATAGTGTATCTCCTTTTTACATAAACAATTAAAATTTAACTTTAACTTTAACTTTAACTTTAACTTTAACTTTAACTTTAACTTTAACTTTAACTTTAACTTTAACTTTAACTTTAACTTTAACTTTAACTTTAACTTTAACTTTAACTTTAACTTTAACTTTAACTTTAACATGCTACAACTGGACGGATAAATTAACCATAAATAAAATTTGCATATGTGACCTGAACAATACTTATACTGGATATGTACCAATACCACCCAGAAATGCAATATCAGTAAGGCACATTAGCCGCGTATTTAATACCTAAAATTGAAGGTACGTTATTATCTATCGATATTTTAGATGGTGCAAATTGGTGCAAATTGCCGCGCAGTTGAAAGATGACTCGGTTTTTATATGACCGGAAGATAGTCCAGCTTAACCTTTGATGCGCACGTCCCCATTAGCTTAGTTGCGCTTTGCTTTGAGCTGCGAGCAAAGCACACAAGCGCGCATTTTGCATGATAACGGCTATAAGGATTACTCTAACTGACCAGCACCAGATGAATTTTAAAACAAGAGATGAGAGCCACTTGTTTTATTACTATTTAATTTTATTAGAAATGAAGGGCGATGAGTTTATATCGCCCTGCTGGCTATTATTACTGCAACGTAGCACCTTTAGCCTCAAGAGACATAGCCCTGCCATTTATATCAAAAGTGCCTTGATAATCGCCCATTTTAAGTTCTTTACCGCCACCAGTCACGGTGGAAATTTTGAAGATATCAGGAACTTGTGTGCCAATATTAAGCTTTTTTATGGCATCTGGTACACCGGAGATGTCTTTCCATTTACCTCGTTGCCAGCCTGTTTGCCCATAACCACTATATATATCTGTTATACCAGTGTTATAAAAATTAGCCTCATTAAAATGACTGACTATGCCCATAAAAAATAGTGGATCCAGCATTATTTCTACCTTGGTGGTCTTGATACCTATCTGGGTATGCTCATTGGTCTCCCCTTTGTTTATCACCTTCCCCAGCACAATGTCCGCCTCAATTTTCACTTGATATAAGCGCTTCGCATCACTATCACAAATCGGCTGCGAAGACGTGTAAAAATCAATCGCTGTTATTAGTTTGTTGCCCTCGAAATCCAAGGATTTCCTCTGCACATTGGATGGATGTCCTTTTGCATGGCGGCAGGGATAGGTCCATTTACCAATTAGTCCCGCAGCTTGCGCCGTTTGCGTTGAGGTTGTCTTGTTCTGCTGGATAGCTGTGATGCTAGTAGCAAGCACGATAGGCCTGCCATCGCTATCTAGATTGCCACCCTGAACGCCAATTTTGAGTACTTTATGGCTCTGTCCATCAACCATTTTTTCGGAAATTTGCCAGATATCAGGCACTACTTGGTTAATTTTAAAATTTGTTTTGGCAGCATCTATACTAAAGAGGTCTTTCCAGAGAAAAATCTTCCAGTTTGTTAGCCCATACCCATTGTATATAGATTGCATACTGGTGTGCCCAGTATTATTAAGTAATGCCTCAAGAGTACTATTCATTGGAGCTAGCATTACTTTTGTGGGAGTGATATTTATCTTGGTATGCCTGGTATTCGTGCCTGGGGTTACCACTGCTCCTAACTCAATACCAGCCACTTCCCGCTCGCGAAGTACTTCCGCACTGTGTTTGCAATTAGTATTCCTCGTGTAAAAAAACTTGGTTGTGGTTCGTGTATTGCCCTTAAAGGTAACTATGTCCTGCTGATCATAACCATCTAGAGCCTTTGATGCTTGGCAGGCAGTACGCCATGATCCCTCAAGTGACTGTATTGTTACTGGCGTCGTTACTACTGCCGGAGTTACTGCCGGAGTTACCGCAGAATCACCTCCACCACAGCCGGTTAGCATAACCATGCTTATAAAAAAAGTTGCCAGTTGTAATTTGTTTTTAAGCGCCATAGTGTATCTCCTTTTCACATAAACAATTAAAATTTAACTTTTTAACATGCTACAACAAACTCATAAATTAACCATAAATAAAGTTTGCATATGCGATCTAAACGCTACTTATACTGGGTATATACCCATGCGACCCAGAAATGCAATATCAATAAGGCACATTAGCCGCATATTTAATACCTAAAATTGAAGGTACGTTATTATCTATCGATATTTTAGATGGTGCAAATTGGTGCAAATTGCCGCGCAGTTGAAAGATGACTCGGTTTTTATATGACCGGAAGATAGTCCAGCTTAACCTTTGATGCGCACGTCCCCATTAGCTTAGTTGCGCTTTGCTTTGAGCTGCGAGCAAAGCACACAAGCGCGCATTTTGCATGATAACGGCTATAAGGATTACTCTAACTGACCAGCACCAGATGAATTTTAAAACAAGAGATGAGAGCCACTTGTTTTATTACTATTTAATTTTATTAGAAATGAAGGGCGATGAGTTTATATCGCCCTGCTGGCTATTATTACTGCAACGTAGCACCTTTAGCCTCAAGAGACATAGCCCTGCCATTTATATCAAAAGTGCCTTGATAATCGCCCATTTTAAGTTCTTTACCGCCACCAGTCACGGTGGAAATTTTGAAGATATCAGGAACTTGTGTGCCAATATTAAGCTTTTTTATGGCATCTGGTACACCGGAAATGTCTTTCCAATCATTGAGCTTCCAGTCTGTTTGCCCATAGCCATTATATAAATTTACTGTATACTTTGATGTATACTTGGAATAAAAACTCTGTGACCCAAAATCTCTATTAAACTGACGCTCCATCGCCCTTATTTGTACCTTAGTGGTCTTGATGCCGATCTCGGTATGCTCATTGGCCGCGCCTTTGTTTATCACCTTACCCACAACAATGTCCGCCTCTATTTCCACTTGGTATCCCATACTATGATCAGGCTTACAGTGTCGATCTATAAGGTGACGATTCTCATCCGTATTCGCATAGCCGACATAAAAATTAATCAATGTTGTTAGTTTGTTGCCCGTGAACGTAAGGGTTGAGTTCTGATAATACTTCGGATTCCCTTTTGCTATGCGACAGGTATACTTCCATGTACCAGTAAGTCTCGCAACTTGCGTCGTTTGCGCTGTGGTTGTCTTTTGCTCAAAGGTAGCTGTGATGCTAGTAGCAAGCGCGAGGGGTCTGCCATCGCTATCTAGATTGCCACCCTGAACGCCCATTTTGAGTACTTTATGAGTTGTGCCATCATCCATGATGTCGGAAATTTGCAAGATATCAGGCACTACTTCGTTAATTTTAAAGTTTGTTCTGGCATCCTCGATATTTGAGAGGTCTTTCCAATAATACCTATCCCAGTCTGTTCGCCCATACCCATTGTATATAGATTGCATACTGGTGTGCCCAGTATTATTAAGTAATGCCTCAAAAGTACTATTCATTGGAGCTAGCATTACTTTTGTGGGAGTGATATTTATCTTGGTATGCCTAGTATTCGTGCCTTTGTTTACCGCTTCTCCGAACGCAATGCCAGCCACTTCCCGCACGCGAAGTGCTTCCTCACTGTGTTTGCAATTAGTATTGGGCAGGTAAAAAAACTTGGTTGTGGTTCGTTTATTGCCCTTAAAGTTAAATATGTCCTGCTCATCATAACCATCTAGAGCCTTTGATGCTTGGCAGGCAGTACGCCATGAGCCATCAAGTAATGCAGTGTCAAAGCTTGTGGGCCCTAGCGGCCTTATTGTCTTAGTTACTGCCGGTGTTACTGCAGGTGTTACCGGAGGAGTTACTGCAGGTGTTGCAGGCCTCGGCGCAGAATCATCTCCACCTCCACCACAGGCAGTTAGCATAAGCATGCTTATAAAAAAAGTTGCCAGTTGTAATTTGTTTTTAAGCGCCATAGTGTATCTCCTTTTCACATAAACAATTAAAATTTAACTTTTTAACATGCTACAACAAACTCATAAATTAACCATAAATAAAGTTTGCATATGCGATCTAAACGCTACTTATACTGGGTATATACCCATGCGACCCAGAAATGCAATATCAATAAGGCACATTAGCCGCATATTTAATACCTAAAATTGAAGAGAAGTTATTACCTATCGATATTTTAGATGGTGCAAATTGCCGCGCAGTTGAAAGATGACTCGGTTTTTATATGACCGGAAGCTAGCCAGGCTTAACCTTTGATGCGCCCCCCCCAATTAGCTTAGTTGCGCTTTGCTTTGTGCGGCAAGCTAAGCACACAAGCGCGCATTTTGCATGATAGCGGCTATAAGGCTTACTCTAACTGACCCGCACCAGATGAATTTTAAAACAAGAGATGAGAGCCACTTGTTTTATTACTATTTAATTTTATTAGAAATGAAGGGCGATGAGTTTATATCGCCCTGCTGGCTATTATTACTGCAACGTAGCACCGTTGGGCTCAAGAGACATAGCCCGACCATTTATATCAAAACGGCCTTTATAATCACCCATTTTAAGTTCTTTACCGCCACCAGTCACGGTGGAAATTTTGAAGATATCAGGAACTTGTGTGCCAATATTAAGGTTTTCTATGGCATCTGGTACACCGGAGATGTCTTTCCAATCAATTTTAGGATAGGTAGGCCAGTCTGTTTGCCCATATCCATAATATAAATCTGTTACAGGATTGATATAGAAACTGATCGCATTAAACACGTTCCCTAGGCGAGCATTAGAAGTTGAGTTTAGCTTTATTTTTACATTTGTGGTTTTGATACCTATCTGGGTATGCTCATCCACCGCGCCTGCGTTTATCACCTTACCCACAACAATGTCCGCCTCGATTGCCACTTGGTATAGAATCCTACTATTATTTGCACACTTACTCGGCGTATTCAGATAAAAAGTAATGTCTGTTTTTAGTTTATCACCATTGAAATCCAAGGTTTTTAGTTGCCAATAGTTTGAATGTCCTTTTGCTACGCGGCAATCATACTTCCATTGACCTATCAGTCCCGCAGCTTGCGCCGTTTGCGTTTGAGTTGTTTTGTTCTGCTTGGTAGCGGTGATGCTAGTAGCAAGCGCGAGAGGCCTGCCATCGCTATCTACAGTGCCTCCTTTATCACCCAGTTTGAGTAATTTTTGACTCAGTCCATTACTTTCCACTGTGGCAATTTGCAAGATATCAGGCACTACTTCGTTAATTTTAAAGTTTATTTTGACAGCATCGATATCCGAGATGTTCCTCCAGTAACCACTCGCCCAGTCTCGTAGCCCATATCCATTGTATACAGACTCATTACTGGTGTGACCATTATTCAACAATAAGTCTACCATAGTGCTATTCATTGGAACTAGCATTACTTTTGTGGTGGTGATATTTATCTTGGTATGCTCCGTGTCCATGCCTTTGTTTACCGCTTCTCCGAGCTTAATGCCAGCCACTTCCCGCACGCTAAGTGCTTTATCACTGTGTTTGCAATTAGTATTCTGCGCGTAAAAAACCTTGGTTGTGGTTCGTTTATTGCCCTTAAAGTTAAATATGTCCTGCTCATCATAACCATCTAGAGCCTTTGATGCTTGGCAGGAAGTGAACCATGATCCAGCAAGTAATGCCATGTCAAAGGTTGTGGGCCCTAGCGGCTTTATTGTCTTAGTTACTGCCGGTGTTACCGCAGGTGTTACCGCAGGTGTTACTGCCGGTGTTACCGCAGGTGTTACCGCAGGTGTTACCGCAGGTGTTACAGACCTCGGCGCGGAATCACCTCCACCTCCACCACAGGCACTAAGCATAACCATGCTTATAAAAAAAATTGCCAGTTGTAATTTGCTGTTAAGTTTCATCTTGTATATCCCTGTATATCCCTGTATATCCCTGTATATCATGATTAAAATCTACTTTACCTTTTTAACATACTATACTCCGCGCATAAATTAACCATAAATAAAGTTTGCATATGTGATCAAAACGATACTTATACTGGGTATATACCCATGCTACCCAGAAATGCAATATCAGTAAGGCACATTAGCCGCGTATTTAATACATAAAATTGCAGGGAAGTTATTATCTATCGATATTTTAGAGGGTGCAAATTGGTGCACGTTGCCGCGCAGTTGGAAGATGAATCGGTTTTTATATGACCTGAAGATAGTCCAGCTTAACCTTTGATGCGCACGTCCCCATTAGCTCATGTTGCGCCTTATCATCGATCATCTGTTCGTATATGACGTTGCATTTTGAGGTCTCATGGGTATATAACAAGAGATGAGAGCCCACCTCTTGCTTGTATTGGCATTTAATTTTATTAGAAATTAAGGGCGATTAGTTTATACCGCCCATGCTGGCTATTATTACTACTACGTACCACTTTCAGGCTCAAGAGACATAGCCCGACCATTTATATCAAAACTTCCTTTATAATCGCCCATTTTGAGCACTTTACCGCCACCAGTCACTGTGGAAATTTTAAATATATCAGGCGTTTGCGTGCCAAGATTAAAGTTTTCCATGGCACCTGGTATACTGATGATGTCTTTCCAAACATTGTTGTTCGGCAAGTCTACTTGCCCATAGCCATCATATAAATTTGCTAAAGGAGTGCTATAAAACTTAGCTCCATGAGAATCCCCATCGTCGTTAGGATAGTGAGAGTAAGACAGCCATATTCCTACCTTGGTGGTCTTGATACCTATCTGGGTATGCTCATTTGCAGCGCCTTTGTTTATCACCTTACCCAGCACAATGTCCGCCGCGAGTCTTACAAAGAATTTCAGATTGCCACTCGCACAATTACTATCAGCCTGAGGGAAAAACTCAATCAATGTTATTCGTTGGTTGCCAGTGAACACCACTACTTTCCGTTGCCAAGAATTGCTATATTCATTTGGTTTGCGACAGGGATAGTTCCATTGACGAATAAGACCCGCAGCTTGCGCCGTTTGCACTGATGTTGTCTTTTTTTGCAGAGTAGCTGTGATGCTACCCACAAGCGCGATAGGCCTGGCATCGCTATCTACATTACCCCCATGATCTCCCAGCTTGAGCACTTTATGAGTAGTACCATCAATTTGCGCCTCGGCAATTTGGAAGATATCAAGTACTGATTCGGCAATTTTAAAGTTTGTTTTAGCAGCCTCGATACTTGAGAGGTCTTCCCAGTGAAAAGTATTCCAGGTGTTTATCCCATATCCATTGTATATAGATTGCACACTGGTGTGACCCGCATTATTAAGTAAGGCAGTAAGAGTGCTATTCATTGGAGCTAGCATTACTTTTGTGCGGATGATATTTATCTTGGTATGCCTAGTATTCGTGCCTGGGTTTACCATTTCTCCGAGCGAAATATCAGCATTGATCCGCTCGCGAAGAGCTTGCTCACTATGTTTGCAAGTTTGTGGGGCATTATTATCGCGCACGTAAAAAAACTTGTCTGTTGTTAGTTTGTTGCCCTTAAAGTTAAATATGACCTGCTCATCATAGCCCTTTAGACTCTTTGATGCTTGACAGGCAGTGCTCCATGATCCCTCAAGTGACTGTGAAGATGCTGGCGTCGTTACTACTGGCAGTGTTACTTCCGGTGTTACCGCAGGTGTTACAGACCTCGGCGCGGAATCACCTCCACCTCCACCACAGGCACTAAGCATAACCATGCTTATAAAAAAAGTTGCCAGTTGTAATTTGCTGTTAAGCTGCATAGTGTATCTCCTTACACATAAACAATTAAAATTTAACTTTTTTAACATGCTACACCAAGCGCATAACTTAACCATAAATAAAATTTGCATATGTGATCAAAACGATACTTATACTGGGTATATACCCATGCTACCCAGAAATGCAATATCAGTAAGGCACATTAGCCGCGTATTTAATACATAAAATTGCAGGGAAGTTATTATCTATCGATATTTTAGATGGTGCAAATTGGTGCACGTTGCCGCTCAGTTGGAAGATGAATCGGTTTTTATATGACCTGAAGATAGTCCAGCTTAACCTTTGATGCGCACGTCCCCATTAGCTTATGTTGCGCCTTATCATCGATCATCTGTTCGTATCCGACGTTGCATTTTGAGGTCTCATGGGTATATAACAAGAGATGAGAGCCCACCTCTTGCTTGTATTGGCATTTGATTTTATTAGAAATTAAGGGCGATTAGTTTATACCGCCCATGCTGGCTATTATTACTGCAACACAGCTGCTTCAGGCTCAAGAGACATCGCCCGACCATTTATATCAAAAGTGCCTTGATAATCGCCCATTTTAAGTTCTTTACCGCCACCAGTAACGGTGGAAATTTTGAAGATATCAGGAACTTGTGTGCCAATATTAAGGGCTGTTATGGCATCTGGTGCACCGGATATGTTTTTCCAATCATTGGCCTTCCAGCCTGTTTGCCCATAGCCATTATATAAAATTTTCATATGAGTGTGGTATAAATTCTCTCTATTATAACTCTCCGCAAAGGCACTAGCTAGCGGCCCTGTTAGTTTCACCTTTACCTTTGTGGTCTTGATACCTATCTGAGTATACTCATTGGCCGCGCCTTTGTTTATCACTTTACCTACAACAATATCCGCCTCTCTTTCCACCTGGGATATGAGGTTCCGATCAATACATTGTTTGGTATTTACGGTGCTATAAATATTAATGAATGTTTTTAATTTATTGCCCTCGAAATCCAAGATTTTCCGCTGCACATAGACTGGATGTCCTTTTGAGATGCGGCAGGGATACGTCCATCGACCAATTAGTCCCGCAGCTTGCGCAGTGTACGCAGAGGTTGTCTTGTTCGGCTGGGTAGCTGTGCTGCTAGTAGCAAGCGCGAGAGGCCTGCCATCGCTATCTAGATTGCCCACCTGATTGCCCATTTTGAGTACTTTATGGCTCTGTCCATCAACCATTTTCTCGGAAATTTGCCAGATATCAGGTACTGATTCGGCAATTTTAAAGTTTGTTTTAGCAGCCTCGCTACTCGAGATGTTTTCCCAGACAAAAATCTCCCAGTTTATTCGCACATGTCCATACCCATATCCATAGTAAATAGACCCATTCCCCGTATAACCAGTATTATTAAATAATGCTGTAAAATGGACATTCATTGCAGCTAGCAGTACTTTTGTGGTGGTGATATTTATCTTGGTATGGCTGGTATTCGTGCCTGGGGTTACCACTGCTCCGAACTCAATACCAGCCACTTCCCGCACGCGAATTACTTTCGCACTGTGTTTGCAATTAGTATTCTGCGCGTAAAAAGACTTGGTTGTGGTTCGTGTATTGCCCTTAAAGTTAAATATGTCCTGCTCATCATAACCATCTAGAGCCTTTGATGCTTGGCAGGCAGTACGCCATGATCCCTCAAGTGACTGTATTGTTACTGGCGTCGTTACTACTGCCAGTGTTACTGGCGTCGTTACTACTGCCGGTATTACTGGCGTCGTTACTACTGCCGGTATTACTGGCGTCGTTACTACTGCCGGTGTTACTGCCGGAGTTACCGCAGAATCACCTCCACCTCCACCACAGGCACTAAGCATAACCATGCTTATAAAAAAAGTTGCCAGTTGTAATTTGCTGTTAAGCGCCATAGTGTATCTCCTTTTTACATAAACAATTAAAATTTAACTTTTTTAACATGCTACACCAAGCGAATAACTTAACCATAAATAAAATTTGCATATGTGATCTGCACAATACTTATACTGGATATGTACCAATGCCACTCAGAAATGCAATATCAGTAAGGCACATTAGCCGCGTATTTAATACATAAAATTGCAGGGAAGTTATTATCTATCGATATTTTAGATGGTGCAAATTGGTGCACGTTGCCGCTCAGTTGGAAGATGATGACTCGGTTGTTATATGCCAGGAACCAGCTTTGCGTTCAACATTTGAGGCGGGGTCCACATTAGCTTATGTTGCGCCTTATCATCGGTCATCTGTTCGTATATGACGTTGCATTTTGAGGTCTCATGGGTATATAACAAGAGATGAGAGCCCACCTCTTGCTTGTATTGGCATTTGATTTTATTAGAAATTAAGGGCGATTAGTTTATACCGCCCATGCTGGCTATTATTACTGCAACACAGCACCTTTAGCCTCAAGAGACATCGCCCGACCATTTATATCAAAACTTCCTTTATAATCGCCCATTTTAAGTTCTTTACCGCCACCAGTCACGGTGGAAATTTTGAAGATATCAGGAACTTGTGTGCCAATATTAAGGGCTGTTATGGCATCTGGTGCACCGGATATGTTTTTCCAATCATTGGCCTTCCAGCCTGTTTGCCCATAGCCATTATATAAAACTGTCATATAAGTGTGGTATAAATTCTCTTTATTATAATACCCCGCAAAGTCACTAGCTAGCGACCCTGTTAGTTTCACCTTTACCTTTGTGGTCTTGATACCTATCTGAGTATACTCATTGGCCGCGCCTTTGTTTATCACTTTACCTACAACAATATCCGCCTCTCTTTCCACGTGGTATATGAGGAGCTGATCAATACATTGTTCGTCTCCTAACCTGGAATAAAAAGCAATGAATGTTTTTAATTTATTGCCCTCGAAATCCAAGGTTTTTAGCTGCAGATAGGATGCATGTCCTTTTGAGATGCGGCAGGGATACGTCCATTGACCAATTAGTCCCGCAGCTTGCGCAGTGTACGCAGAGGTTGTCTTGTTCGGCTGGGTAGCTGTGCTGCTAGTAGCAAGCGCGAGAGGCCTGCCATCGCTATCTAGATTGCCCACCTGATTGCCCATTTTGAGTACTTTATGGCTCTGTCCATCAACCATTTTCTCGGAAATTTGCCAGATATCAGGTACTCATTCGGCAATTTTAAAGTTTGTTTTAGCAGCCTCGCTACTTGAGAGGTCTTCCCAGCGAAAAGTATTCCAGTTTGGTAGCCCATATCCATAGTAAATAGACCCATTCCCCGTATGACCAGTATTATTAAATAATGCTGTAAAGTGGGCATTCATTGCAGCTAGCAGTACTTTTGTGGTAGTGATATTTATCTTGGTATGGCTGGTATTCGTGCCTGGGGTTACCACTGCGCCGAACTCAATACCAGCCACTTCCCGCACGCGAATTACTTCCGCACTGTGTTTGCAATTAGTATTCTGCGCGTAAAAAGACTTGGTTGTGGTTCGTGTATTGCCCTTAAAGTTAAATATGTCCTGCTCATCATAACCATCTAGAGCCTTTGGTGATTGGCAGGCAGTACGCCATGATCCCTCAAGTGACTGTATTGTTACTGGCGTCGTTACTACTGCCAGTGTTACTGGCGTCGTTACTACTGCCGGTATTACTGGCGTCGTTACTACAGCCGGTATTACTGGCGTCGTTACTACTGTCTGTATTACTGGCGTCGTTACTACTGCCGGTGTTACTGGCGTCGTTACTACTGCCGGTGTTACCAGATTTGGCGCGGAATCACCTCCACCTCCACCACAGGCACTAAGCATAACCATGCTTATAAAAAAAGCTACCAGTTGTAATTTACTGTTAAGTTGCATAGTGTATCTCCTTACACATAAACAATTAAAATTTAACTTTTTTAACATGCTACACCAAGCGCATAACTTAACCATAAATAAAATTTGCATATGTGATCAAAACGATACTTAGACTGGGTATATACCCATGCTACCCAGAAATGCAATGTAAGCTCCGCAAATTGGCCGATATTTGATGCCTAAAATTGAAGGTAAGTTATTATCTATCGAGATTTTAGAGGGTGCAAATTGGTGCACGTTGCCGCGCAATTGGAATATGACTCGGTTGTTATATGCCAGGAACCAGCTTTGCGTTCAACATTTGAGGCGGGGTCACCATTAGCTTATGTTGCGCCTTATCATCGGTCATCTGTTCCATGCCACCGTTGCATTTTGAAGTTGCATTGGTATAGAATAGAACAAAGCTTCTTTTAGTAAATATTTAAGGTCAAAATGCCCAATACATCTGAATTCACTCACCAACTCAGCGCACTCGGCTATCTTTTAAAAGGATGGCAACTCATTAAACACCCAAAACTAAGGTCTTTTATTTTGATCCCTTTGTTCATTAATTTGGTTGTTTTTAGCATAGCATTTTGGTTTCTTTTTAGTAATATTAATGATTGGATTGATAGCTATATCGCTAAATTACCCGCATTTTTAACCTGGTTAACCTATATCATGTGGCCATTATTAGCTGTTATTATTTTATTTTCATTTTCATTTATTTTTTCAACCTTTGCCAATTTAATTGCAGCGCCTTTTAATGGCTTACTCGCAGAAAAAACAGAAATTTTGTTGATCGGTGACACGATAAATAATGATGGCATACATGAATTAATCAAAGATCTTCCACGGATTTTTCAACGCGAATTACAAAAAATGTGGTATATTTTACCACGAATGATCGGCTGTGCTATTTTATTTCTTATTCCAGGATTTGGACAAACGATTGCTCCGCTAATTTGGTTTGTTTTTGGCGCTTGGATGATTGTTATTCAATACGCTGATTATCCCTTTGATAACCATAAAATAACCTTTGCTAACATGAAAGGCGCTTTACGCAAACGCCCTGCTAAAAGTCTTATTTTTGGTATGCTTATTAGTGTTTTTAATGCTATTCCAATCGTTAATTTTATAATCATGCCGATTGCTGTATGCGGTGCAACAGCTTTTTGGGTGGATATTTATAAGCCGCAATTGCTTTCTCAAAATAATCACGGTGAAAGCTAATACTAGTGACAATCAATTTGCTCGCAAATATTGTCGATAAAATAAAGGCTATTTAAAACCAAAATTGCGCGTATGCCTAAGTTACTTCATAACACAAATAACACGGATATAAACCATTTAATATAATTAAGGAGAAACACATGAATAATGAAGACAATACAGAAGTTTTAAATGCAGTTAAGAGCGCGAGCACAAAATGGAAAAACGCATTTAATTCTGGTAATGCCGCTGGCTGTGCAGAGCAGTATACAAAAGATGCCGTCATGAATGCCAAGCCTTTTGGCACCTATACAGGTACGGTTGAAATTCAAGCTTTTTGGCAAAAACTGCTTGATGATGGCTTTTCAGATGTGAATTATATTGACCCACAAATAAAAGTTATTGATGAAAAAAGTGCGTTGTTAACGGCTGGATGGAAAATGAATAAAGCGTTTGGGATCATCACTAAAGAACTTTGGGTGATTCAAGCTGATGGCACTGCAAAATTGCAAGAAGATGATTTTGAGGCTCAAGCTTAGGCTCTCGCAAAGCATTTTTACGCCGTACAATATAAAATAATTTAACGCCGTTTTCCAAGTCATGGTTTTCCAAGTCATGGTTTTCCAAGTCATGGTTTTTCAAATCATGACCAGCGGCCATTTTTTAGCTACGACTATAATTGCTCAATAGACAACTTTAAAGGTGGATCATCACTCACTTATGAGTCGATATAGCGTTGTTGGATCAATGATGTTATTATAGTCACTATAGTCAAAGCCTTTTTCGATAATGTACTCAGTTAATAGCTCTTTGACCATTTGCACCAGCTTTTGCTTATCCCATACTTTTTCTAAATAGTTATCTAGTTTTGCATGATTGATAGCATTTATTGTATCTTTTTGCGTCGCAAGACCGGTTAATAATATTTTTTTTGTCCCAGCAAAACGATTGTCTTTTTGAATTTCTATTAGCAGGTCAATACCAGATTTACCTGGCATCACATGATCTGAAATGATCAAGGCAACCGGAGAATCTTTTGCGGATAATTCATCTAATAATGTTAAACATTCATCAGCCGATTGACATTCCTCAATATTAAAAAGTTCATCAAAAATACTAAGATCTTGCACAATAGCATCTAGCACTTCTCTTTCATCATCAATACAAATAATATTAAAATAGTCCATTATCTCTTCCTAAAAATTAACCATGCATCTTCCCATAGTAAATACAATAAATTTTTTATCAAATGTGTCCTAACTTCCACCCTATTAATGAGCGCTTTTATTTATCAAATAATCAATCTTACTTGTATTATCCCCAGTATCAAAATAACAGTCTGCAAGTGTTATCTATCCAGAGCATATATACCCATGCTACCCCTAAATGCAATATCAGCAAGGCAAATTGTGCCGATATTTGCGGCCTTAAATTGCAGGGAAGTTATTATCGATTGATATTTTATAACAATGCCAACTGGGGCAAGGAGCCTTGCCCTTCTAGGCCGGACTCGGTTTTTATATGCAAAGAAGCAGCCAAAGCTTTTCATTCGATGCGTACATCCCCATTACATATGTTGCGCCTTATCATCGATCATCGAGTCCGCAGCCGACGTTGCTTTTTATCAATCATGGGTATATACCCTAATATAAATCAACCAACTATCAATACAATTGTTGTAAATGCTTGTGCCTTGTACCCTGTTTTAAGCGAATGAATTACCATTTTACAGTATTATCATTACCAGCTATTAGAATCTTTAGATGGCTAGCGAAAAATAATTTAATATGTAAAGCATTGCAAAAGTAAGTAATAATCCCACAACGCCTAAAATAATTCCCATTTTCATCATTTGTTTTGTTTCAATATTACCAGAGACAAAGGCCAGTGCATTAGGCGGTGTACTAATGGGTAATGACATGCCTAACGATGCCGCAAATGTCACTGCCAAAATGAGTACAACTTCACCGCCGTAAGGCAACAATGAATGCATTGACACGCCTAATGATGCAACAATCGGTAACAATAAATTAGCGGCCGCAGTGTGTGACATAAAGTTTGCCATCACCCAGCAAAGCAATGCTGCACATGAAATTACTAATAAGGGATTCAATGTGGCAAAAGGAATCGTGTCAATAATACTTTTCGCAAGACCTGATTCATCCAGCGCAAGGCCAAGCGCAATACCACCAGACATAAGCCAGAGCACATCCCAAGATATTTTCTTTAAATCTTCTTTAGTGATTATTTTAAATATCGAAAATACCGTCACGGGAATTAACGCAACGACATAAGCGTTCATGCCATGTATTCCCCCCAATAACCACAATAAAATAGTTACCACAAATACAACATAAACAACGATTGCTTTGGACGTTTTTAAAAACTTACCTTCAAGATTTAATTCAATTTTTTTGATTCCTGATGGAAAAAGTTTACATAATAAAACCCACGCAATAAGGAGCAAAATAATCACAAATGGGACACCAAACATCATCCATTGGCCAAAGTTTATCTGATTTTCACCAACTAAATATTTAAGTGCAATCGCATTAGGGGGAGTGCCTATAGGTGTTGCAATACCACCAATATTGGCAGCAATGGGAACAGCAAGAGAAAATCCCACTTTACCTGGATCTTTAGCTGCAAATAAAGCGAGGAAAGGCGTTAAAATAGATAACATCATTGCAGTAGTTGCCGTATTGCTCATAAACATAGAAAAAACCGCAGTGATTAACATCAATCCTAACATCACAAATTTAGGCTCTTTACCAAATGGTTTAAGCAATACTCGCGCAAGGTTTATATCTAATCTATATTTTGTTGACGCTAAGGCAAGAAAAAAACCACCTAAAAACAACATAATAATTGGCGAGGAAAATGTGCCAATAATATCACGATAATCGAGAAGTTTCCCTAAATGAGGGGATGCTATTTTGGTGAACCAAAGACCTTTTGTTGAAATAGTTAATAGCTCAAGTAGAATAACCAAAAGAGAAGTGGCATAGATAGGAATAGGCTCTAATACCCAGCAAAGAGCCGCCAAAACAAAAATACACATGACGCGCTGTTCGACCAAAGTAAACGTTTCAATATGAAATACACTCAGTGGCATAGCTAAAAGAACTGCGGGTATTAAAAAAGGAAGTATATACTTTAGGTACAGAGGATACATGGCTTATCTCGTTATAGTTTACATAAGCGCTATTTTATATTTCTTTATTTTGAAAAGTAGCGTGATAGATCACATAACCTTGACAAATTAAAAGAAACATTCTAGTAACGATCCCTCGCTTTTTAACCTTGTTAAGGCATAAGATAAGCCAATAAAAAAACAGCGCAATATCTGATCTCACACAGTTATTCGCTGCTTAGTTTCGCAATTATCTGGCGTTAAAATTAACCAACAGATGTTGATTTTTTATGATTATTACCTTGCCAACGTTAGGCCGCGCCACTTGCAGGCAGAAATCCAGATCATGCCCCTACTGGCATTGTGACTTCTTTTTCACTTGGCAGAGAATTAAAATCTGCGAATGCTTTACTTATTTTTTCAAACAAATTTGGCGATAAATTATCAAGCGATAATAGACGATTAAGTTGCTCTTTGACAAGCTGTTGACGATCATCGTCTAATCGCTTGAATTGTAGCAACGGCGTAATTAAATTTGCAGCCAACTGAGGGTTTTGTATATTTAATTTGATTAACTGATCAGTTAAAAATGTATAACCACTACCATCACTTGCATGGAAATAATAGCTATTTAAATGTGCAAAGCAACCCACTAATGAGCGCACTCGATTAGGATTGCTAAAATTAAAACTCTGATGGTCAAACAGTGCCTTAATATTATCGATAATATCTATGATTGGACGGGTTACTTGCAGTGCAAACCATTTGTCCATCACCAAACCATTTTCAAACCATTTGTTATCAAAATCAGACATAACTTGCGCAAAGCAATCAAGATCAGCACTACTTGCCGCTGATAAAGCTGCAATGTGATCGGTCATATTGTTAGCCACTGAAACTTGCCTCAGCACTAATTCATTAGCAAGTGAATTGTCTGCCTTGGCAATAAAAAATAACGCCATCGCCGCTAATGATCGCTTCGCCATATCCGTCTCACAGACCACATATTCACCAACAATTTGATTATCTTGATATACATCGATAAAACGTGTTTTTAATCCATCGGCTAGTGCTTGGAAAATAAATTTACGCGCTTGATGTAATGCCTCAATATCAACCTTCTCAAAAAATTGCATTGACGCCGATTCGCTAGTAAAAGAGAACATGATAGCCGTCAAGGCAGGATCTACCTGTTTATTATCAAGCACATTTGCAAAAGCAGGTATAAATGAACTTGGCAAACTAAGTTCAGCTCCTTTTTGAAAATTATCAACATTTTTAATAAGATACGTATTAAAGAGTATTTGCCCTGCATTCCAGCGAGAAAAGTCATCGCTGGCAAACGAAATTAAATGTACTAATTGATGATCGCTGTATTGATATTGGCATTTAACAGGCGCTGAAAAATCACGAAATAAACAAGGTACTGGTTTTTCACTGATATTATCAAAAACAAATGTTTGCTTTGTTTGCTTTAAACTCAATACTTTATTCGTTTGAGAATTACCTAAATCAAGGGCCTTCCCTTGGGAATTTAATAGTTCAATATCAATCGGGATATGTAATACTTTTTTGCTTTTTTGGTCGCTCGTTGGTGCGTTACTTTGCGTAAAAGTCAGTTGATATTGATTGTTTATCTCATCAAAATGATCGGTCACCACCACCACCGGTGTACCAGATTCACTATACCAACGCTTAAACAGTGTGAAATCAACATCATTGGCATCACTCATTGCTGCCACAAAATCATCACACGTAACTGCCTGGCCATCATGGCGCTTAATATATAGCGCCATACCCTTTTGAAAGTTATTTTCACCTAATAATGTATGTATCATACGTATGATTTCAGCACCTTTCTCATAGACGGTTACCGTGTAAAAATTGTCAATTTCTATATAAGATTCAGGGCGGATTGGATGTGACATTGGTCCGGCATCTTCTACAAATTGGTATGTCCACATCTTTCTTACATTATTAATACGATTAAGACTGCGACTACCTAAATCTGAGCTAAATTCATGCTCACGAAAAACCGTTAAACCCTCTTTCAAACTTAATTGAAACCAATCTCGGCAAGTAATACGATTGCCTGTCCAATTATGAAAATATTCATGCCCAATAACTGCCTCAATACCATGAAAATCCGTATCTGTAGCGCTTTTTGCATTGGCAAGCACATATTTCGTATTAAATATATTAAGCCCCTTATTTTCCATCGCGCCCATATTAAAAAAATCAACCGCAACAATCATATAAATATCTAAATCGTATTCAAGATTAAAACGATTTTCATCCCATTTCATAGCGGCTTTAAGCGATTGCATCGCATACGCTGTTTTATCTAAATTACCTTTATCAACAAATAATTCAAGGGCAATTTTGCGCCCACTTTTGGTTATAAAACTATCTTTTAAACAATCAAAACTACCTGCGACTAAAGCAAATAAATAAGCAGGCTTTGGGAAAGGATCTTCCCACAATACCCAATGACGTCCATTATTTAAATCACCGTGGGCGGTTAAATTACCATTTGATAAAAGCGATGGATAAAGGGCTTTGTCTGCTGTGATTTTAGTACTAAAAATAGCTAACACATCAGGCCTGTCGGGATAATAGGTGATACGACGAAAGCCCTCTGATTCACATTGGCTACAAAATGCATCACCTGATTTATATAATCCTGATAAGCATGTATTGCCAAGCGGATCAATTTGAGTATTGATCTCTAATGAAAATTGTTTGGGGACATTATAAAGTTCAATACCCTTGGATAACTCTTTATAGTCATTAAATACTTCACCATCTATATAAATAGATTCTAATGTTAAATTTTCACCAAATAAAAAAAGTGGCGCATCATGATTGTTATTTGAACGCACACGACTGGTAGCTTTAACAGTTGTGTTTGCTTCAAACAAATCAAATTCTAAAGCAATTTTATCAAAAAAATAGTCATACACCCTATAATCAGCGAGAAATATTTCCTTTATCATTTTTAAATCCTTATTATTGAAATGCCATAAAATAATACAATTACGGTAAGTTTATCTACAAATATTCTTTTAATAAAATAAGTTGCTTTGCAACGAACATTCTATAAAAGGTTGTCCCCTTTAAATACCATAAATATGCTCAATACAACGTAGCTTATATGAGTCAATAATATTTAAAGACAATTTAGTACCATGAGTATACCCATGCTAACGCTTTTCGAAATAAATGTTTATGCTAAGCACATAACATCCGTGATTAAAACTCATTAATGATAGAGCATATTGCAAAATAATCATGTATGCTATTTGGTAGATAGCTTTACTCACAAAAAATATAAAGAGCCTTAACTCATGAAAAACAAGATAAAACTATTAATCGTGCTAAGTACTTTTTTATTTGCAATGCCCATTCTTGCACAACAAACACAACAAACACAACAAGCGAAACAAACACAACAAGCGAAACCAACAAAACAAACACAACCAACACAACCAACACAACCAACAAAACCAACACAACAAGCGCAACAAATTTTAGGGGTGCAGGTTGCAAATAAAACTACCATTGATGGCGTAACGTTACAACTCAATGGTGCAGGGATCCGCAGTAAGTACTTTATAGATTTATACGTAGGCAGCTTATATTTACCAGAAAAATCGAGGCAACTTAGATATATTTTAAGTTTACCTGCGGTGGCAATTCGATTAAATATCGTTTCCAGATTTATCTCATCGAAAAGAATGATTAACGCACTGAAGGAAGGTTTCAATAACGCAACTAATGACCGCACCCGTATAATTGAGCCACAAATTAAAGCGCTTGAAGTTTTTTTAAAGCATGAAATAAAAAAAGGCGATCAGTTTACCTTCATGGCCAATAAAAAATATGGCGTAACTATTTATAAAAATAATAAAAAACTAGGCATAATTATCAGCAATCCATTTCGAGTTGCATTACTTAAAATATGGTTAGGTGATAAACCTGCGCAGGAAAGCCTAAAAATAAAAATGTTAAATCTTGCGCCTAAATTTTAAGACCATGCGTAAGTGCATTATTAATTAATATATACCCATGTGACTATCAACATGCAACTAGGCCGCGGACTAGATGATCGATGATAAGCCGCAGCCGATGTAATGGGGATGTACGCATCGAATGGCAAACTTTGGCCGCGCCCGAGCATATAAAAACCGAGCTTTGCACCAACCGGCAAGGCTCCTTATTTAAGTTTGCATTGTTATAAAATATCAATCGATAATAACTTCCCTGCAATTTAAGGCCGCAAATATCGGCACAATTTGCGGAGCTTATATTGAATTTCCTGGTAGCATGAAGATATACTTGCGCTGTTAGGCTAAGTATCTTACCAAAGCCTTGATCATTGAGTTCATTAATCTATTTCTTGGCACTGCCAGAAGATGTCAATGCCTATATCCTTGCAAGAGTTAACCATTTGCAAATCAAAACTATTTGATACTTTTTTGTAAATCAATCAAGGCGCCTTGACTAATAGACATAACACTTCTTACCGGTCTATCTAGCTCAACAATAAGGAGTAATACAATAGAAAGTGCAAGCGCAAATGGAACACTGGCAATTAACACATTACGCCTAGCTTTTTCACCACTTTGCAAACCAATAAGCATCACACCGATAAACGTAAGAGAAAATAACGTCATCCAAATAACAAACGGTATGCGCCCGTGAAGCCCTGTATTTACACGTAAAGTATGAACATCAATCATTTTATTTAACGCTTGGGTATAGAGCATAATGTTTAGATTTTTATTATCATGTTTTAATTCAACAACTTGTTGCCAAAGTGCAACTTGCAGTTGTTCGCTTTTTTTCACACGACTCGCTACATCCATTTCACCATGGCCTTTAATACGCAAATTAATATATTTTTTTAGCATTGCTTTAGCTTGCTTATTAAAGGGCCTCGGTAATAAATCTGCTCGCAAATACACGGTTCCAATAGTATTTGCCTCTTCAATAACCAATGATTTACGATCATTACTTCGATTTGCCGCCATGCTAAATGATAACGCCAGCATAAAAGCCAATAGACTCGCAATGCCTCCACTCATCGGGCCGTAACCACCGAGGCTACCTTTTTTCACTAGATTTTGTGAAAATTTATAGCCAATGCCAAGTATGGTGATAATAGAAAAGAAAAATATCGCGAAAACAATAGCAAGAGGAAGGTGATCAATAAATGAGATATCAGACATAATAATCCTTTAAAATATTTATTTAGCAAAAATGTTCAATTAATTTGCTCAGGATCTATTAATCTGTTAAGGGTTGCAACCCCTTGATCATCAAGAACGATATGGGCAACAGCAGATGTAGCAAAAGAAACCCCACCTGCCGAAGGTACTAGTTCAGCCACAAGGTAGCCCACCAACGGTAGATGAGATACAATCAATACAGATTCAACACCAGATGCTTGTAATGTCATTACTTCAGCAACTGTTTTTGTTGCACTGCCACCAGGTGTTAAAAATTTAAGGGTTTGTTGGTTTTTTATTTTAGGAAAAAGAGCAGATACTACTGTAAATGTTTGTTGCGCCCGCAAATAAGGGCTCACTAACGCCGCATCGAATTCAACCTTTGTATCAGCAAGATAACCTGCCATCTTTTTTGATTGCTCCCTACCAATGAAAGTTAAAGAGCGGTCAGAATCACAAGATGCCATCATTTCAGCCTGTCCATGACGCATGATATAGATATTCATTATTTTCCTTATAAATAGTTGATATTTCAACGTTTTTTGCAACGCTTTGTTGGGTTAAATTCACTTACATGCCGATGAAACAGGCACTCCTAACAGCCAAAATGCGCTTATATTGAACGAAATTAAAACAGCATGGATCAAAAATACGCGTGTTTTTGTAATAAACTAAGCGATTATTTTTCGACAGCCGTGTTACCTGTTATTTTTAAAATGCCTACGCTAATAATAAAAACAGCGATGAAGCCACCAATAAAGATAACCGGCATTGAACAATAGCCTAACACATTCCAAATAATTTCTTCTAATTCACTCATATTTACTCCTTATCATCCACTTTAAGTGCTAGTGTAAATTTTTTATGAAACCATTTTATGAAACCATTTTATGAAACCATTTTATGAAACCATTTTATAAAACCAGGGTAATACATATTACTCAAGTTTCGGAGTTCATATTCGTTGAAATTATAGCTTTTTCTGTTTTATTTTCCATCATATCAGTGCCTCTTGCCGTATTGTGAATTGATCCATTTGTAGCGCTTTCGTAAAAAAGCCAATAACAGTTTGATCGATCTTTTTTAAGATCTCTGATTTTTTACTTTCGGTTAAATTACCTATTTCATTGAGAGCGCCTGCAATTAATGCTTTAAATAAACCCCATAATTTACACCCAAAATTCAACGTCGTAAGGCTTTCTTCAAAGTCATTTCTAACCTCACTTAACTTGGCTCCCACTTGCTCTTCTTTTGCAAATAATAGTAAACAAAAACGCAATCCAGTTAGATGAATAGAAGCGATGTACGCACCATAGTGGCGGCTTTGTTCTTTTAAAAAACCAAGCTTTTGTTTCGCCTCTTTAAAGTAAACTTCAATTCCCCAACGTAGTGCATATATTTCAAGTATTTTTTCATCTTCAAGTAGGCTATCCGTTGATAAAAAGAGAGCCCAATCATTTTTGCTCGCTTGTTGTTTGGCTTCATTCATAGACCGAACGTACAGAAGCTTAACTTTAATCCATTGTGGATCTTTTTTAGTCTCAGTCGTTAAATTCAACTCAACAATAATTGATTTGCTTTGGTAAGGAATATTTTTTAGGTTATGCCATTGACCTTTGATATGTTGCTTATATAACTCTTCAGCACTCAGTAACTTACTCTCTCCATTTTCCATAAAGCGATACTTCATTTTATTTCGCTTCATTCGAACAATTGCTACAAGTGATTGTTCCACCGTCATTTTTAATATTCGTTTCGTTGCAAACCAAGCATCTGCTAAAAAATATTCGGCGTTAATACCATTGCGTATTGCTCTTGATATCATGTCGCAAACCATATCAGGTTTAGTTTGCTCTCTTGACTTTTCGTAACGTTTTGCTGCAATACTACGACCATCTTTAAACTGATAATCAGCAACCTGTCTGTCAGTTTTACTGATAAATATTTCATTATCAATCGGCGTAAATAACTCGTCATTAGCAAGGCCTAGCGTCACTATTTGTTGCCCATTGACACATCGAGCGGTTAAGTGATCGAAGTGCTTTGAAACACCTGGCATCTTTTTACCACGTCTGATTTTAACTGAATCATCGATAACAAAAGCATTCAATTTATTTCCTTCATGGGGCTTAAGTATTTTTTTTGCTGTCAATAATTGTAGCTTTCGCCAATCCAAGTTTTCATGGTTAATAAAATCGTAGAGGGCATCTTTTTTTGAGGATGAGAAACTCAATAACGCATCCCTTGAGAACATCGAAACAGAGTTTACTTTTAGCCAAACCCACAACATCAAGAGGTACACAACACTGTCAGCTGAAGTGCCAGATCGTTTGTTAAATTTTGCGCGTTTTAAGAGATCTTTAAAGCCAATGTTTTTCCATGTTGTACTAAACGTATTATCTATATTTAGATTTTGTTGATTAAGTAAATCCGCAGTAAGCGATGGTAAACCAAAATCATTTATGTCAGACTTCATTTTATGCCTCTTGTGTTTTTTTTATTGTCTAGTTAACAAGAATTATAACACAAGTAGGTATTTTATTCTTTTATATCAGCATGTTATGGTATTTTTATTGGTAAATATGAACTCCGAAACTTGAGATATTATATACTCGTATCATGTAAAATGCGCGGCGCAACGAGGCTATCGAAAATCAAATCAAGGCGCAACATGAGATAATGAAGACGTGCGCATCAAACGTCAAGCATTCCTTTCATATAAAAACCAAGGCCTGCCTAGGGGCATCTTTTATAAAGAGCAAACCTTTAATCAGCAATATTGATATTAGTGTTAATGTTATTGGCTTTATTGTAAAGTCTTCCTTATTTTAGCGGCTTCCTTATTTTAGCGGCTGCTTTATTGTAAAGTCTTCCTTATTTTAAAGTTTGCCTTATTTTAGCGGCTTCCTTAGTTTAAACTATGATATTGGTTAAATTATCCGCATCTTGATTGGTTTTTATACACAAATATAAATAAAACATTACAAAAATGAAATTATTGTTAAATTAATTACAAAAATATGTTACAAAGCGTACTGAAAAATTTTATTTTACAGCGGATGTTAAGCAAGGTCGAAAGTTTACAGCGCAAAATAAAAATGCAAATCCTTTTTTATTTTGAAAAATACCGATAGTGATCTCATAAGTTATGAATAAACTTAGCTGAGATAAAATAAGTGTCATTTTCGTTATTATTTTTGTAAATGGAATAAATATTGACAGCAATCTCGTCTCTAATTTATTCATTTCTGCTAGCCATTATTTGCAAGCCAGCGTATAATACTTGCTATTATAAAAAAAGCAGAGTCTGGTACAATTAAAAAGACAGTAACCATAAAAGGTTCACATCAATTGCTTAATTCACCTCAAACTATTAGCCAGCGCTTGGCAAAATATTAGCGCAGCTAATCGTTTAATAGCGCAAATGCGGCTCCTGATCTGCGAGTCAAGTGAATGGCTATTTTTACATTTTGAGGTAGCTTGGGCTAAACATTAAATACATACACTAATAAAGATGAGAAATGAAATGGCAAAAAAACAACTTGATGCACTGCGAATTTACCTTAACCAAATGATTTTAGGGCAAAGCGAACTCGTTGATGGCTTACTCATCGCATTACTTGCCGATGGGCATATTCTTGTTGAAAGTCCACCAGGGCTTGCTAAAACACGGGCAATTAATGCATTATCAGACGGTATTGAAGGTGACTTTCATCGGATCCAGTTTACCCCAGATTTATTACCCTCTGATGTCACCGGCACTGATATTTTTCGTCAAGAAACAGGCAAATTTATTTTTGAGAAAGGTCCAATATTTCATAACTTAGTATTAGCTGACGAAATAAACCGAGCCCCTGCTAAAGTGCAATCTGCATTACTAGAGGCAATGGCAGAGCGTCAAGTTACAGTGGGCACAACAACATACCAACTCCCAGAATTGTTTTTAGTCATGGCAACCCAAAATCCACTTGAACAAGAAGGCACTTATCCGCTGCCAGAGGCGCAATTAGATCGCTTCATTATGCATTTAGAGCTTGATTACCCTGATGCTGAAACCGAAAAACAAATTCTAGCACTCAATCAAAAAGAAATTTTAAAACAAACCGTTGCAACCATCACTCCATTATTAAGTAAGCAAATTTTTGCGATTCGTAAACAGGTAATGAAGGTCACTCTAGCGCCTCATCTTGAACAATATTTAATTGATTTGGTGATCGCCACACGCCAACCGGCTAAATACAGTGAACAACTTAGCGAATGGATAAGCTACGGCGCAAGTCCGCGTGCGACGCTTGCTTTAATGCGCACATCAAAAGCAAGAGCATGGCTTAATAACAGAAACTTTGTAATGCCAGATGATATTATCACCAGTCTGTTCCCTGTTTTACGCCATCGCTTAATTTTAAGTTATGAAGCAGAGGCGCAAGGCATTAATCCCAATCAGGTGATTAGAGAAATAGTCACCCAAGTAGCTTTGCCTGCATAACCATGATGAGCAATGAAAAAAATAAGCCTGAATTATTAAAGAATACCCCCTATTTAACTGGCGTTGATGTACAACTGAGTGAACTTTTAGCCTATAAACAACAAGCTAAAATGCGCTTAAATCCTATTGCCTCTAAATCTCTTAGTGGGATGACTGGTAAATATTTAGCCAAAATCAAAGGCCGTGGGATGGAGTTTATTGAAGTCAGACATTATCAAATTGGCGATGATGTGCGCAGCATTGATTGGGCAGTTACCGCGCGAACAGGTAAAGCACACACTAAATTATTCCAAGAAGAAAAAGAGCGCCCTGTTTTCATATTAGTGGATCTATCCGATAGCATGATTTTTGGCAGCAAACTTGTTTTTAAATCGGTACAAGCAATGCACTTAGCAGCGCTGCTTAGCTGGCAGGCTAAACAACGTAATGATCGTCTCGGTGGTATTATCTTTAATCAACACAAAATGGCTGAATTAAAGCCAACAGCGCGCAGTAAAGGGCTACTTTCATTTTTATATCAAGGACAAAGCCTTTGCTTATCAAAACCATTAACAGTCGCCATGCCTGAGCCATCGATAACAAAACAAACGCTCTTAGCACAACTCAAACGACTTTTTCACTTAGCACAAACTGGCTGTCAAATTCATTTAATCAGTGATTTTTCACAAATGGACGATGCATGTATTAAAGTGATTAATCGAATCAACAAACATAATCAAATGAGTGCGTGGCAAATAAATGATCCACTGGAATTAACCTTGCCGGTGCAGGCACAAAAAGCACAGCTTAAAATCAACACGCTAACAGGAACTGGCTTTATTAATCAACAATCTACTAATAATACCTACACCACAACAGCCGAACTTCGCCAAGAAAAAATAAATTCTTGCTTTACAAAGCAGGGTATAGATTTATATCACGTTTGCGCTTCTAAACCTCTAATGGAACAATTTCATGCCCGTAAACAGTCATACTGATCCCTTAGCACAGTTGCACGGTATTATTGGCCCAAGTAGTGCATCGTGGTGGCCACTGCCAGTTGTTTATTGGCTATTGTTATTGCTGTTTTTTTTATTGCTAGTCGCGGTAATTTACTTTATTAAACCAGTACAAAACGCAAACAAACAACAACGATACTATCTCGATACCTTATCTAAGTTACAACATAACCATTGCGAGCTTATTACTTTAAATCAATTACTTAAAGGCATTTCAATGGTCTACTTTCCCCGTTCAGAGGTTGCCTCTTTGCATGGAAAGGCTTGGTTCGATTTTTTAATTCTGCATTCCTCATTTGATGAAAAGACATTATTTCAAGGCCGACAAAATTTCATGAAAAAACTTTATACTGCCAAAGATAAAAAGTGTACAAATCTTGATTTTGAACAAGTAAAACAATGGATAAAGCAAATGCCCGCTTTTGCAAAAAAACATGCCAAACTGCGCGCTTCATCATGTGCAACAAACACTACAGCAGAGAATTCAGATGTTTGAGTTTACTTATCTTTGGATGTTTTTATTAATCCCGCTACCTTTTATTGCGCGCCACTTTTTAACGCCACATAAACGCCCTTTTACGCAAGTGTGGATCCCCCTTGCGACAGGTTTACAAGAAGATCAAAGCACCACAAACCAGCACTATTTAAACAAAGCACTGCCTTGGCTGATATGGCTTTTATTACTGAGCGCACTCGCAAAACCTGTTTGGTATGGTGATACTATTCGCATACAACAAAAAAGTCGCAATATGATTGTTGCTATTGATCTCTCAGGTAGTATGCACCTAGCTGATATGAAGTTAAATGGGCAACCAGTTGACAGACTTACCTTAATAAAGTCATTATTAACTGATTTTATCGCGACCAGAAAAGGCGATCGGTTAGGGTTAATTTTATTTGCTGATCACGCTTATTTACAAACACCGCTTACTTTTGATTTAAGAACAATATCAACAATGATCAATAAAAGCCAAATAGGTCTTGTCGGTGTACAAACGGCTATTGGGGAAGCTATCGCACTGGCAGATAAACGCTTTATTGAAAATAAACATAAACAACGTGTTTTAATATTACTTACCGACGGCGCAAATAATGCGGGAGTGGTAGCGCCAATGAAGGCGGCAAAACAAGCGGCTAAAGACCATGTCATCATTTACACCATTGGTATAGGCGCTGATGTAATGGTTCAACGTACTATGTTTGGAAATAAACGCATAAACCCATCAGCTGATTTAGATACAGCGGCATTAACTAAAATTTCTAAACTAACAGGGGGGGAGTTTTTCCGGGCGCGAAATCAACAAGACTTAAGCCGCATTTATAAAAAAATAAATCAGCTAGAACCAATAAAAGCTGGATTTTTAGAATTTAGGCCGACAAAAGACCTTTTCTATTGGCCCTTATCTGGTGCATTTGCATTGCTTATATTCTCATTCATTAACTTTAGATTAAGGAGACGTGATGACCTCCTTTGATAGCAGTTTTGTACCGTTAGAATTTTTACGGCCACTATGGTTAATTGTTTTTTTTATCATTGTGATAGCAACTGCCATACGCTTTATTTTTCGAACAAAGTTCAAGCATAAACTCGCTGGACAGTCTTTAATCGCTGCACATTTAAGCGCACATATTGTATCTAAACCGTCTGTTGTTAAGCGACTTTACTTTTCGCGCTTTTACTTACTGGCCTCGATAATGAGCCTTGCGCTGGCAGGGCCGAGTTTTCGTAGCGTAAATATACCTTTGCATGAAATGGAAAAAGCCCAAGTCATTGTATTTGATCTTTCTTATTCAATGTATGCAACAGATTTAAAACCGAATCGACTTAGCCAAGCGCGTTATAAAGCAATCGATTTTATAAAACAATCACAAGAAGGTGAAACGGGATTAATCGCATACGCTGGTGATGCTTTTGTTATTTCTCCATTAACTACCGACGCACGGTCTATACTCCATCAAATCCAGTATTTATCTCCTGATATCATGCCAGTGACAGGATCTCGCCCTGATTTAGCACTTAATAAAGCTATTGATCTGTTAAAAAATGCAGGTTATAAGGCCGGGCATATTATTTTTATTACCGATGGAATAAAGAAATCAATAGCCAAGAAAATGATAGATACACTTGCTGGAAAACCATGGATTGTCTCGGTATTATCTGTTGGTACAAAAAAAGGTGCCCCGATTAAAATGCCTGATGGAAGCCTCTTAAAAAATTCCACTGGCAATATTATTATTCCAAAAGTAAACATCAATCCTTTAGAGCAGCTTACTAAAGCTGGCGATGGTTTGTTTTTAAACTCTACATATACGGGCAATGAAGTAGCTAAGCTCGCCGATTATTATCAGCCAAACAAATTAAAAAATGAACAAAAAAATAGAAAAGAAAAGCGAAACGCAAAAGGATTTATGAAAGATGATGGTTATTGGATAACTTTTATTCTCTTGCCTTTATTGTTATTATTGTTTCGCAAAGGAATCTTTTTTATTTTAATTTTGGGCGTTACAATACCCTTTATCGACCAGCCTGTTCAGGCATCAATCTGGCACAATCAGCAACAAAATGCACTTCAAGCTTACCAAGCTAAAAATTATAAACTCGCCAGTGAATTATATAAGTCGCCGCTTGAAAAAGGCAGTGCTTACTATCAAGAAAAAAATTATAAATCTGCTTTAGCACAATTTAAACGTGCTGAAATTGCAATGCCCAACAATAGTACCGTTCTGTATAATAAAGGCAATGCTCTGGCGCAACTTAAACAACTAGATAAAGCTATTGCAGCCTATAAGCAAGCTATATCTATCAAGCCTAATTTCAAACAAGCTATTGAAAATAAAAAACTGCTAGAGGCGCTGAAAAAGAAAAAGCAGCAAAACAAAAAGCAACAAAACAAAAAGCAGCAAAACAAAAGCAAGTCTGATAAAAATAAGCAAAACAAAGGCAAGTCTGATAAAAATAAGCAAAACAAAGGCAAGTCTGATAAAAATAAACAAAACAAAGGCAAGTCTGATAAAAATAAACAAAACAAAGGCAAGTCTGATAAAAATAAACAAAACAAGGACCAGTCTGATAAAAATAAACAAAACAAAACTAAGCAAAACAAGGACCAGTCTGATAAAAATAAACAAAACAAAAAGCCACAAAACAAGGATCAGTCTGAGAACAAACAGCCACAAAAAGCGCAGAAAAGCACAGCTCGGAAAAACAAAGATCCATCAGCACAAGCAAACGCCGCAACAGCAACAAATAAAGAAAATAAAAAAAATAAAGAGCAAGAAAAAATGCCCGTATGGATGAAAAATATGCCTGATGATCCTTCATTTTTGTTGAAACGAGAAATGCAAATTGAATATCAAAAACGCGCACGATCTTTCGTCCCAAATAATAACAATGGAGATAACTGGTAATGCCGTATATTAAATCTTCTCGATTAATTTTAAATATCATTTTAGTATGCTTAACAAGCTTAATATTCAGTACACAAGTATTTGCTGGTAGCACACAAGTATCTGCAACAGTAAGCAACAATTCCGTTGTTATAGGGAATATTATTAATTTAACTATCACAGTCACCGACGGTGGTAGTGATGACTACAGGTTTGACTCAAGTTCTTTGAGGAATGATTTTAATGTATCTAGCCCTTCGCAAAGCCAGGAAAGGGAATATATTAATGGCGTATATTCACAACAAATTAAATGGATAGTTAGTATTCAACCGAAGAAATTAGGTAAACTGAAAATTCCAGCATTTAAAATAGGCTCTCTTTACACTCGACCAATCATTATCAATGTCACAAAAGCATCACAAACAGTCACGAAAAATAAAAATGCAAGTATATTTATAACTAATACCGTAAATAAAAAATACCTCTATTTAGGACAACCACTCATCTTAACAACTGTGGTTTACTTGGATTCTCCCGCCAATTCATTAGATCTTAATTCACCTGTTTTAGACAATGCAGACATTGAAATTTTAGGCAAAGATGTAACTGGCAAAACAATACGCAATGGTATCCAATACGAAACTATTACTCGTAAATATCAAATACATACCAAGAAAACAGGGAATATTTTAATCAATTCTCCGTTGTTAACAGGCTCCATAACAAAAATTATCAACACCAATGGGTGGCGACGCAGGGGCGGCTCACAACCCATTAACGTTCGTGGCGATGCACTAAATGTCATGATAAAAGTACTGCCTAAAGCCGCTAAAGGTGCAGCATTAGTCAGTGACAATGTCCAACTGTTTGACGATTCTGATTTTGCCAAAAAACCTATTTATGCAGGCGACCCTATTACTAGAAATGTCACCTTGCGAGTTGCCTCAATAACGAAAGAGAGTATTCCAACTATCAATTTTAATTACCCTAAAACGCTACGTTTTTATCCTGACAAAGATAAAATAAAAAAAATCAACGAAAATGGCACAACTTACACCGAGCGTGAAATGCAGCATGCTATTATTGCCGATAAAGCAGGTAAATACATATTGCCAGAAATTAAACTTGCATGGTGGGACAGTAAAACTGACAAACTCGCCTTGGCAACTATTCCTGCGCGAACCTTGACAGTTTTGCCTGCAAAAAATACAGCAGGGGCAACTAACAACTCAGCAGCGCAAAATATTAATAACTCAAAAACAACCGTAGGGCCCAAACAAACCATTCTTGTGAATAATAAATCACTTATTTATTGGCAGATTATAACTTTTATTTTGTTGATTTTATTGCTTTCTTTAATGGCTTATCATATTTATTATCGTAAAAACTTGCAACAACAGCAACCACATAAAAAACCTAAAGACAGCCCAAGCAATGCATTGCTAGAAGTTAAATCAGCACTGCAAACAAACAATCCGAGTACAGCCTACCTCGCTTTACTACGCTATAGTCAATTAACCTATCCGAGTGCCAAAAACTTATCTCAAATTAGCGGCTTAACTGACCTATCTACTGAAGATAAAGCCTCGCTCGCAAAAGAAATAACAAAATTATCACTTGCTTATACATCGCAAAGCACTCAATGGGAAAGCCGAGCATTATTAGCATTATTAACCAGCGCATCAAACAAAGAAAATTCAAATGAAAATGATAACATAATGAATTTAAACTAAATAAATTACCTGTGTAACCTGCATTCACAAAGAAATAATAACATTTGTTGATATACCCATGTGACTGCAAAACGCACAATCAACAAGCCAAATTGTAGCGATATTTGCGGCCTTAAATTGCAGGGAAGTTATTCTCAATAGATATTTTATAACAATGCAAACTGGTGCAAGTTACCTTGCTCGTTGGTGCTGGGCTCGGTTTTTATATGATCGGGCGCAGTCAAAGCTTTTCATTCGATGCGTACCTGCCCATTACCTTATGTTGCGCCTTATCATCGATCATCTAGTCCATGCCACCGTTGCATTTTATCAAGCATGGAGATATAACCCGCCAATTTCTCGTAACAAATAAAAAAGCAGAAAAAATATGAAGCTACCTAAACTTAAATATACCTCACGGCCATTTCCAATAAATGAGCAAAATCAAGCACATTGGAGGCTAAATTTACCACATGAAGAGCAATTCCATTCAACCATGCAATATATCTCCAACGATTGCGTAGACGAGCTTGACGTTATCATAGGCAAGCCTAAAGTCGCATCGCACGATAATGAGTTACTGGAAAAGCAATCCCCTGATTACTTACAATCGATAGGGCTTGGAAAAGAGATACGACCTAATCTAGCTTCGATAACTGTGAAATTTAAGCTTCTTCAGTATAAAGACCAGCCAACGCCTATCCCTTCATTTAGCCATAGCGAAAAAGCAGGGCTACATAGCGCTCTCAATAAAATAGTTATGGCTGCAGAGATATTAAGAGCAGTGTGCGCTGGCAATAGCGACCACAAATATGCGAGCTTGAAAAGGTACATCGACGGCGCTCACTTGAAAACTTACCTCGACAAAAATGACCATAAGTGTACGGTGCCTGTGGGTTGGCTACAAAGAAATATATATAAAATACATGCCAGGCTGACTAATTGCCTCGACATAATAACATTTATTGATATTCGCGACTATGATGTTGTAAAAATGGCTGCGGTGCAACCGTACCTATCACCTTACCATGAACTACGTAAACTCGAACGCGAGCGCGAGTTGTCGGAAAAAACAAATGGCAATACAACAAATGATCCATTCTATGAAGAATCGAGCTTACACTGTGCCCCTGCTGGGATTACTCTAAAAGTCTGGGATAGTTTAATTCTAGAGATGTTGAAGGGAGTATATGATCATGTAACAGAATTTAGTTACTTTATAATTACTTATCTCGTAGGTGATGATTATCGCTCCACCATAGAGCATCTCTTTGCTCGTGCAATTCATATTAACGGCAATAATTAACTGAGCATGCTGTTTATATACCCATGCTACCCAAAAATGCAATATCAGCAAGGCAAATTGTGCGGATATTTGCGGCCTTAAATTGCAGGGAAGTTATTCTCAATAGAGATTTTATAACAATGCAAACTGGGGCAAGGAGCCTTGCTGTTGGGGCCGGGCTCGGTTTTTATATGATCGAGCAGCCAAAGCTTAACATTCGATGCGTACCTGCCCATTACCTCATGCTGCGCCTTACTCTGATTATCTACTCCATGCCACCGTTGCATTTTATCAAGCATGGGTATATACCCATGAGACTCAGAAATGCGAAGCTTGCCGCGAAAAAGTTGTTAAACTCAAAAATTTTTAAAAGTATCTTCTAAGGAGTACACTATAACAAATTGGCATGCAGTTGATATACTGCCATGAGCCTAATTGTTGCCCGTGTATACCCATGAAACCCAGAAATGCAATATCAGCAAGGCAAATTGTGCGGATATTTGCGGCCTTAAATTGCAGGTAAGTTATTCTCAATAGAGATTTTATAACAATGCAAACTTAACAAGGAGCCTTGCCCGCTTGTGCCGGGCTAGGTTTTTATATGATCTGGAGCAGCCAAAGCTTAACATTCGATGCGTACCTGCCCATTACCTTATGTTGCGCCTTATCATCGATCATCGAGTCCATGCTGGCGTTGCATTTTATCAAGCATGGAGATATACCCATGAGACTCAGAAATGCGAAGCTTGCCGCGAAAAAGTTGTTAAACTCAAAAATTTTTAAAAGTATCTTCTAAGGAGTACACTATAACAAATTGGCATGCAGTTGATATACTGCCATGAGCCTAATTGTTGCCCGTGTATACCCATGAAACCCAGAAATGCAATATCAGCAAGGCAAATTGTGCGGATATTTGCGGCCTTAAATTGCAGGTAAGTTATTCTCAATAGAGATTTTATAACAATGCAAACTTAACAAGGAGCCTTGCCCGCTGGTGCCGGGCTCGGTTTTTATATGATCGTGAGCAGCCAAAGCTTAACATTCGATGCGTACGTGCCCATTACCTTATGTTGCGCCTTATCATCGATCATCGAGTCCATGCTGGCGTTGCATTTTATCAAGCATGGAGATATAACCCGCCAATTTCTCGTAACAAATAAAAAAGCAGAAAAAATATGAAGCTACCTAAACTTAAATATACCTCACGGCCATTTCCAATAAATGAGCAAAATAAAGCACATTGGAGGCTAAATTTACCACATGCACAGCAATGCCCTCTAACCACTCAATATAGCTCCAACGATTGCGCAGACCAAGAGCTTGACGTTATCATAGGCAATACTAAAGTAGCCACGCACGATAATGAGTTACTGGAAAATATATCCCATGAGTACTTGCAAACTGTAGGGCTTGGAAAAGAGATACGCTATGATCTACATTCGATAACGGTGAAATTTATGCTTCTTCAGTATAAAGACCAGCCAATACCTATCCCTTCATTTACCCATAGCGAAAGAGCGGTGCTACATGACGCTATCAAAGAAATAATTATGGCTGCAGAGCTATTAAGAGCAGTGTGCGCTGGCAATAGCGCCGACAAATATGAGCTCTTGAAAACGTACATTGACGAAGCTCACTCGATAACTTACCTCGACAAAAATTGCCATAGGTGTAAGGCGCCTGTAGGTTGGCTACAACGAAATATATATAAAATACATGCCAGGCTGACTAATTGCCTCGACATAATAACATTTATTGATGGTCGCCGCGATGATGTTGTAAAAATGGCTGCGCTACAACCGTACCTATCACCTTACAATGAACTACGTAAACGTCGAGATCCGCGAAGTGATTTTGCAATGCAGCCTTACGATACACAAGATATACAAGATGATACCTTCACTGAAAAATCGAGCTTACGCTCTGCCCCTGCCGGTATTCGTATAAACGTCTTTCAGAGTACAGCTCACCATTTGCTTGAGGATCTAACTGCGAATTCAAGAACATTTAGTCATTTTATAATTGCTGACATAGTAGGTAATGATTATGGCAACAGCATATATAGGGTCTTTAGTCTTGCAATTCTGCTTAGCAAGGATAATTAACTGCGTATACTGTTAATATACGCCCATGAGCCTAATTGTTGCCCGTGTATACCCATGAAACCCAGAAATGCAATATCAGCAAGGCAAATTGTGCCGATATTTGCGGCCTTAAATTGCAGGGAAGTTATTCTCAATAGATATTTTATAACAATGCAAACTTAACAAGGAGCCTTGCCCGCTGGTGCCGGGGTCGGTTTTTATATGATCGGGAGCAGCCAAAGCTTAACATTCGATGCGTACGTGCCCATTACCTTATGTTGCGCCTTATCATCGATCATCGAGTCCATGCTGGCGTTGCATTTTATCAAGCATGGATATATAACTAGCCAATTTCTCGTAACAAATAAAAAAGCAGAAAAAATATGAAGCTACCTAAACTTAAATATACCTCACGGCCATTTCCAATAAATGAGCAAAATCAAGCACATTGGAGACTCCGTTTACCACATGCACAGCAATGCCATTCAACCACCCAATATAACCCCAACAATTCCTCAGACGAGCTTGACGTTATCATAGGCAATACTAAAGTAGCCTCGCACGATAATGAGCTACAAGAAAAGCTATCCACTGAGTACTTACAATCGGTAGGGCTTGGAAAAGAGATACGCTATGATCTACATTCGATAACGGTGAAATTTATGCTTCTTCAGTATAAAGACCAGCCAATACCTATCCCTTCATTTACCCATAGCGAAAGAGCGGCTCTACATGACGCTATCAAAGAAATAATTATGGCTGCAGAGCTATTAAGAGCAGTGTGCGCTGGCAATAGCGACCACAAATATGAGCTCTTGAAAACGTACATCGACGACGCTCACTTGAAAACTTACTTCGACAAAAATCACCAGAGGTGTAAGGTGCCTGTGGGTTGGCTACAACGAAATATATATAAAATACATGCCAGGCTGACTAATTGCCACGACATAATAACATTTATTGATGCTCGCAGCGATGATGTTGTAAAAATGGCTGCGCTACGACCGTACCTATCAACTTTCAATGAACTACGTAAACTTCGAGATCCGCGAAGTAATTTTGCAATGCGGCCTTACGATACACAAGCTGATACCTTCACTGAAAAATCGAGCTTACGCTGTGCCCCTGCCGGTATTCGTATACACATCTTTTATAGTCCAGCTTTCCATTTGCTTGAGGGTCTAACTGAGAATTCAAGAAAATTTAGTCATTTTATAATTGCTGACATAGTAGGTCATGATTATAACGACATCATATATGAGGCCTTTAGTATTGCAATTCTGCTTAGCAAGTATAATTAACTGCGTATACTGTTAATATACGCCCATGAGCCTAATTATTGCCCGTGTATAAGCCGCCAATTTATCGTAACAAATAAAAAAGCAGAAAAAATATGAAGCTACCTAAACTTAAATATACCTCACGGCCATTTCCAATAAATGAGCAAAATCAAGCACATTGGAGGCTAAATTTACCACATGCACAGCAATGCCCTCTAACCACGCAATATAGCTCCAACGATTGCGCAGACCAAGAGCTTGACGTTATCATAGGAAATACTCAAATAGCCTCGAACGATAATGAGTTACAAGAAAAGCTATCCCATGAGTACTTGCAAGCGCTAGGGCTTGGGAAAGAGATACGCTATGATCTACATTCGATAACGGTGAAATTTATGCTTCTTCAGTATAAAGACCAGCCAATACCTATCCCTTCATTTACCCATAGCGAAAGAGCGGTGCTACATGACGCTATCAAAGAAATAATTATGGCTGCAGAGCTATTAAGAGCAGTGTGCGCTGGCAATAGCGCCGACAAATATGAGCTCTTGAAAACGTACATTGACCAAGCTCACTCGATAACTTACCTCGACAAAAATTGCCATAGGTGTAAGGCGCCTGTAGGTTGGCTACAACGAAATATATATAAAATACATGCCAGGATGACTAATTACACCGACATAATAACATTTATTGATGGTCGCCGCGATGATGTTGTAAAAATGGCTGCGCTACAACCGTACCTATCACCTTACAATGAACTACGTAAACTCGAACGCGAGCGCGAGTTGTCGGAAAAAACAAATGGCAATACAACAAATGATCCATTCTATGAAGAATCGAGCTTACACTGTGCCCCTGCTGGGATTACTCTAAAAGTCTGGGATAGTTTAATTCTAGAGATGTTGAATGGAGTATATGATCATGTTACAGAATTTAGTTACTTTATAATTACTTATCTCGTAGGTGATGATTATCGCTCCACCATAGAGCAGCTCTTTGCTCGTGCAATTCATATTAACAGCAATAATTAACTGAGCATGCTGTTTATATACCCATGAAACCCAGAAATGCAATATCAGCAAGGCAAATTGTGCGGATATTTGCGGACTTAAATTGCAGGGAAGTTATTCTCAATAGAGATTTTATAACAATGCAAACTTAACAAGGAGCCTTGCCCGCTGGTGCCAGACTCGGTTTTTATATGATCGGGCGCATCCAAAGCTTTTCATTCGATGCGTACCTGCCCATTACCTCATGCTGCGCCTTACTCTGATTATCTACTCCATGCCACCGTTGCATTTTATCAAGCATGGGTATATACCCATGAGACTCAGAAATGCGAAGCTTGCCGCGAAAAAGTTGTTAAACTCAAAAATTTTTAAAAGTATATTCTAAGGAGTACACTATAGCAAATTGGCATGCAGTTGATATACTGCCATGAGCCTAATTGTTGCCCGTGTATACCAATGAAACCCAGAAATGCAATATCAGCAAGGCAAATTGTGCCGATATTTGCGGACTTAAATTGCAGGGAAGTTATTCTCAATAGATATTTTATAACAATGCAAACTTAACAAGGAGCCTTGCCCGCTGGGGCTGGGCTAGGTTTTTATATGATCGGGAGCAGCCAAAGCTTAACATTCGATGCGTACGTGCCCATTACCTTATGTTGCGCCTTATCATCGATCATCGAGTCCATGCTGGCGTTGCATTTTATCAAGCATGGATATATAACTAGCCAATTTCTCGTAACAAATAAAAAAGCAGAAAAAATATGAAGCTACCTAAACTTAAATATACCTCACGGCCATTTCCAATAAATGAGCAAAATCAAGCACATTGGAGGCTAAATTTACCACATGCACAGCAATGCCCTCTAACCACGCAATATAGCTCCAACAATTGCGCAGACCAAGAGCTTGACGTTATCATAGGAAATACTCAAATAGCCTCGAACGATAATGAGTTACAAGAAAAGCTATCCCATGAGTACTTGCAAGCGGTAGGGCTTGGGAAAGAGATACGCTATGATCTACATTCGATAACGGTGAAATTTATGCTTCTTCAGTATAAAGACCAGCCAATACCTATCCCTTCATTTACCCATAGCGAAAGAGCGGCTCTACATGACGCTATCAAAGAAATAATTATGGCTGCAGAGATATTAAGAGCAGTGTGCGCTGGCAACCACAAATATGAGCTCTTGAAAACGTACATTGACCAAGATCACTTGAAAACTTACCTCGACAAAAATCACCAGAGGTGTAAGGTGCCTGTGGGTTGGCTACAACGAAATATATATAAAATACATGCCAGGCTGACTAATTGCCACGACATAATAACATTTATTGATGCTCGCAACGATGATGTTGTAAAAATGGCTGCGCTACGACCGTACCTATCAACTTTCAATGAACTACGTAAACTTCGAGATCCGCGAAGTAATTTTGCAATGCAGCCTTACGATACACAAGCTGATACCTTCACTGAAAAATCGAGCTTACGCTGTGCCCCTGCCGGTATTCGTATAAACGTCTTTCATAGTCCAACTTTCAATTTTAGTGAGTGTCTACCTAGGAATTCAATAACATTTAGTCATTTTATAATTACTGACATAGTAGATGATGATTATAACGACATCATATATGAGGCCTTTAGTGTTGCAATTCTGCTTAGCAGGTATAATTAACTGCGTATACTGTTAATATACTGCCATGGGCCTAATTATTGCCCGTGTATAAGCCGCCAATTTATCGTAGCAAATAAAAAAATAGGAAAAATATGCTTAAATTCAAAGAAATACCACGTACATTTCCAATAAGTGAGCAAAATAGAAAACATTGGAGACTCCGTTTACCACATGCACAGCAATGCCATTCAACCACCCAATATAACCCCAACAATTCCTCAGACGAGCTTGACGTTATCATAGGCAATACTAAAGTAGCCTCGCACGATAATGAGTTACTGGAAAATATATCCCATGAGTACTTGCAAGCGGTAGGGCTTGGAAAAGAGATCCGCTATGATCTAACTTCGATAACGGTGAAATTTATGCTTCTTCAATATAAAGACCACCTAGCTCCTGTCTATTCATTTACCCATAGCGAAAGAGCGGTGCTACATGGCGCTATCAAAGAAATAATTATGGCTGCAGAGCTATTAAGAGCAGTGTGCGCTGGCAATAGCGACCACAAATATGAGCTCTTGAAAACGTACATTGACCAAGCTCACTCGATAACTTACCTCGACAAAAATCACCATAGGTGTAAGGCGCCTGCAGGTTGGCTACAACGAAATATATATAAAATACATAATCGACTGACTAATTGCCACGACATAATAACATTTATTGATGCTCGCAACGATGATGTTGTAAAAATGGCTGCGCTACAACCGTACCTATCACCTTACAATGAACTACGTAAACTTCGAGATCCGCGAATTGAGTTTGCAATGCAGCCTTACAATACACAAGCTGATACCTTCACTGAAAAATCGAGCTTACACCATACCCCTGCCGGTATTTGTATAAACGTCTTTCAGAGTGCAGCTGAGCCTTTGCTTGAGGATCTAACTGGAAGTTCAAGAACATTTAGTCCTTACATAATTGCTGACATCGTAGGTGTTGATTATCACAACACCATATATAGGATCTTTAGTCTTGCAATTAATATTAACAACAATAATTAACTGCGCATACTGTTAATATACTGCCATGAGCCTAATTGTTGCCCGTGCATAAGCCACCAATTTATCGTAGCAAATAAAAAAACAGTAAAAATATGAAGCAACCTAAATATAAATCACGGCCATTTCCAATCAATGAGCAAAATCAAGCACATTGGAGGCTAAATTTACCACATGCACAGCAATGCCCTCTAACCACACAATATATCTCCAACGATTGAGTAGACGAGCTTGACGTTATCATAGGCAAGCCTCAAGTAGCCTCGCACGATAATGAGTTACTGGAAAATAAATCCGCTGAGTACTTGCAAGCGGTAGGGCTTGGAAAAGAGATCCGCTATGATCTACATTCGATAACTGTGAAATTTATGCTTCTTCAATATAAAGACCAGGCAGCTACTCTCTTCATTTACCTATAGCGAAAGAGCGGCTCTACATGACGCTATCAAGCAAATAGTTATGGCTGCAGAGATATTAAGAGCAACATGCGCTGGCAATAGCGACCACAAATATGCGCACTTGAGAATGTACATCAACGACGCTCACTTGATAACTTACTTCGACAAAAATTACCATAAATGTAAGGCGCCTGTGGGTTGGCTACAAATAAATATATATAAAACACATGCTCTACTGACCAATTACTACAACATAATAACATTTAGCGATGGTCGCCGCGCTGATGTTGTAAAAATGGCTGCGCTGCAACCGTACCTATCACCTGACAATGAACTACGTAAACGTAAAAAGACGCTAATGAATTTTGCAATGCTGCCTTACGATATACAAGATATACAAGCTGATACCTGCGCTGAACAATAAAGCTTACCCAACGTCAAATACAAAGCAGCTTGCAAATACAATACCTCCCCTAAACAATCGAGCTTACACTATACCCTGCTGGAATTCGTATTAACGTCTTACAGAGTACAATTCACCATTTGCTTGAGGATCTAACTGAGCATGCAACAACATTTAGTCATTTTATAATTTCTGATATCGTAGGTGATGATTATTGCGACATCATATATCAGCTCTTTAAGCTTGCAATTTATATTAACGAGGATCTTCAAGGATGTTGATGACTGGCTGATTTAAGGTTATTAGATATCCCCATGCTTCTCAGAAATGCGAAGCTTGCCGCGAAAAAGTTATTAAACTCAAAAATGTTTAAAAGTATATTCTAAAGAGTACGCTATAACAAATTGCCATGCTGTTTATGCCTAATTGTTGCCCGTGTATAAGCCGCCAATTTATCGTAGCAAATAAAAAAGCAGGAAAAATATGAAGCAACCTAAATATACCTCACGGCCATTTCCAATAAATGAGCAAAATCAAGCACATTGGAGGCTAAATTTACCACATGCACAGCAATGCCCTCCAACCACGCAATATAACCCCAACGATTGCATAGACCAGGAGCTTGGTGTTATCATCGGAAATACTAAAGTAGCCTCGAACGATAATGAGCTACAGGAAAATCTATCCCCTGAGTACTTGCAAGCGGTAGGGCTTGGAAAAGAGATACGACCTGATCTAGCTTCGATAACTGTGAAATTTATGCTTCTTCAATATAAAGACCAGCCAATGCCTATCTATTCATTTACCCATAGCGAAAGAGCGGCTCTACATAACGCTCTCAATAAAATAGTTATGGCTGCAGAGATATTAAGAGCAGTGTGCGCTGGCAATAGCGACCACAAATATGCGAGCTTGAAAAGGTACATCGACGGCGCTCACTTGAAAACTTACCTCGACAAAAATTACCATAAGTCTACGGTGCCTGTGGGTTGGCTACAAAGAAATATATATAAAATACATGCCAGGCTGACTAATTACACCGACATAATAACATTTATTGATACTCGCAACTATGATGTTGTAAAAATGGCGGCGCTGCAACCGTACCTATCACCTTACCATGAACTACGTAAACTCGAACTAGAGCGCGAGTTGTCGGAAAACACAAATGGCAATACAACAAATGATCCATTCTATGAAGAATCGAGCTTATACCATGCCCCTGCTGGGATTAGTCTAAAAGTCTGGGATAGTTTAATTCTAGAGATGTTGAATGGAGTATCTGATCATGTAACAGAATTTAGTTACTTTATAGTTACTTATCTCGTAGGTGATGATTATGGCGCCACCATAGAGCTGCTCTTTGCTCGTGCAATTCATATTAACAGCAATAATTAACTGAGCATGCTGTTTATATACCCATGCTCCCCAAAAATGCAATATCAGCAAGGCAAATTGTGCCGATATTTGCGGCCTTAAATTGCAGGGAAGTTATTCTCAATAGATATTTTATAACAATGCAAACTGGGGCAAGGAGCCTTGCTGTTGGGGCCGGACTCGGTTTTTATATGATCGGGCGCAGCCAAAGCTTTTCATTCGATGCGTACCTGCCCATTACCTTGTGCTGTGCCTTACTCTGATTATCGAGTGCGCGGCCACCGTTGCATTTTGATCGTCACATGGGTATATAAGCCACCAATTTCTCGTAACAAATAAAAAAGCAGTAAAAAGATGAAGCGACCTAAACTTAAATATACCTCACGGCCATTTCCAATCAATGAGCAAAATAGAAAACATTGGAGGCTAAATTTACCACATGCACAGCAATGCAGTCCAACCACGCAATATAACCCCAACGATTGCATAGACCAGGAGCTTGACGTTATCCTAGGCAAGACTAAAGTAGCCTCGCACGATAATGAGTTACTGGAAAATAAATCCCCTGAGTACTTGCAATCGGTAGGGCTTGGAAAAGAAATACGCTATGATCTAGCTTCGATAACTGTGAAATTTAAGCTTCTTAAGTATAAAGACCAGCCAATACCTATCCCTTCATTTAGCCATAGCGAAAGAGCTGGGCTACATAGCGTTATCAATAAAATAGTTATGGCTGCAGAGCTATTAAGAGCAGTGTGCGCTGGCAATAGCGACCACAAATATGCGAGCTTGAAAATAGACATTGACAGCGCTCCTTTGACAACTTACTTCGACGAAAATTACCATAAGTGTACGGTGCCTTGGGGGTGGGTACAACGAAATATATATAAAATACATGATCTACTGACTAATTGTCACAACATAATAACATTTAGCGATGGTCGCCGCGATGATGTTATAAAAATGGCGGCGCTGCATCCATACCTATCACCTTACAATGAGCTACGTAAACGTAAAGAGACGCTAATGAATTTTGCAATGCTGCCTTACGATATACAAGCTGATACCTTCACTGAAAAATCGAGCTTACGCTGTGCCCCTGCCGGCATTCGTCTAACCGTCTATCAGCGTGGAATTCACACTTTACTTAATAATCTAACTGAGCGTGCAACAACATTTAGTCATTTTATAATTGCTAATATCTTAGATGATGATTATTGCGACATCATATATGAGCTATTTAAGCTTGCAATTTATATTAACGAGGATCTTCAAGGATGTTGATGACTGGCTGATTTAAGATTATTAGATATCCCCATGCTTCTCAGAAATGCGAAGCTTGCCGCGAAAAAGTAATTAAACTCAAAAATGTTTAAAAGTATATTCGAAGGAGTACGCTATAACAAATTGCCATGCTGTTTATATACGCCCATAAGCCTAATTGTTGCCCGTGTATAAGCCGCCAATTTATCGTAGCAAATAAAAAAGCAGTAAAAAGATGAAGCGACCTAAACTTAAATATACCTCACGGCCATTTCCAATAAATGAGCAAAATAGAAAACATTGGAGGCTAAATTTACCACATGCACAGCAATGCCCTCCAACCACGCAATATAACTCCAACGATTGCGCAGACCAGGAGCTTGGTGTTATCATCGGAAATACTAAAGTAGCCTCGCACGATAATGAGTTACAGGAAAAGCAATCCCCTGAGTACTTGCAAGCGGTAGGGCTTGGAAAAGAAATACGCTATGATCTAGCTTCGATAACTGTGAAATTTATGCTTCTTAAGTATAAAGACCAGCCAACGGCTATCTCTTCATTTACCCATAGCGAAAGAGCGGTGCTACATGGCGCTATCAAGCAAATAGTTATGGCTGCAGAGCTATTAAGAGCAACATGCGCTGGCAATAGCGACCACAAATATGCGCACTTGAAAAGGTACATCGACCGCGCTCACTTGAAAACTTATTTCGACGAAAATAACCATAAGTGTAAGGCGCCTGTGGGTTGGCTACAAAGAAATATATATAAAATACATGCCAGGCTGACCAATTACTACGACATAATAACATTTATTGATGGTCGCCACTATGATGTTATAAAAATGGCTGCGCGGGAACCGTACCTATCACCTGACAATGAACTACGTAAACGTAAAAAGACGCTAATGAATTTTGCAATGCTGCCTTACGATATACAAGATATACAAGCTGATACCTGCGCTGAACAATCGAGCTTACCCAACGTCAAATACAAAGCAGCTTGCAAATACAATACCTCCCCTAAACAATCGAGCTTACACTATACCCTGCTGGAATTCGTATTAACGTCTTACAGAGTACAATTCACCATTTGCTTGAGGATCTAACTGAGCATGCAACAACATTTAGTCATTTTATAATTTCTGACATCGTAGGTGATGATTATTGCGACATCATATATGAGCTATTTAAGCTTGCAATTTATATTAACTAGGATAATTAACTGCGAATACTGTTAATATACGCCCATGAGAATAATTGTTGCCAGTGTATAAGCCACCAATTTATCGTAGCAAATAAAAAAATAGGAAAAATATGAAGAAACCTAAATATAAATCACGACCATTTCCAATCAATGAGCAAAATCAAGCACATTGGGGGCTAAATTTACCACATGCACAGCAATGCCCTCCAACCACGCAATATAACCCCAACGATTGCGTAGACGAGCTTGACGTTATCATAGGAAATACTCAAGTAGCCTCGCACGATAATGAGCTACAGGAAAATCTATCCCCTGAGTACTTGCAAGCGGTAGGGCTTGGAAAAGAGATCCGCTATGATCTACATTCGATAACTGTGAAATTTAGGCTTCTTCAGTATAAAGACCAGCCAATACCTATCCCTTCATTTACTTATAGCGAAAGAGCGGCTCTACATAGCGCTATCAAGCAAATAGTTATGGCTGCAGAGATATTAAGAGCAGTGTGCGCTGGCAATAGCTCCAACAAATATGCGCACTTGAAAAGGTACATCGACCGCGCTCACTTGAAAACTTATTTCGACAAAAATTGCCATAGGTGTACGGTGCCTTTGGGTTGGCTACAACGAAATATATATAAAATACATACCAGGCTGACCAATTACAGCAACATAATAACATTTATTGATGCTCGCCACGATGATGTTATAAAAATGGCGGCGCTGCAACCGCACCTATCTCCTGACAATGAACTGCGTAAACTTCGAAAGAAGCTAAATTATTGGGCAGATATGTATGACAACAATACACCAAATGATCCCTTCACTGAACAATCGAGCTTACACTCTGCCCCTGCAGGCATTCGTATAAACGTCTTTCAGAATGCAGTTGAGCCTTTGCTTGCGTATCTAACTGATCATACAGAAACATTTAGTCATTTTATAATTACTGCTATCGTAGATGATGATTATTGCGACAGCATATATAATCTCTTTAATCTTGCAATTAATATTAAGGAGGATCTTCAAGGATGTTGATGACTGGCTGATTTAAGATTATTAGATATACCCATGCTTCTCAGAAATGCGAAGCTTGCCGCGAAAAAGTTGTTAAACTCAAAGATGCTTAAAAATATATTCGAAGGAGTACGCTATAACAAATTGCCATGCTGTTTATATACGCCCATAAGCCTAATTGTTGCCCGTGTATAAGCCGCCAATTTATCGTAGCAAATAAAAAAATAGGAAAAATATGAAGCAACCTAAATATAAATCACGGCCATTTCCAATCAATGAGCAAAATCAAGCACATTGGAGGCTAAATTTACCACATGCACAGCAATGCAGTCCAACCACGCAATATAGCCCCAACGATTGCATAGACCAGGAGCTTGACGTTATCATCGGCAATACTCAAGTAGCCTCGCACGATAATGAGCTACAGGAAAATCTATCCACTGAGTACTTGCAATCGGTAGGGCTTGGAAAAGAAATACGCTATGATCTAGCTTCGATAACTGTGAAATTTAAGCTTCTTCAGTATAAAGACCAGCCAACGGCTATCTCTTCATTTACCCATAGCGAAAGAGCTGGGCTACATAGCGTTATCAAGCAAATAGTTATGGCTGCAGAGAGATTAAGAGCAGTGTGCGCTGGCAATAGCGCCGACAAATATGTGCACTTGAAAATGTACATCGACGACGCTCACTTGATAACTTACTTCGACAAAAATCACCAGAAGTGTAAGGTGCCTTTGGGTTGGCTACAACGAAATATATATAAAATACATGCAAGGCTGACTAATTGCCACGACATAATAACATTTATTGATGGTCGCAACTATGATGTTATAAAAATGGCGGCGCTGCAACCGCACCTATCACCTGACAATGAACTACGTAAACTTCGAGAGAAGCAAAATTATTGGGCAGAGATGTATGACTACGATGCACCATATGATACCTTCACTGAAAAATCGAGCTTACACCATGCCCCTGCCGGTATTCGTATTAACGTCTTACAGAGTACAATTCACCATTTGATTGAGGATCTAACTTCGTATGCAAGCACATTTAGTTATATTATAATTACTGATATCGTAGATGATGATTATTGCGACATCATATATGAGCTATTTATTCTTGCAATTAATATTAACAACAATAATAATTAACTGACTGACTGACTGAAGTAACATTAGACCCTTATTGGCTCCTTTACTGGTCCCAAAAAATAGTTTATAAGGTCAGCGATGAATAAAATCATTAAATATTCAAGCTGAGATGCATCACTTTACACTCACCATAAAAACTCCAAGTAGGCAAGCGTGAAAGCACACATCGGCAATTTCCACCAAGCTATCACTTGATTAAAAAAGGTATAAATAAATTACCTGCGTAACTTGCCTGCACAAAGAAATAATAACATGGGTATATATAAAAACCGAGTCTGGCCCCAACAGCAAGGTCACATGGGTATATATAAAAACCGAGCACTGCCCCAACAGCAAGGTAACATGTACCAGTTGGTATTATTATAAAATATCAATCAATAATAACTTCCCTGCAATTTTAGGCCGCAAATATCCGCATAATTTACCTTGCTGATTGTGCATTTTTGGGGAGCATGGGTATATATAAAACCAAGTCCGGCCCCAACAGCAAGGTAACTTGCACCAGTTGGTATTATTATAAAATACCTATTGATAATAACTTTACTGCAATTTTATGCCTAAAATATCCGCATAATTTACCTTGCTGATTGTGCATTTCCATCGTAACATGGGTATATAAAAACCGATCACTGCCCCAACAGCAAGGTAACTTGTACCAGTTGGTATTATTATAAAATACCTATTGATAGTAACTTACCTGCAATTTTATGCAGCAAATATCCGCATAATTTGGCTTGCTGATTGTGCATTTTGCAGTCACATGGGTATATATAAAACCGAGTTAGATCCCCAACGAGCAAGGTAACTTGCACCAGTTTGCATTATTATAAAATACCTATTGATAGTAACTTTCCTGCAATTTTATGCAGCAAATATCCACACAATTTGCCTTGCTGATTGTGCATTTTGGTGTCCATCGGTAGCAAATAAAAAAACAGGACAAATATGAAGCTAGCTAAATATAAATCACGGCCATTTCCAATCAATGAGCAAAATAGAAAACATTGGAGACTCCGTTTACCACATGCACAGCAATGCCATTCAACCACCCAATATAACCCCAACAATTCCTCAGACGAGCTTGACGTTATCATAGGCAATACTAAAGTAGCCTCGCACTATAATGAGTTACTGGAAAATAAATCCCCTGAGTACTTGCAAGCGGTAGGGCTTGGAAAAGAGATCCGCTATGATCTAGCTTCGATAACTGTGAAATTTATGCTTCTTCAGTATAAATGCCAGCCAACGCCTATCCCTTCATTTACCTATAGAGAAAGAGCTACTCTACATGACGCTATCAAGCAAATAACTATCTATGCAGAGATATTAAGAGCAACATGCGCTGGCAATAGCGACTACAAATATGCGCACTTGAAAATGTACATCGACGACGCTCACTTGAAAACTTACTTCGACATAAATCACCATAAGTGTACGGTGCCTTTGGGTTGGCTACAAAGAAATATATATAAAATACATGCCAGGCTGACCAATTACAACGAAATGATAACATTTATTGATACCCGCAACCATGATGTTATAAAAATGGCGGCTCTACGTCCGCACCTATCACCTTACAATGAACTAAGTGAACTTAAGCGCAGTATCATGATTTGGGGAGAACGACCTTTAACTACAAAAAATGGCCCCTCCTCGGAAGCATCGAGCTTATATACTATCCCTGCAGGCATTCGGATATTCGTAATAGATGATTCAATTAAGCCTCAGTGTGGTCAATTCAGCCGTGTAAGCGACTTTCTTTCTTATATAATTACCGCTATCGTAGAGGATGATGATTACTCCATCATATATAATCTCTTTACTATTACAAGTAAGATCGACTAGTAGAATTAACTCGCCAATTTAAGCTTATTAAATATAAGCCGCATCATCCAAGAATATTTTTTCCAATTCCCAAGGATCAAGGCTGTGATGCTATTCAAACTTGCAATGTAAGCTCAAGTTTTTTCATTTCCAATAACTTCAATACAAGCTGGCTTTTAAATATAGCTAAATATGCTCTCTTTTGTTGCTCATTTTAATTCTCATATTTGTGAAAATGTTAACTCATATAGCAATAACCGGGTTAATTTTATTGTTTAAATTCCTTGGGGTATTATACTCTTAAACTCTGCAGAATAAGTTGTTCTTTTTTGCTCCTGTTGATTCTCCTATTTTTATATATACTATCTCAAATAGGAATAAGAGTGTTAATTTTACTGTTTAGAATTCTTGGGGAATTATAATTTATACTATGATTTTTTTTAAAAGCTTTTTTTATAATCTCTAAATAACTAAATCCTTTTGATCCTACCGTATTGTTTGCGTGTTGCCTATACAATATTGTAGTATCCTCCAGATAGCCAATACTACCAAATTGGCTTGCAATCAAACCCTGCCACCAGTCGTGCATTACGCTGTCATTTGGTATTGGCAAGGATAACTCTGCCAGCTCTCGGTTAATCATCATAGTACAACCAGTAATTGTATTTTGCATTAACAAGTTATTTAATTTGTTATGTCTAGCTTCTATATATTGGAATCGCATAAAAGACTCATCAATCATATTTAGCTTTTCATCAACCACTTTTAGGTCTGTATGCACTAATAAAGGTATATCACCATACTTTTTTTCCATGCTCTGCATTTTTAATAGTGTTTTTTCTACCTTATCACTTTCCCAAATATCATCTTGGTCACAAAACATAAAATAATGACCATCATCATTTTGTATTGCATAATCCAGTAACGTAGAAAAGCTACATTTCGCTCCGATATTTTCACTTGCTGGAATAACTTGCAACCGATAAGAATTTAATATTTTTAGAGTTGTATCAGCAGAATTATCATCTCTAACGATAATATTAAATTGACTATAAGATTGAGAGTGCAGTGAATCTAACAGCTCTTTTAAATGCTTATCACCATTATAGGTAGACAACAGTATTGTTACTTTTTTATTGTTCATTATAAAACCCTAGTAAAGTCATTCCAATAATCCCATATTACATAGAACCAAAGTGTCATGCCCCGCACAATTATAGACGCGATTACTGCAGATGGCAGATCCATTCCTAGACTAACCAGTAAAAGGCTTATTGACGCCACTGTTGCACCTATACCACCAGGAATAAAAGAAATTGCGCCAGCAAGTAAATTGAATACTGTTGAAAATGAAGTATATCTTAATATTATAATGCACCAAGAAATTTAAACAATAAAATTAACCCTGTTATCCCTATTTGAGTTAACATTTTTAAGATAGGAGAATTAAAATGAGCGCCAAAAGAGAGCATATTCAGGTCAATTTAAAAGCACGCGGCTTGTGCATTGCTTGAAATAAAACGCCGCAACAATTGTACATAAAACCACCTCCAGATGTGTGGCTTAAAAAGCCAAAAGCCAAAACCTAAAACCTAAAACCTAAAAGCCAAAAGCCAAAAGCTGAGCCTCATCTGCTAAAAACCAATAATGTTTAGCGCAAATGGTATTGATTTGATCTTAACTGTAGCAAAGCTCGCATAAGTGCCAATAAGAAATCTTAAATAGTTGTCTTGAGTCTAGGGTTATCTATACCCATGCTACTTATTGAAGTCGCAATGGCTATTATGGCATCAGTAGTTATCGTTGCCTATATTACTTATATAACCTCTGATGCGGTGATTGCTAGGGCCATAGTGAGTACTCATATTTAACTTCTCTCTGCGTTGTTTTGGGGATTATGCGTTATCTGCAAATTTGTTTGCTGTTTAAAGATAGCGGTTCGCCAACTAAAATAGCCTCAAAGATGTTTTTATTCAACTTACCATTGCAGGGTGAGTGATTAGTTTTATTTGCATCCTCCACTATGATAGCAATAAAATATACAATATTTGCAGCTATTTCAATACTAGCTTGCTGTTTCAGTACCTGAGCCTTGTAATTTATTCAGGATATGGAGATCTATATTTAGCGATGTTATTAGGAACATTTATTGGTCTTTTGCTAAAATATACCATTGATAAAAATTACATCTTTTATTATAGTAATGAAAGCTCTCTGCAACAGTCTGTGCTATACGCTGTTACAGGAGGGGCTATTACTGGGATGTTTTGGGTGATTGAAATTGGATTTGATTTTATTTTTGCAACAAAATATTCTAAATACATTGCTGCAGTCCTCAGACTGTCTATTGGTTACACAGTAAAATACTTTTTAGATAAGAAATTTAGTTTCAGGAATAAAAAATGAGTGAAAATAGAGAAAAAATTTTTAACCATTTCGATGAAATTGATAATTATGATGATGAGATTCCAAAACATATAGCCAATTATCTACTCGAAGTAAAAACCCAAAAGATTAAAGAGGTTCTACAAAAGCACTTTAACGCTAAAACTGCAGAAAAATCTATCCTAAAAGGCATAGATTTAGGTTGTGGTACCGGCGGATATATTAATCATCTGCAAAAAATAGATTCGACATTGGCAATCGATGGGCTAGATTATTCACAAAAACAGCTTGCTCATGCTAAATTAAAGGGCTTAAACAATCATTTTATTCATTCCTCAATGAGCGCTATCGACACTGTTAAAGATGAAACATATAATTTTGCCTATGCAATTAATTCTATTCATCATTTGCCGTCGAAAAATGATCAATCCAAAACATTTGCTGAAATATTTAGAATATTAAAACCTGGTGGAACGTTTATTGTGCATGAGATTAATATAAAGAACCCTCTTATTAAGTTTTACGTGGATTATGTGTTTCCAAGAATAAGGAATATTGATGATGGAAGTGAAATATGGTTAACCGAAGCACTTGTAAGAGAAAGTAATTTCATTATTGAACAAACCCAGTGTTTTACATTTGTTCCTGATTTCACGCCCTCTTTTTTAATGGGGATGATGGTAAAGCTTGACAAGCTACTATCAAAATCATTTATTTGCAAATTTGGGGCGCATATTATGTTTGTATTAAAAAAACCTGCAATAAATTTGTAGTATATTAGCTACTTCGCGATTGAGTCTACCCATTAATAAACAAAAAAAACATATGAGTATTACAAGTTGGGGGATGTACCCCAGAGTCAAAAATACGGTCTTTAAATTTGATAAAAAATCGAATCTAAAGAAAATTATAAGTGAACATGAAGATTTAATCCCTTACGGCAATGGAAGAAGCTACGGCGACAGTGCCTTGAGTCGTAACATTATCAATGTTAAACCTCAAAACCACTTCATTGACTTTAATAAAGATAGCGGTTTGCTGCATACGCAGGCAGGCGTTTTACTCTCAGAAATACTTGCAACATATGTCTCAAGAGGCTGGTTTTTAAAAGTTACCCCTGGCACTAAACTCATCACAATTGGTGGGGCAATAGCATCTGATGTGCATGGCAAAAATCATCATGTAGACGGTTGCTTTTCTGAGTGCGTTCAAGAATTTGAAATAATGCTTGCTAATGGAGATATTATTACCTGCACCAAGCAATCTACACCAGAACTATTTAAAGCGACTTGTGGAGGAATGGGTCTTACTGGTGTCATTCTCAATGCGAAAATATACTTAAAAAAAATCAATTCTAAATATATTGACCAAACCACGATTAAGACAAAAAATCTCAAGGAAACATTTGCGGCTTTTGAAGAGTATAAAAGCACGCCATATTCAGTGGCTTGGATAGACTGCCTTGCTAAAGGTTCGCAAATAGGAAAGTGCCTGCTAATGATTGGTGACTTCAGAAATGATGGTAAATTAGACTACAAAAAGAAACCTCAGCTATCTATCCCTTTTAATTTCCCAAGCTTTGCATTAAACAATTACACTGTAAGAGCGTTTAATTGGCTTTATTACCGAAAGTCTAAAAAAGGAGTATCTAAACAAAAAGTTGATATTGACACCTTCTTCTATCCTTTAGATGCAATTGGGCATTGGAATAGAATTTATGGGAAAAATGGCTTTACCCAGTATCAATTTATTTTACCGAAAGAAGATAGCTTTGTAGGACTAGAGGAAATTTTGACCACTATTTCTGATTCAGGTAAAGGTTCATTCCTTGCGGTACTAAAACTGTTTGGTAAAAGTAATGACAACTGGCTTTCATTTCCGCTAGAAGGTTATTCTCTTGCGCTTGACTTTAAAATAGAGGAAGGTCTTTTTGAACTGCTTAATAAATTGGACAAAATTGTTTTAAAGTATAATGGAAGAATATATCTATCCAAAGATGTAAGAGTTGCAAAACAAACTTTTGAAAAAGGCTACCAAAATATAGATAAGTTTAGAGCGTATAGAAAAACCAATGCAATGCATAAAAAGTTTAATTCATTACAATCAAAAAGAGTGGGTATTTAATTATGAGCTATGTATTAATAATCGGAGCAAAAAGTGATATTGCAAAAGAAGTTGCAAAAGTATATGCAAAAAATGGTTATGACATATATCTTGCAGCTCGAGAGGTTAGCTCTTTGAGTGGCTTGGCTAAAGATATAGAAATACGCAATGATTCTAAAGTTGTTTTGCACGAGTTAGATGTTGTGAACTTTGAGTCGCACAATTCTTTTTACCACTCCCTAGAAGAAAAACCTTTAGGGGTTGTATTTGTTGCAGGATATATGGCAGAGCAAAAAGAAGCCGAGCAAAAATGGCCCGAGACACTTAATACTATTAATGTCAACTACACGGGTGCTGTCAGTTTGCTAAATATTATAGCAAACGATATGCAAAAAGAACAAAGAGGCTTTATTATTGGCGTTAGTTCTGTTGCTGGTGATAGGGGCAGGAAAGCAAACTATATTTACGGAAGTTCAAAGGCTGCATTTACTACCTATCTATCAGGCCTTAGAAACCGACTTTCTGAAAATGGTGTCAAAGTACTAACTGTTAAACCTGGGTTTGTGAATACCAAAATGACCAAAGGGTTAGATCTGCCTAAGAAGTTGACAGCTGAGCCTGAAGACGTGGCAAAAGCTATTTATAATGCACAGCAAAAGGGTAAGAATATTATTTACACTAAATGGATTTGGCGATGGCTGATGTTGATTATAAAAAGTATTCCAGAGTGGAAGTTTAAGAGAATGAGTTTGTAAAGTTTAAATCTATTTTTAATTTAAAGTGCTTTTTATACCCTAGAAAAACAGCTATTATAATTACTTTTTTACTGTATATAACACTTGGACTTTTAAAGGCAATAAATGATTCAAAAACGAGTACATATAGCAGCACTTTTATTGGCAGCATTATTATTTTTATTACTTTACGGCTATAAAATCATTGATCCATCCCATATAGAATGGGAAATGACTGGAGATAATTGTTTCAATTTTTTAGGCTGGCATTTTTTTAGAACTGAAGCATGGCATTTCCCCTTGGGAGTGATAAATAAATACCACTATCCTTCGGGCACTGGTGTGGTCTTTACCAGTTCTATTCCCTTACTTGCTATTCCTCTCAAGCTATTTAACGATTTTTTACCTAAAACTTTTCAATATATTGGCTTATGGCTATTAGCTTCATATATGCTGCAAGGATTTTTCGCGTCTTTACTATTAAAAAAATTTAGCAATGATTGGCGACTAATATTATTGGGGACAACTTTTTTTATCTTAGCGCCGATAATGTTTTTCAGAGCATGGGGGCATGAAGCCTTAACAGGGCAATGGCTAATTTTAGCGGCATTATATCTATACTTTTCGCCAGCAACTACGCCCACGCGAATAAAATATATGTTATTAATTCTTATTGCCACAATGGTGCATTTTTATCTACTGGCAATGGTCTTAGCTATTTGGATAGCTTATTTACTCAAAGAATCATTGCTGGGGGCCAATAAAAAATATAGCGCAATATACTTTTTGCTAACCATGATTATTGTTGTGTGCAATATGTGGGTTAGCGGTTATTTTACCATTCCCGTAGCATCTGCAGCCACTAGTGGATTTGGTTATTATTCTATGAATCTGTTGGCGCCTTTTAATCCTGCTGGAGCAGGAGATACTACTTTTTTCAATAAAATTAAACTTGCCACAAATGGACAATATGAGGGCTATAACTATTTAGGGGTTGGTGTATTACTGTTAATGGTTATGTCTTTATTTAAATTACCTAAAGCAATAAAAAAATGTAAGCTAAAAGCAACTTTAGTGCCTTTAAGTTTAGTTATGTTGGCTCTTTTTGTATACTCACTATCTGGAAAGGTGACCTTAGGCAGTAAAGTATTATTTGAGTTTAAATACCCTTGGCTTTTACAAGATTTAGCAAATATATTAAGAGCATCTGGCAGAATGTTTTGGCCTGTTTATTATACGCTAATGCTAACTGCAATGTTCATCATTATAAAATATTATAAACCGAAAATAGCATTAGCTATTCTACTGATAGCACTTTTGTTGCAGGTAATAGACCTTTACCCTTGGTATCGTAGTAGAAATCTTGAGCATAGAACATTTGTAAGCAGCTTAAAGTCAAAAGACTGGCAAAAGATAGCTTCCGGAGTCAAGCATATTGTAATGATACCTCCTATAGTTAAAAGTGATGGACAATATAATTTTGCTTTGTATGCAGCAAATAACCACTTAGATATAAATACGGGATTTGTCGCCAGAGAAGATCTCGCTAAAAGAGCTAAATATCAGCAAAAACTGCTGACGGACTTTGCAAATAATAAATTACAAGAAAAAACATTATATATTGTTAATAAGCACTACATGATATTTCCAACTGCTAAAAATAACAGCAAACATCTATTTGGTAGACTCGATAATTATTATATTATTGTGCCTAGCAATCTCAAATTGAAGCTGGGTAACTGGTTTAGAGTTAACCATTATAACATCAGCAAAAATACTCTTTAATGCAAACACAGTTTTGTACTCTGGCTGGTCAGTTGCTAAGAAATCATTCAGATGGTCATTGTATAATACCAATGTGACTTCAAAATGCAACGTCGCCTCGGACTCGATAATCAGAGTAAGGCGCAGCATGAGGTAATGGGGACGTCTGCATAGAATGTTGAGCGCAAGGCGGCTACCGATCATATAAAAACCCAGCCTGCACCAACTGGCTAAAAGCCAAAAGCTAAAAGCCAAAAGCTGAGCCTCATCTGCTAAAAACCAATAATGTTTAGCGCAAATGGTATTGATTTGATCTTAACTGTAGCAAAGCTCGCATAAGTGCCAATAAGAAATCTTAAATAGTTGTCTTGAGTCTAGGGTTATGTATACTTTAAAATTGCCATATTGTGATCCCCCACAAAATCAGCGCGTAACTAATAATACAAGGATACAAGAATGCTTGGATTTGCTTTAACAGAAAAAAAATAATATTTTCAGGAGCTATAATATTCCTAAATTTCTAAGCTCCTAAATTCCTAAGCTCCTAAATTCAAAGATAGGCTTTAAATAAAAATGTTAGCTATTAGTATTATTAAAATGATGCGCCCCCATCAATATGTAAAAAATTTATTTATTTTCCTGCCGATGTTCTTTGCTGCACAGTTTACCCAGCAAAGCCTGCTTTTTAATGCCATCATCGCCTTCATTGCATTTTCTGTTACTGCAAGCGGCCTCTACACCCTTAATGACTATTGTGATATAGAGCAAGATAGCAGGCACCCCAAGAAGAAAAACCGCCCATTGCCATCAGGAGCTATTAGTAAATCTCAAGCGCTAGTTATCATGATGGTGCTGTTGCTTGCAGGTCTCTCTCTGATGGGTTACCTTTCGCGTCAGGGTGCTTACATCCTTATTTGCTACATAGTTATCAATATAGCTTATAGTTTATATCTTAAACACCTTGCTATAATAGATGTTGTTATAATCGCAATTGGCTTTGTACTACGCATATTTATTGGCTCAGCGGTGACTGGTATCGTGCTTTCAAACTGGATTGTAGTGATGACTTTTTTATTGGCTCTGTTTCTAGCTTTAGCTAAAAGGCACGATGATATCCTGATTTACCTGGCTACAAATAACAAGATGAGAAAAGTAATCGATGGCTATAACCTGCAATTTATTGAAATCGCAATGGCTATTATGGCATCAATAGTTATCGTTGCCTATATTACTTATACAACCTCTGATGCGGTTATTGCTAGGCTGCATAGTGAGTACTTATATTTAACTTCTCTCTTCGTCGTTTTGGGGATTATGCGTTATTTGCAAATTTGTTTGGTGTTTAAAGATAGCGGTTCACCAACTAAAATAGTCCTCAAAGATGTCTTTATTCAACTTACCATTACCCTATGGGTGATTAGTTTTATTTGCATCCTCTACTAATGATAGCAATAAAATATACAATATTTGCTGTTATTGCTACCATGTTCAACTTACTGTTTCAGTATATTAGTTTTACCCTATACTCAGGATTTGCGAGTTTATTTGTCGGGATGTTCTGGGGTACGCTAGTAGGTTTATTTATAAAGTATTATCTTGATAAGCATTATATCTTCTACCATGAACACAGTTCACAAAAAGAAAATAGCAAAACATTCATTCTTTATTCTTTTATGGGTGTTTTTACAGCACTACTTTCGTGGAGTGTCGAATACTCTTTTGCTGCGTTATGGATAAATGAGGCATCGAAATACATTGGCGCTATAGTTGGGCAAATTATTGGCTATATTACAAAATACAATTTGGATAAAAAATATGTTTTCAAAAAATAACTTGCTTTTCTTGATAGCGCTAATTCTTATATCAATAAGTATCCTTGTTTTTACAATCCATAAAACTCCACAAATCACAGGAGATGGGCATGAATATTATATGATGAGTGAATCATTCCTTAATCATGCAACACCTGAGATGAAGAGAGAAGATAAAAATACTACCATTAATAATTCTAAACATTTTGGCTATAGTATTCCCTATATAGAAATTACACCTTTTCCTGGTTATTATAAAAGCCTTGATAATAAATTTTATTCATATCATTTCTTTTCTTACCCATTGTTAGTAACACCAATTAAATATGCATTAAACATATTTAATATAAACGATTTAAAATGTTTTCAATTAACCAATGCTATATTGTTTATTACCATGATATGGCTACTTTATTTTAAATTAAATCTGCCCACAACACAAAAAAAATCATTGCTTTTATTGGTGATATTTAACCCAATTTTGTATTACCTAGACTGGACACATCCCGAAGTTTTCACCTATGTTTTCACTGTACTGTCACTTATGTACTATATCAATAAAAGCTATAAGAGCAGTTATGCTTTAATGGCAATTGCATCTTGGCAAAACCCTCCGGTTATTTTCTTTTCTTTGCTTATCTTTATGGCTCATAGTTTTCAATATTTCAAACAACAACAATATAAAAAAATCATCTCAGAGGGGGCATCTCTTAGTTTATTTATACTGCCAATGCTTTTCTACTATTATAACTTTGGCGTCTTAAATTTAATTGTGGCGAAAGGATTCTCAAGTATCCACAATATTACCTGGAACAAAATATGGGACTTATATTTTGGCTTAGTACATGGAATGGTATTGTTCTCAGCTGTTATTTTAATAGCCTTTTTTTCTGCCATTATTAAAACTTTTAAACAACAAAATTTTACGCTATTTAATGTTGTGTTATTGTTAGCAATTATACTCATGTCTATTGCAGTTACCACCACTCCAAATTGGAACTCAGGGATGAGCTATGTTATTAGATACGCAACTTGGATTTATGTATTTATTGTTTATTTTGTGGTATGTAATATCCGTAACAGGTTATTACTCATATCTTATATTAATAGCATATGTTTTATCTGCTATCACCTCTTAAATCCCTCCTTCTCTGGTTTGGCCTTAAATAAGGCATCACAATACCTCTTGCAGAAGGCACCTGCGGTGCTTATTATGGATAAACAAACCTTTTGTCAAACCGCTCATTCTCAAGGTGGTTATTTAGATGCTAATAAAAATCCTTATCCTTGTTTTTTGATAGATAATAATTTATATGTAAAAAAAATCTATACAGATCTAAACGGCCTTAATCGTTTTTTAAAAAGCAAAAAATATTATATAAATAAACAGACTAGAGAAAACATTCATCGAAAATATGCGCATAAAAAAGGCTTCTTTTTCATTAATATAAATGAAAATACAATTTACCAAAAATATTTTCGATATTCTGGGGCAACGCTACCGTCTATGATTGGGAAAAAACAAGCAACATATGTCACAACAAATAGCACAGCTCCTGGTTTTATAACCTATGGACCATATATTATTCTCGCACACGGAAATTACAAATTTAACATCTCCTATGTTAGCTCAAGTCCGAAGACTACTGTTGTAGGAAGATGGGATGTAGGTACCTTTTCAGCGACAGAGCCTAAACAATTAAAAACAGGTAACCTTATTGGTACCAACAATCAACCAGGACATATAGTCCAATCTTTTACAATATCTAATGAATATGCACATAAGCGAATTGAAATACGAAATTATTATAATGGAATCGGCAACTTAACAATTAAAAGTTTAACTATCGCCAGAGTTCAATAGGTGAAACTAGCTCTTTTCGACTTCGACTGCACCATCACCACATATGGAGTAATAAACCCTATACTCAGGATTTGCGACTTTATTTGTCGGGATGTTCTGGGGGACGCTAGTAGGTTTATTTATAAAGTATTATCTTGATAAGCATTATATCTTCTACCAGGAACACAGTTCACAAAAAGAAAATAGCAAAACATTCATTCTTTATTCTTTTATGGGTATTTTTACAGCACTACTTTCGTGGAGTGTCGAATACTCTTTTGCTGCGTTATGGATAAATGAGGCATCGAAATACATTGGCGCTATAGTTGGGCAAATTATTGGCTATATTACAAAATACAATTTGGATAAAAAATATGTTTTCAAAAAATAACTTTCTTTTATTGATAGCGCTAATTCTTATATCAAAAAGTATCCTTGTTTTTACAATCCATAAAACTCCACGGATCCTAGGAGATGGGCCTGAATATTATATGATGAGTGAATCATTCCTTAATCATGCAACACCTGAGATGAAGAGAGAAGATAAAAATACTACCATTAATAATTCTAAACATTTTGGCTATCATTTTACCTATATAAATTATACACCTTTTCCTGGTTATTATAAAAGCCTTGATAATAAATTTTATTCATATCATTTCTTTTCTTACCCATTGTTAGTAACACCAATTAAATATGTATTAAACATATTTAATATAAACGATTTAAAATCTTTCCCCTTAACCAATGCTATATTGTTTATTACCATGATATGGCTACTTTATTTTAAATTAAATCTGCCCACAACACAAAAAATATCATTGCTTTTATTGGTGATATTTAACCCAATTTTGTATTACCTAGACTGGCTACATCCCGAAGTTTTCACCTATGTTTTCACTGTACTGTCACTTATGTACTATATCAATAAAAGCTATAAGAGCAGTTATGCTTTAATGGCAATTGCATCTTGGCAAAACCCTCCGGTTATTTTCTTTTCTTTGCTTATCTTTATGGCTCATAGTTTTCAATATTTCAAACAACAACAATATAAAAAAATCATCTCAGAGGGGGCATCTCTTAGTTTATTTATACTGCCAATGCTTTTCTACTATTATAACTTTGGCGTCTTAAATTTAATTGTGGCGAAAGGATTCTCAAGTATCCACAATATTACCTGGAACAAAATATGGGATTTATATTTTGGCTTAGTACATGGAATGATATTGTCCTCAGCAGTTATTCTAATAGCATTTTTTTCTGCCATTATTAAAACTTTTAAACAACAAAATTTTACGCTATTTAATGTTGTATTATTGTTAGCAATTATACTCATGTCTATTGCAGTTACCACCACTTCAAATTGGAACTCAGCAATGTACTATGTTATTAGATACGCAACTTGGATTTATGTATTTATTATTTATTTTGTGGTATGTAATATCCGTAACAGGTTATTACTCATATCTTATATTAATAGCATATGTTTTATCTGCTATCACCTCTTAAATCCCTCCTTCTCTGGTTTGGCCTTAAATAAGGTATCACAATACCTCTTGCAAAATGCACCTGCGGTGCTTATTATTGATAAACAGACCTTTTGTCAAACCGCTCATTATCAGGGTGGTTATTTAGATGCTAATAAAAATCCTTATCCTTGTATTTTGATAGATAATAATTTATATGTAAAAAAAATCTATACAGATCTAAACGGCCTTAATCGTTTTTTAAAAAGCAAAAAATATTATATAAATAAACAAACTAGAGAAAACATTCATCGAAAATATGCGCATAAAAAGGGGGGCTTTTTCATTAATATAAATGAAAATACAATTTCCCAAAAATATTTTCGATATTCTGGAGCAACGCTACCGTCTATGATTGGGAAAAAACAAGCAACATATGTCACAACAAATAGCACAGCTCCTGGTTTTATAACCTATGGACCAGATATTACTCTGCCACTCGGAACTTACAAATTTAACACCTCTTATGTAAGCTCAAGTCCGAAGACTACTGTTGTAGGAAGATGGTATGTAGGTGCCTTTACAGCGACAGAATCTAAACAGTTAAAAACAGGTAACCTTATTGGTACCAACAATCAACCAGGACATATAGTCCAATCTTTTACAATATCTAATGAATATGCACATAAGCCAATGCAAATACGAAATTATTATAATGGAATCGGCGACTTAACAATTAGAAGTTTAACTATCACCAGAGTTCAATAGGTGAAACTAGCTCTTTTCGACTTCGACGGTACCATCACCACAGATGACAGCCTGATAAAATTCATTCGCTATGGCGTAGGCGACTTAAAAACACTATGGGGGATGTTAGTGCTTTGCCCTATCCTTATATCCTACAAACTAAAGCTTATTACCAACTCTAAAGCCAAACAGTGCATGCTCTCATACTTCTTTAAAGGAATGGCTAAACAGCGCTTTCAAGACCTTGCAAAAGAGTTTTCTCTACAGCATATCGATGCCATGCTGCGCCCCCAAGCGATGCAAAAGATAGCTTGGCACAAACAGCAGGGGCATAGCGTTGTGGTAGTTTCAGCATCTATCGAATGCTGGTTAAAACCTTGGTGCGCTAAAAATGAGCTAGCGCTAATTGCGACTCAAATGGAGATGAAAGAAGATATTGTCACAGGTAAATTTGTTACTAAAAACTGCTATGGCATTGAAAAAGTCAACAGAATAAAACAAAACTACCAGCTAAATCATTATGATTATATCTATGGATATGGTGATAGTGATGGAGACAAACAGCTGTTAGAACTAGCTGATGAGAGCTATTATAAACCATTTAGAGAGGGCAGGTAAGGTCGCCAAGGGTGTATAGCGCAAGGGTATATATCAGAGTATAAAGAGCCTGTATAGCTAACTTCTCTATCGCCAAATTAACCAATGATGCTCTTCAATATGTTCCGTATACTGCACCACTACACATCAAGACACTTTAAAAGTTGTAATGAGCTTTCTTTCCATGTCAGCCAAGGCATTTTATCAGGGATTTGATGCGTGAGGCGCCAGTGATTAAACTGTTCAGTGCTAATACGTAATTTTGTGACAATGGTCGTTTTTGAATAATGAGCTAAAAGCGCAACCGCTTGCTGGCGTAGACGTTTAGGTGTTTCGCTATTTCGAGCGGGCTTATTAGCTCGCCACTGTTCGAAGTTAGCGAGGGTATTAAGGAGTTTATCTGGCATCATTGTGACCTCTGAGGTTTAGTTACAATGATTAAATCAGTTTAGTGAAAAGAAGTTGAGCTACGGTGCCGTAAGCTCACGTTTTATTACTATATCGAGGGTTAGTACCGCTTAATGAATCAATTCCATGACTGCGTATATTAAGGACACACTTAAATTTTTTTCTCTGGGCAGTTGCGCTTAGCGAGTTACCAACAAAACCATTACTTCCGGTTATAAAAAGATTCATTATTAGTTGCCTCAGGTAGCTCAGCATGTAAGTGATTAAGAATAATGCTTACTTATATAGGGTTTAAGTTAACATCGTTCCCAATTATACCATTCGCATTAATATTGTGATCAAAACATGGTAAAGTGAATAACTAGTTAATTCAAGGCGGAAGTTGAAGTTAATAGTTACTCCTTTGCCAAAACTTCCTAGCATAAAACACAGTATAGAGTAATGTACAAATTAACTGTATTTGCCATAGTTTCAATTAAGTTCTTTTTAATAATTCGTTATAAACATTAATGTGGTTTTTTGCATAGATCTGAGATGTAAAGTTCTCTTCATATCTAACTCGTCCTTGCTGTCCTAATTTAATCCCCAATGATCTATCCTCATTTAATTTTACCATCGCTTCTGCTAGCGCGGCTGGGTCACTAGGTGCAACTTCAAGTCCTGTTTCATTATGAACATTAACATAAGACGAACCCGTGCCAATATCACAGCTAATAAGAGGCTTACTATAGAGTTGCGCCTCTACTAGAGAAATCCCAAATGCTTCAGATCTTAAGTGTGATGGAAAAACAAATGCTTGTGATAATTGATGCAAGGCTACTTTATCGTCTTCATCAATAAAACCAACCATTCTCACATTTGATAGGCTGTTCTGAGCGATATACTCTTGTAAGGCATTCTTTTCTGGTCCATCACCTGCTATGACCACTGATAACCCATTTATTTTTGCCGCTTGCAATAAATACTGCAAACCTTTGTAATACCGTAAAACACCAATGAATAAAAAGAATCCACTTCCAACTTCTTGCCGCCATTTACTTTTAATTTTTTCATTTATAACCGGATAAACACTTTCATCAATAGCAAGCGGAAGAACCTTTACTTTATGCTTATATTTAACTAAATTTTTGCTCGATTTTGCATATTGTGGAGAACTAGCAATAATTTTATCGACATGAGAAAAGAAATATTGTTCAAGAGGCCAATATAGTTTTTTTAAGAATTTTTGTTTTACAATGTCTGATTGATAGCTGACAAGAGATTTTTTCTGAGGCGCAAGAAGACTCAACAAACTGCCTGTCGGCCAAGGGTATTGATAATGGACGATATCACTATTTTTGCTCAACTCTCTAAATTTCTTTAACAAAGCAAATGAAAACCCATTTGAAGATATCTCCAACTGTTTTTTTATAACAATAATTTTTGTGCCCTCAAAATAATACTCTTTATTACTAGCTCCTAATGTTAGTATGGTACTCTCAACCCCATGCGCTAGCCCCCCCTTACACAGAACCCTAATTGCTTGCTCTAAACCACCCTTAGTTTCAGGGTAGCAAGTTCGGTAAATATGTAAAACCTTCATAGGTACCTTTAAAAGTTAATTATTAAACTACAGATATAACATTGAAGCAGTATAAACAATTTGATTGAAATAGTCTTATTATTGCAAACTTCAGACACAATTTTTTATAGTTTAGTGGCGATAGATAAAAGTTCATCAACACATTTAGACCAGCGAAAAAATGATGCACGATGTAGCGCCTTTTCTTGCAAAGATAAGCGCAATTTTGCATTTAATAGCACAGCTGAGATAGCATCGGTCATCTCTGTCTTAGAGTTAGGGTTTATAAGCAGGGCAGCGCCCCCTGCCACCTCAGCCGTTGCCCCACAATTGGAGGTAATGACTGGCGTACCTGATGCCATTGCCTCAATAATTGGCAGGCCAAATCCCTCATAAAACGATGGGTAAATAAATAAAGCCGCGCCAGAATAGATGTGGTTCAACTCAGTCTCAGAGAGGTACCCTGCGACTACGACATGGCCACTCTCAATAAGATCTTGAATTGAATCAAATAGTGTAGAATTTTTCCACCCCGAAGGGCCAACCAAGACTAACGGGTAGCTGTTTTTTATATCGTCAGATAAAACCAGGTAAGACTCAACCAGTTTAGCTAAATTTTTTCTTGGCTCTAACGTCGCGACACTTAAAATAAATTTATTTTCTTTTATTTGTAATTTATCTAACGTTGATAAGATTTCCTGTCCGCCATAAACTCTGAATTTGTCTTCTACACCGAGATATACAGTTGATACCCTGCTATCTACGATTGAATAGTTTTCTAATAACTCTTTCTTAATAAAATTAGAATCAACAATGACGTGATTCGAAACAGAAATGCTATTTTTCAACCTTTTTGTCAAAAAATTAACTCGTTCAACGGGGTGGTATTCAGGATATGTTAAAAATGAAAGATCATGAATTGTGGTGATGATCTTTCCACTAAATTTCATTGGTATAAAGTTTGGTTCAAAATAGATAAACTCTTGCTTTGCTAAAGTTCTAAGCGTTTTTTTTGCTCGAAGTGAAGTTAAGAAGTATTTAATGCCATAAATACCAGGCAGTGATCTCAGTAATGTAATAACACGTTTTTTAAATAAATGAGACGGAGACGAAATACTGCTAGAATTAACTTCAAGGGCAACTATTAGCGCTTTAATTTCTTGTTTATTTAAACGTTTTCCATTTTTTAACCCAACTAATTCAATATTGCGTTGCAAACATTCTTTTATTATATTTTTTGTATAGTACCCTATTCCAGTTAAAGGAGGTCTAAGTGGGTTTAAATTAATAAGCAATTTAGTTTGCATGAAACATGTCCGATAGGGTTTGATCAATCGAGAGCGTTGGCTTTGACCCTGTCATTTTAAACAACTTACTATTATCCCCCCCCAACACTTTAATTTCATTTTTGCGCACAAAATCAGGGTTGATCTTTATTTCAATTGAATAACCCGCAATTTTCTCCATTTTTTCAATGATTGATGATAGTGAATGCACGTTTCCAGAGCATAAATTAAAAATTTCAGAGCTAACATCTGACTCTAATAAATTAACATAACTTTGTGCTATATCCCTGACGTCTGTGAAATCACGAGATACATCGATATTTCCCAATTCAATCTGCTTTTTATTGCCTCGAAAATGGCTAACAATCTTAGGTATTAAAAAGTTTTCAGCCTGTCCAATACCTGTGTAATTAAAAGGACGACATATTATAATAGGCAGCTTAGCAAACCACAGCTTCGCCATATACTCCATTGCTAATTTGCTCATTGCATAATGATTAACCGGAGATGGCACATTGTTTTCAGCGATTCGAGCAATATCAGGCCTCCCGTAAATATTTGCGCTACTGGCCAGAACGATTTTTGCTACCTCTAGTTCAAGTTCTGAAATTGCCTCAAGAATGTGCAAACTTCCAAATACATGCACATCGTAAAATGCTTTTTGATCTTCATTACCTATAAAAGATAAACCTGCAAGATGAATAATTCCATCAGGCTTCACGGCTCCAAGGCATTGCTTTACTGCCAGTTTATCTGTTAAATCACAAGCAACTTGCCCTACGCTCGCATTTGAGAACACCAGCCCAACAACTTCATAGCCACGGCGCAGAAGCTCTTCTGCGACATATTTCCCGGTAAACCCAGCTGCACCTGTTACTAGAATTTTTTTCATAAAATATCCAACTATCTACAATTAACTTTAAAAATAACCAGCATTTAATTACCTAAAATTAAATGCCCGCAAAATAATTTACTCTGTGTACATGAGTATTAGTGCATTTTTAGAATGAAAAACCATGCTTATTACGGCGAAGATCTGCTTCTACCATCATTGCACAAAGTTCCTCAAGTGTTGTTGTTGTCTCCCAACCCAAGTCTTTTTTGGCTTTTTCTGGATTACCAATCAAAAGATCAACTTCTGCAGGTCTATAAAACTTAGGATTAACTTTCACCACAACTTTACCCGTTGCTTTGTCTGTAGCCGTTTCATTTTCCTCAGCTCCTTTCCAATCCAATTCGACGTTTACCGCTTTAAAAGCCATCGTTACAAAGTCACGCACGGTTTCGGTACGGTTTGTCGCTAATACATAAGTATCGGGTTTATCAGCTTGTAACATAAGATACATGCCTTCAATATAATCTTTAGCAAATCCCCAGTCCCTTTTGGCATTCATATTACCAAGTTCAATACAATCAAGCTTACCAAGTGTTATTTTTGCAACACTATCTGTGATTTTTCGGGTAACAAACTCTCGCCCACGAAGCGGTGATTCATGATTAAACAGAATGCCACTTAATGCAACAATACCTTCGCCAAAACGTGGAGGCGTATTTAATTTTATCTCAAAATAAGAACTGGGCAGTTATTGGTGTTAGAGTATCGAATTCTGACAACCATACTCACTAACTCACTAACTAACTCACCAAAAACTGCCCATGACTGATCTTAAAACTATTTTTACTTGTTTTCTTAACCTCATTGACAAAAAAACTCAGAAACAACTTTTGATTGTTACTAAAGCAATGCTAGCGATGACAGGCAGGATCACTATGTTAAGCCTGAGTCGCTGGACTGAAAAAGGTGGCAGTTATCGAACGTTGCAGCGGTTCTTTAAATCTGAAATTGATTGGTTTGCACTGAATTGGGCATTAGTTCGTACAAAATGCATACAATCTAATGCCGTTATTTTACTTGCTGGAGACGCGACGACAGTCACTAAATCAGGAAAGAAAACACATGGGATTGGTCGTTTTTTTTCTTCAATTTACTCTCGTGCAGTCCCTGGCATTGCTTTTCAAACGCTTTCGCTGATTAACACCGAAACTCGCATCTCATCGCCGATTTTGATGGAGTAGATTTTACCGTCAACAGCACCTTCAGAAAGTAATAATACAAATAAGAATAAGGACTCTACGGGCAAGAAAAAAAGCAGAGGGAGACCACCAGGATCTAAAAATAAAAACAACCAAGAGGTAAAATTAAAGGGAGAAATGGCGCAAGTAAAGCCAATGCTAGTTAAGCTTTTAGGCTTGCTGTCAAATCAATTAAACTTGGTCTATTTTGTCTATGATGGCGCGTTTGGTAATAATGCTGCAGTGCAAATGACGAATAACCTTGGATTACACCTAATTTCAAAATTGCGAAATAATTCCGCGTTATTTTTCAAATACACGGGAGAATACTCAGGGAAAGGTAGGCCAAAACAATATGGATCTAGAATTGATTACTTAAAACTTCCTGATGAAAGGCTTTGTTCCGATGAGAAAAAGGGTAATATTAGAGAGCGGATTTATCAAATTGAAGCTCTTCATAAAACAATGTCGGAAAGTTTGAATGTGGTGATCATTCACAAGGAAAACACAGTAACAGGAAAGTGTGCTCATATAATTTTGTTTAGCACGGACGTTAATTTAAGCTGGGATAAAGTAGTCGATTACTATCGTTTACGTTTTCAGATTGAGTTTAATTTCAGGGATGCAAAACAACATTGGGGATTGGAAGATTTTATGGTTATCAAGAAGCAAAAAGTATGCAATGCAGCGAATTTATCACTCTTTATGGTGAACGTATCACAAGCTCTTTTAATGGATAATCAAAAGGCGAGTGTTCTTGACTTAAAGGCCCATTATTGCTCGGTTCGTTATGCTAAAGAGGCATTTAAAATACTTGCGGAAAATGTGCAAGTAATTAAAATAGAGAGCCTCTTACAGAGGATCCCCATCTTAGGCCTGATCCATTGCGGTAAAACAGCTGCATAATGGCGAAGGTATTGAATGCAAACATATCATATGATTCTCTGTAATTAACAACCATCCAATGAGCATACATTTTAGCAGCACCATAAGGGCTTCTTGGCCAGAAAGGGGTTGTCTCTTTTTGCGGTATCTCTTGTACATCACCGAACATTTCAGAGGTACTTGCTTGGTAAAATTTTATTTTAGGGTTTACGATGCGAATAGCTTCAAGCAAATGCACACAGCCCCGTAATATGCGCAGTCGCTAACGGTTGCTCAAAAGAAACACCTACAAAACTTTGTGCCGCAAGATTATAAATCTCATCAGGTTGAATTTTCATTACCATATGCACTGAATTTGCCTGATCGGTTAAGTCATATTCAATAAGATGAAGGTTCTCGTGGTTTTCAATGCCAAGCTCTTCTATTCGCCAAAAGTTAACGGATGAAGTTCTTCGGTATGTCCCGTATACTTCATAGCCTTTATCGAGAAGTAATTCGGCTAGATAAGCAGCGTCTTGACCTGTAATGCCTGTTATTATTGCTTTTCATAATCTTTCTATTTCAACTTTATTATTTTCATGCATACGCCTACCCCCCGTTTATAGCTAACTCTTTGGTGATAAAAGCATTTACAATAATTTCAAAAGAATTACGGCGTCTTTTGGTGATTAATAATAAAATTTATAATTAATCACCAAAGGTACTTTGCAATCGCTTATATTAATATCCTGTTTTGAAGCTTTTTTTATATTTTGGTTGTACCCACAAGTTTCAATAACCAGTGATTTTTTTAAATTCTGTACTACACCGAGAACGCCACAATCCAAACTAACATAAGGATGTAATACCAAATAAAGCCATGCTTTTTAAAAGAGATTAGGAGTCAATTGATATGAGCATCAGTGTTTAAAGCATCCTAATTTCCTTATAGAATTGATAGACAGATCATATAATCTCAATTTCAGGGCATGGAAATATAAACTTTCCGCCATTTGATAAATATTCCTTTTCTCTTTTTAAGATAGTATCTTTAAAGTGCCAAGGTAGTACTAAAAAATAATCAGGCTTCATCGCTTTTGCTTCTTTTTCTGAAACGATTGGTATTAAAGTTCCAGGCGTATAGCTACCAAATTTTTCTACATTAACCTCAGCAATGGTTTTTATGCTATTTTCATCAAAATTACAAAACTGTAAAAGAACATTACCTTTTGTAGAAGCGCCATATCCAACAACTCTCTTACCATCATCATTTAATGCTTTGATTAATCTAACTAAATCTTCTCTATGTTTAAATACTCTTTCTTCAAAATCTCTATAAGGTTTAGGGGTATGTAGTCCCATTCTATTTTCTTGCTCTAAAAGCCAATTTATTATACTATCATTTGAAGTTAAACTAGTATTTGATTTTTTTGTTACTGTTACTGCAAAACTACCACCATTAACAGAGTTCATAACAACATCTACTATTTTTAAATTTGCTTGCTCGATAATATATTTAACAGTATTTAAAGAGTAATATTCTAAGTGCTCATGACAGATGGTATCATAGGCATTCATTCTTAACATAGAGGGCATATAGCTTTGCTCAAAATGCCATATACCCCGTTCATCTAAAATTTCTTCTATCTCTTTTGCAAATTGAACTGGATCTTCTAAATCATAAAACATAGATATAGATGTGACAATTTTTGCTTTTTTCTCAGTAATAGTTCTGAAATTCTTACTTGTAAAAAAATCTGCCACTAACTGTATATCATCTGTGTAGTATTCTTTAAATTTATTTCCGGTTGGATCAATGCCTATTTTAGTAATGTTATCAATATTATATGCTTTTAAAGATGTAGCGTCATTACTGCCTATATCAAGCACAGTATCTCCAGATTTCACTTCTGCATACTTTTGAAGATGAAGTATTTTATTTGTAAGGTGTTCTACCATTGATGCATTTAGTCCAGATCTATATCCATAGTTTTCACCATACATTTCATCTAAACTATAAGAATGATTTAATTGCAGTAAACTACACTCCTGACACAATACTAACTCCATAGGGCCTTTAGTGATTTTATCCTCTTTATTTTTAGGAAAAACACCTGTTAAGACTTGTCTTCCAAGGTTTAAAACACTTATTAAGTTTTTACTTGAGCAAACTCTACACTTTTCTAACTTTTTATAATTATTCATTTTACTTACTTCCCTTTATTATTTTATTTATTGCTTTATCAAATATAGGCCATACATATCCAGGACTATATCTTTTCCAGACGTCTTTTTGATAGCTAACTATTTCATTGATTAAATTTATATCCCCCTCCCTTATTCTTTTAACTATTTTCAGCGCCTGATCCGGAGTTTTGTACCGAGCAGGAGTATTAATGCCATGGTAATATTTATCTAGCAAGCATCCCTCAATAAAAAGAACAGGCAATCCTAATACCATCATCTCTATAGGGGGTAAATAACACACCTTAGGATCATTATATGTATATATATATGCTACGCTATTGATCCATTTATTTATTAGCTCATGTCTGGGCATTGATCCTACAATTCTTTTATCATCTACTTCCGAGAGTTGCACCCCATAAAGCTTAATAAAATCACCTTTAAAGTTATCATTTAAATAGTTATAATGTTCAAGAAAATAAGCGTTAGATACATTAGGGCAACTAATAGCAACTTCTTTCGTTTGAGCTTTATCATAACTCCAGGCATCTACATACCCAAATATATCATCAGTTAAGCAGTAAGGGACTATCGTTTCATTTTTTCGTAACCATTTATCTTCATCATTTATAGACTCTTCTGAATGTGGCATAAAATAAAATTTATCATTTAAATCTATTTTGTTTTTTAAGTTCATTTCTTGAATATGATTACATAATTTATCAGACTGCCCATAGACTCTGAATATGACCTTACCTTCATATCCATTTAGAATCGATTTTAACCAATGAGGAGTAATTGTCACAATTACAGTGTCAAAATATTCATTCAAGATATTGCAGATATCAGAATTAATACTTTCATAAAAGAAATTTGTTGATGATAACTTTTCAAAAACATCAAGAGGAAGAGTTGTTTGTTGAAAAGAGTCCCATTTCAAATTAGCTGATTGGTCTTGTATGTTACTAAGGTAGGGAGGATTAAACACTTCGTAACCTAATTCTCTTAATCTAACAAGCTCTGTTTTGACCAACACTTTATGCATGCCTAACCAAAAAATTCTATTGGCTTTAACAACGTCCTGCTTAATAATGCATTGTTTATTTAAAATATCTTTTATCTCCTGACCATAATCAAGCCAATTTTTCAATTTTGCATTGATAGCTTCTTTTTGCAGTTCATGCAATTTAATTTCATCATTAATCAGTGTTAATATAGACTCTTCTAAGATGTTTACATTTGCTGTATTAACATTAATAGTTCCCCCTATACTAGCTACTTCATTCATGGCACCAAAATCAGCGCAGATGCAAGGTTTTGCAAACCATAAACTTTCTACAATAGGCAGTCCAAAACCTTCTTCAAGTGAAGGGAACACGGTAAAAGAACACTCTTTATATGACTCAACCAGTACCTTTTCAGAAGCATTAACTCTAAATTCTATTTTTTTATTTTTTTCAAGATATCTATCAAGTTCATTTTTAACATCCATAGAAACATTACCAATTAACCTAAGCCGCCAATTAAATTTTTTATTTTTTACGCACAATCTATCAAAAGCTTTTACTAAGCTCAGTTGATTTTTATGAGTGGTGATTGAACCTACGCTTAAAATTAAATTATTGTTTACTCTAGTAAATGACCTTTCTCGTGAAGATAGAGTCGACTCAGCAGGCAAATGCACTACTTTTATTTTTTCACTTAACTCTAAAAAATCATCAGCTGAGTATTGAGATATTGGGATAATAAGGTCAACGCTTTTTAAGTATTGCATATATTCTCTGTGTATTGGTGCGTTCAAACTAAGCTCTTTCCTTTTTAACGGAATAGAATCATAATAAATAAATGCCGTGTTTAAAGCCAGTTTCTTTGCTTCCAACAATATTGCTTCAGTTAAATTTAAACTATAGTTATTTATATAAGGAACCTCAGGAACAAATAGCCAAGAATTTGTTGCATTGATATGTGTTTTATCTACATAAAAAAGGCCTTGCTCATTAGAAAATTTATTAGTGTGTATTATATCTGGGCCACCAAAGCTAGAAATATTTAAAAGCTCAATATTATTAAGATAACAAAAATAATTACCCGCTACATTCCATTTTATAAGTCGCAATTCAACTTTATTTTCAACAAATGATTTAGCTAACAGCCTGGTCACTCTTTGCAACCCTGTATTAAAACCAAAAGTACAAGTATGATCAACATAATAAAATACCACTAACTCAGAAGTCAGCTTAAGCTCCATCTGCTTATTAGTACCAGAAATGCTTAATGCTTTGAGCGAGTTTTTTATTTTTGGAAAATTATTTAATAAAAACAAAATTTTTGACTTTAAATATGGCCAGCTCTCAATATAAGTCATGGCATTAGTAATTAACTTTTTTATCATTCTTTTAGCGCGACAATTTAGTAAGAGCACAGACCAACCCTTACCACTTTTTATTAACAGTTTAACGCCATGGAGCCACAACCTTAAAGGCTTAGCAACCTTCCAAAAGTTACTGTTAATAATTAAATTGTAATTATTAACAGCTTCACTTGCTTTGGCTTCGGCTGCACTTGCCTTGGCTTCAGCTTCACTTACCTTATATTCAGCTGCACTTGCCCTAGCTTCAGCTTTACTTGCCTTGGCTTCGGCTTCACTTGCCTTGGCTTCGGCTTTACTTGCTTTAGCTTCGGCTTCACTTGCTTTAGCTTCTGCTTCACTTGCTTTAGCTTCGGCTTCACTTGCTTTAGCTTCTGCTTCACTTGCTTTAGCTTCTGCTTCACTTGCTTTAGCTTCTGCTTCACTTGCTTTTATTAAAGCATTCCTTTGCCCTGCTAATATGAACTCATCAAACACATTTGGCGGGCTCTTAAATAAGTCAACTAAATTATTATGTTCCTCAGCTATATAGTATTTATTCAAGCCATCAAAGTAAGCGAATATATATTTTTTACTAATCAGTATATATTCCCATTCGTCAGATACATCTATTTGAGTGGTCGGTTTAGTCGCTTCAACGACGCATACCCAAGGCCTTACCTTATCGAACGAAAAGCTTTCTAAAACATCTTTTTCTGCGCCTTCAACATCTACTTTCAAAAAATGAACACTATCTACATTATTATTTTTGCAAATTTCATCTAATGATATTGCTTGAATTGTTCTTGTCTCTGAAAATGAATCTTTATCTTTTAAATTAGTTGAGATTTCCTTACTTGTTGTTGACCAGCCCCTTATGCTACTCACATAAAACTCTATAGATCCTACTTTAGAACTTACAGCCATATTGAGATTAATATCGTTTGGTCTATCATCTTCTAGTAATTCATAAAGTTCTTTTTCTGGCTCAACATTGATACCAGTCCAGCCATTATCATAGAAAGCCTTCGTAACAGAATCTATTCTAGGATGATTTGCTCCTACATCAATGTAAAATCCATTTTTTACATTTTTTAATGCTCGCCAAAGCATAACATCTTCCAAGTTTTGTGCATAAGACACTATACCCACTTTTTATTCACCTCTATAGTTGGCTCATTCCAGTTACACCCTACAAAATGAACTTTATTAATATTAATCACATCAAAAACCAATGCTAGATCTCTCCACTCATAATTTTGGGTTAAATGAGTATCGCTATCGACCAAGGCTGTTTGAACTGAATAGCTAGCAGCTCCAAAATTAGCATAAAAGTGAATTTTAAATTCATATATCTCTTCTGAGATAGCATTTTGAATTACTTGCTTGGTATGCCAGGTATTAGTTCCATACATAACTTGGCCCAAGCGATCTTTGATACTATAGCCTAACACTAGTGATTCTATATTCTGATGTACCTTCACTTTTATTCTCAATTCCAGTACTTCACCAACACCAACAAACTCAACCATCTTACCTTTTGCATTATAAAGGCCTATATCCTCTACCGTTGCCTCCCCCGTACCAGAAGTCGTTTCAACTCTCCCATCGTCTTTTGAAACTTGCTGAACTGTACTATTGCCTTTTTCTGCTATCAGGGCATTGTAAAAATCCATAACCTCTTCGGGGTTTCCATCCATTTCAATGCTACCTTTGTCAAGTAAAATAGCTCTATCACAAATAGCTTGAATAGCTCCGCGATCATGTGAGACTAAAAGCAATGTAGTTCCTTGTTTTTGAAAACTTCTTACTCGACTTAAACTTTTATGCTGAAAATATGCATCACCTACCGACAGAGCTTCATCTACTATAAGTATTTCTGGCTGATAGGCAGTTACCACAGCAAATGCCACCCTCATTTGCATACCACTAGAATAGGTGCGCACAGGCTGATCAAAGTATTCACCTATTTCAGCAAATGCCTCTAACTCATTTATCACTGTATCCACCTGCGTTTCCGTATAGCCCATCATCCCCAAAGAGTGGTAGCTATTTTGCCTGCCGGTTAAGTCTGGATTAAAGCCCATCCCAAGTTCAAGGATCGCAGATATACGACCATTTACACAGATAGAGCCTTTCGAGACTTTAAGAGTCCCTGTAATCATCTTAAGTAACGTGCTTTTCCCGGCGCCATTTTGACCAACTATCCCAACAGCCTCGCCAGCTGCCATTGTAAAGTTAATATTCTGTAAAATTTTGTGCTCTTTAGCTGGCTTAAAAGCCAAGCCAAACCAAGAGAGTATGCGTTTGAATTCTGAGCTATAATCTTTAAAAGATTTGCTAACATTTTTAACTTCTAAAACGTTTTTCATAGAACATCCGCCATTTCTTCACTGGCTTTTTTAAAAATAACCAGTGATAATACTAAAAATAACAAAGCAAATGCGCTTGGGTAAAGCAAAATACTTAAATCTGGGGCTTTATCGTAAAGCAGGACATTTTGATAACCCATAATCACCCCTGTCATGGGGTTTAACATAAGCAGTCTATGATATTCTGGAGGTATAATAGAGGACATGTAGACAATAGGGGTTAACCAAAACCAAAATTGTAAAATAATAGTAAGCACTTGCCCGACATCTCTCATAAAAACATTAAGCACACCAAAGAACAGGCCAATTCCTAATGCTAAAGCCGCTGTCAACACTACCAGCAAAGGTAGCCATTGCAACGCATGATGAGGAAGATGCCCCAAAAACCCAAAAACCACAAATATCATAAATAGTAGCATCAAGAAATTAATTAAAGAGCTACCAAGAGTAATAAGTGGCAAAGTTAATTTGGGAAAAGACATTTTTTTAAGTAAATTAGCGTTTTCTATAAATACTGTTAAAGATCTACCTAAAAGTTCAGAAAACAAAGACCAGCCAGCCATGCCAGATAAAATATAAATAGGGTAAGCATATTGACTTGCAACTCCAGGAAGTTTTGCCGCCATAATATGAGATAAAATCAAAGCATATATGAGCACCAAAGCCAAAGGGTGCAAAACAACCCACAGCGCACCTAATTTACTTCGTGCAAAACGAGTGCGAAGTTCTGTTTTAATCGATGAAAATATAAAATAGCGATAAGCCCATAGGGGAATAAATAATTGTTTCATTTAAGTGTTGCCTTTCCAGTACAAAATAGTACAAAAACCCAGGAAATAAATTTTGCACCACGCACCTGCAAAAAATTAATTACATAATGCCAAAAATTAAAAGTGTTTATTTTTACATAAAAAAACCAGTATTGCGACAGCTATTATCTTTTATTAAACAGATGTGCCGGCAAACTCAACATTATATTCTCACGTTATTAGCCTCGGTAATAGCTAATATTTGCCCTAGCAACAACCGCCCTTGAATACTAGCTAACAAAAAATATTGCACAATTTCAACATCCTGCGCAATAATGCATCAATTTTAGGGACAAAGTTAATTACTAATCATCAGCAAAAAAAAGCGTAATGCTATTCTTTTAATTTTTCAGCGCCGCCACCACATTTGCCCTGTTAACCGCAATCATCTGTCTATTGTAAGCTCTAGTCATCAAATCAATAATATAGAACCCCAACATTTTATTATCTAGGGCAGCGTCATAAAAAATCCTGCCCATGTTAAAACCAATCAATAAATATTACTACTCAAATCTGCGACCTTAGCCAGATATTAAATTTAGTTTTTCTTATACAATCGCGCCCACGAATTTGCCTCCTGATACGGTTGCCTAATACGCGTCCCTGATACGCACCCAATTTATTTTTAATTAAAAATACCATAAAACAAACCACGGAGAATAAAAATGCCTTACGATAATACCATACCAAAACCATTTGCAATAGATTCAAAAGATAGCGAAAAAGGCTATAGAGATCCCTCCTATATGCCACAATGGCTGCGAACTGATGAGTATAAAGATGCACATCTGCCTCTTGCTAGCGCAGCTGACTCAAAGAGCCTTCCGCCAACCGTTTTAACCACAGCCCAAAGTAGCACCGTACGGGTGCCAAATGGCTGGTTAATACAGCATGGTTTTGAGGATGAGAAACAGATCAAGAGCCCTATCGGAGCAGACATTGAGCTGCAAGAGATGGAAAGCTTTCGACGTAAGCATCGTTTGCAAGCGAGTCATGATCATCCAATCCTGATAAAATATGATTTTTCTACCATAACTATGTTATTTCGTCAGGTTCAATACTCAGAAGATAAAACAACTATCACCTCATTCACCGAGCACGAAAAAGTGATCTTAAGGCAAACTATCCATAAAATCATTGAATATTCCTACATATTAATAGCACTTTTAGCTGGCTATAAAAACCCCAAATATAGACGAGTTAATGGATACATTGACAGACAGGAGATTCAAGTTCGCCCTTGGCTAAAAAGCGCGCTACATCAATTAAATACTATAATAACCGATCCCAGCGATATAATAACATTTGTTGATTGTCGCCGCGACAAAATTATTAAACTGGCAGCTCAAAATCAGAGCCTATCTCCTCGTCAAATGATGTTCTCAGCAGCTCATGAGGAAATACACATCCGCCAAGAACAAGCCATCATCAAAAATTGGGGCTCTACCAGAAAATTGGTCTCTGATAGAACATCTGTATCGCGCTTTTACCCGCCCCCGTTGGGCATTCCTTTACGAGTTACCAGCTATGCAATTGCTAATACGACAACTTTTCAAAATAGAGCCAACGGATTACTTCAGGGATTAATTAAGGATGTCATAGGTGAGAATAGTAAGGCCGACGCGCTGATAGATATCTTTTATATGGCAATAGACATAGGCGAAGGAGCATACACAGCGGCAGATAATTATGGCAATCCAAGACAACCACCACGCAGCCCAAAATTTGATGCTAAACAGCCAGCATTTTTAAAAGCGTTACCCAAGCGCAAAAAATAGTAAAACTTGAATAATAGAAAACTCAATACAGGTTTATCACCATGCGACTTTAATAGCTCAAAAATCAACAATATAACTTGAGCCTGCTCTAAGTAGGGAAACATTACACAATTTTAACTTTGCTGGTTAATAATGCATCCATTTCCGAAGCAAAGTTAATTACTCTTCATCAGCAAAAAAAAAAGCGCAATGATATTCTTTTAATTTTTCAGCGCCGCCACCACATTTGCCCTGTTAATCGCAATCATCTGTCTATTGTAAGCTACAGTCATTAAACCAATAATATATCTTCGCAAAATTTTATTATCAAGGGCAGCGTCATAAAAAATCCTGCCCATGTTAAAACCAATCAATAAATAAGATGCATATACTACTCAGATCTGCTACATTATTCATAAATTTAATTTTTCTTATGCAAGCGCGCCCAATTCTTTGCCTCCTGATACGGCTGCCTAATACACTTCCCTGATAGGCAACCAATTTATTTTTAATTAAAAATACCATAAAACAAACCACGGAGAATAAAAATGCCTTACGATAAGAGCAAACCAAAACCATTTACAATAGATTCAAAAGATAGCGAAAAAGGCTATAGAGATGCCTTCTATATGCCACAATGGCTGCGAACTGATGAGTATAAAGATGCACATCTGCCTCTTGCTAGCGTAGCTGACTCAAAGAGCCTTCCGCCAACCGTTTTAACCACAGACAAAAGTAGCACCGTACAAGTGTCCACTGGCTGGTTAATAGAGTATGGTTTTGAGGATGACAGACAGATCAAGACCCCTATCGGAGCAGACTTTGAGCTGCAGAATATGGAAGACTTTCGACATAAGCATCGTTTGCAAGCGAGAAATGATTATCCAATCCAGATAAAATCTGATTTTTCTACCATAACTATATTATTTGATACGGATCAATACTCCGAAGATAAAACACCTATCACCTCATTCACCAATCACGAAAAAGTGATCTTAAGGCAAACTATCCATAAAATCATTGAATATTCCTACATATTAATAGCACTTTTAGCTGGCCATAAAAGCACCAAATATAGTCCGGTGAATAAACACCTTGACAGACAGGGCATTCAAGTTGGCCCTTGGATAAAAAGCTCGCTACATCAATTAAATGCTCTAATAACCGATCCCAGAAAAATAATAACATTTGTTGATTGCCGCAGCGACAAAATTATTAAAATGACAGCTCAAAATCAGAGCCTATCACTTTGGGAAATGGCTGAAGAAATTGGTAATGAGGAACTAAACGCCCGCCTAATCTACAACCAAGAAATGGGCTATAACGGAGATCTGCGCTCTGATGGAAAATTTGTAGCGCGCTTTAAGCTGTCCAATTTGGGCATTCCTTTAAAAATTGGCTGCTATACAATTGCTAATACGACAGCTTTTCAAAATAGAGCCAAAAAATTACTTGATCAATTAATTAAGGATGTCATAGGTGAGAATAGTAAGGCATTCGCGCTGATAGATACCTTGTCTCTGGTAATATCCATAGGCGAAGAAGCAGACAACGCGGCAGATAATTATGGCAATCCAATACAACCACCACGCAGCCCAAAATTTGACGCTAAACAGCCAGCATTTTTAGAAGCGTTACCCAAGCGCAAAAAAATAGTAAAATTTTAATAATAGAAAACTCAATACAGGCTTATACCAATGCGACTTTAATAGCTCAAAAATCAACAATATAACTTGAGCCTGCTCTAAGTAGGGGAAACATTGCACAATTTTAACTTTGCTGGTTAATAATGCATCCATTTCCGAAGCAAAGTTAATTACTATTCATCAGCAAAAAAAAACCGTAATGATATTCTTTTAATTTTTCAGCGCCGCCACCACATTTGCCCTGTTAACCGCAATCATCTGTCTATTGTAAGCTACAGTCATCAAACCAATAATATATCTTCGCAAAATTTTATTATCAAGGGCAGCGTCATAAAAAATCCGGCCCATGTTAAAACCAATCAATAAATAAGATGCTTATACTACTCAGATCTGCTACATTATTCATAAATTTAATTTTTCTTATGCAAGCGCGCCCAATTCTTTGCCTCCTGATACGGCTGCCTAATACACTTCCCTGATACGCACCCAATTTATTTTTAATTAAAAATACCATAAAACAAACCACGGAGAATAAAAATGCCTTACGATAATACCATACCAAAACCATTTGCAATAGATTCAAAAGATAGCGAAAAAGGCTATAGAGATCCCTCCTATATGCCACAATGGCTACGAACTGATGAGTATAAAGATGCACATCTGCCTCTTGCTAGCGCAGCTGACTCAAAGAGCCTTCCGCCAACCGTTTTAACCACAGCCCAAAGTAGCACCGTACAAGTGCCAAATGGCTGGTTAATACAGTATGGTTTTGAAGAGGAGAAACAGATCAAGAGCCCTATCGGAGCAGAAATTGAGCTGCAGAAGATGCAAAGCTTTCGACGTAAGCATCGTTTGCAAGCGAGTTATGATGATCCAATCCTGATAAAATATGATTTTTCTACCATAACTATGTTATTTCGTCAGGTTCAATACTCAGAAGATAAAACACCTATCACCTCATTCACCGAGCACGAAAAAGTGATCTTAAGGCAAACTATCCATAAAATCATTGAATATTCCTACATATTAATAGCACTTTTAGCTGGCTATAAAAACCACAAATATAGACGAGTTAATGTATACATTGACAGACAGGGACAGTCCATTAAATATCGCCCTTGGATAAAAAGAATCCTACATAAATTAAATACTATAATAACCGATCCCAGCGAAATAATAACATTTGTTGATTGCCGCCGCGACAAAATTATTAAACTGGCAGCTCAAAATCAGAGCCTATCTCCTCATCAAATGATGTTATCAATAGCTGATGATGAACTAAACGCCCGCCAAACCTACATCCAAGAAATGGACTCTCACCGAGGATTGGTCTCTGATAGAAAATTTGTATCGCGCTTTAACCCGCCCCGGTTGGGCATTCCTTTATATGTTGGCTGCTATACAATTGCTAATACGACAACTTTGCAAAATAGAGCCAACAAATTACTTCAGGTATTAATTAGGGATGTCATAGGTGACAATAGTAAGGCCGACAGTAAGGCCAACGCGCTGATAAATATCTTTTCTATAGCAATAGACGTAGGCGAAGGAGCAGACAACGCGGCAGATAATTATGGCAATCCAAGACAACCACCACGCGCCCAAAATTTGACGCTAAACAGCCAGCATTTTTAGAAACGTTACCCAAGCGCAAAAAAATAGTAAAATTTTAATAATAGAAAACTCAATACAGGTTTATCACCATGCGACTTTAATAGCTCAAAAATCAACAATATAACTTGAGCCTGCTCTAAGTAGGGAAACATTACACAATTTTAACTTTGCTGGTTAATAATGCATCCATTTCCGAAGCAAAGTTAATTACTCTTCATCAGCAAAAAAAAAAACGCAATGCTATTCTTTTAATTTTTCAGCGCCGCCACCACATTTGCCCTGTTAATCGCAATCATCTGTCTATTGTAAGCTACAGTCATTAAACCAATAATATATCTTCGCAAAATTTTATTATCTAGGGCAGCGTCATAAAAAATCCTGCCCATGTTAAAACCAATCAATAAATAAGATGCATATACTACTCAGATCTGCTACATTATTCATAAATTTAATTTTTCTTATGCAAGCGCGCCCAATTCTTTGCCTCCTGATACGGCTGCCTAATACACTTCCCTGATAGGCAACCAATTTATTTTTAATTAAAAATACCATAAAACAAACCACGGAGAATAAAAATGCCTTACGATAAGAGCAAACCAAAACCATTTACAATAGATTCAAAAGATAGCGAAAAAGGCTATAGAGATGCCTTCTATATGCCACAATGGCTGCGAACTGATGAGTATAAAGATGCACATCTGCCTCTTGCTAGCGTAGCTGACTCAAAGAGCCTTCCGCCAACCGTTTTAACCACAGCCAAAAGTAGCACCGTACGGGTGCCCAATGGCTGGTTAATAGAGTATGGTTTTGAGGATGACAGACAGATCAAGAGCCCTATCGGAGCAGAAATTGAGCTGCAGAAGATGAAAAGCTTTCGACGTAAGCATCGTTTGCAAGCGAGTAATGATTATCCAATCCAGATAAAATCTGATTTTTCTACCATAACTATGTTATTTGATAATGCTCAATACTCAGCAGATAAAACACCTATCACCTCATTCACCGAGCACGAAAAAGTGATCTTAAAGCAAACTATCCATAAAATCATTGAATATTCCTACATATTAATAGCACTTTTAGCTGGCTATAAAAACCACAAATATAGACGAGTTAATGTATACATTGACAGACAGGGACAGTCCATTAAATATCGCCCTTGGATAAAAAGAATCCTACATAAATTAAATACTATAATAACCGATCCCAGCGAAATAATAACATTTGTTGATTGCCGCCGCGACAAAATTATTAAACTGGCAGCTCAAAATCAGAGCCTATCTCCTCATCAAATGATGTTATCAATAGCTGATGATGAACTAAACGCCCGCCAAACCTACATCCAAGAAATGGACTCTCACCGAGGATTGGTCTCTGATAGAAAATTTGTATCGCGCTTTAACCCGCCCCGGTTGGGCATTCCTTTATATGTTGGCTGCTATACAATTGCTAATACGACAACTTTGCAAAATAGAGCCAACAAATTACTTCAGGTATTAATTAGGGATGTCATAGGTGACAATAGTAAGGCCGACAGTAAGGCCAACGCGCTGATAAATATCTTTTCTATAGCAATAGACGTAGGCGAAGGAGCAGACAACGCGGCAGATAATTATGGCAATCCAAGACAACCACCACGCGCCCAAAATTTGACGCTAAACAGCCAGCATTTTTAGAAACGTTACCCAAGCGCAAAAAAATAGTAAAATTTTAATAATAGAAAACTCAATACAGGTTTATCACCATGCGACTTTAATAGCTCAAAAATCAACAATATAACTTGAGCCTGCTCTAAGTAGGGAAACATTACACAATTTTAACTTTGCTGGTTAATAATGCATCCATTTCCGAAGCAAAGTTAATTACTCTTCATCAGCAAAAAAAAAAACGCAATGCTATTCTTTTAATTTTTCAGCGCCGCCACCACATTTGCCCTGTTAATCGCAATCATCTGTCTATTGTAAGCTACAGTCATTAAACCAATAATATATCTTCGCAAAATTTTATTATCTAGGGCAGCGTCATAAAAAATCCTGCCCATGTTAAAACCAATCAATAAATAAGATGCATATACTACTCAGATCTGCTACATTATTCATAAATTTAATTTTTCTTATGCAAGCGCGCCCAATTCTTTGCCTCCTGATACGGCTGCCTAATACACTTCCCTGATAGGCAACCAATTTATTTTTAATTAAAAATACCATAAAACAAACCACGGAGAATAAAAATGCCTTACGATAAGAGCAAACCAAAACCATTTACAATAGATTCAAAAGATAGCGAAAAAGGCTATAGAGATGCCTTCTATATGCCACAATGGCTGCGAACTGATGAGTATAAAGATGCACATCTGCCTCTTGCTAGCGTAGCTGACTCAAAGAGCCTTCCGCCAACCGTTTTAACCACAGCCAAAAGTAGCACCGTACGGGTGCCCAATGGCTGGTTAATAGAGTATGGTTTTGAGGATGACAGACAGATCAAGAGCCCTATCGGAGCAGAAATTGAGCTGCCGAATATGCAAAGCTTTCGACGTAAGCATCGTTTGCAAGCGAGTAATGATTATCCAATCCAGATAAAATCTGATTTTTCTACCATAACTATGTTATTTGATAATGCTCAATACTCAGCAGATAAAACACCTATCACCTCATTCACCGAGCACGAAAAAGTGATCTTAAAGCAAACTATCCATAAAATCATTGAATATTCCTACATATTAATAGCACTTTTAGCTGGCTATAAAAACCACAAATATATACCAGTGAAGCAATACCTTGACAGACAGGCCATTCAAAATATCCCTTGGTTAAAAAGCGCGCTACATCAATTAAATGCTCTAATAACCGATCCCAGCGAAATAATAACATTTGTTGATTGCCGCAGCGACAAAATTATTAAACTGGCAGCTCAAAATCAGAGCCTATCACCTTATGAAATGGTTGCAGAAATAGCTGATGAGGAACTAAACGCCCGCCGAGAACTAAACATCTGCCAAGCATTGGGCTATACCCGAGCACAGGTCTCTGCTAGAACATCTGTATCGCGCTTTGGCCAGGCCCGGTTGGGCATTCCTTTACAAGTTGGCTGCTATACCATTGCTAATACGACCGCTTTTCAAAATAGAGCCAACAGATTACTTGATCAATTAATTAGAGATGTCATAGGTGACAATAGAAAGGCATACGCGCTGATAGATACCTTGTCTCTGGTAATTGCCATAGGCGAAGGAGCAGACAACGCGGCAGATAATTATGACAATCCAATACAACCACCACGCGCCCAAAATTTGACGCTAAACAGCCAGCATTTTTAGAAACGTTACCCAAGCGCAAAAAAATAGTAAAATTTTAATAATAGAAAACTCAATACAGGCTTATCACCATGCGACTTTAATAGCTAAAAAATCAACAGTACAACTTGAGTCTGCTCTAAGTAGGGAAATGTTGCACAATTTTAACTTTACTGATTAATAATGCATCCATTTCCGGCAACAAAGTTAATTTAGATAAATAATGTCTCTTTTTGTTTTTCAACGCTAAGGTATAGCCTTTTGCAGTTTCATCTGCATGATCTATTTCATCCCAATTAATATTTAATGTCACATTTAAGCTTGAAACTTTTATTGCTAAATCATCAAAACAAAGCTTGATAGTATTATTTGAATTTTTACCCCACATTTGCCCTGTTATCCACCATGATCTTTTATATTTAAAGTTAAAAAACTCGAGGAATGCCAAACCAATAATAAAGAACCCCAACATTTTGTTATGCTGCACAAAAGTAATAAAAAAAAATCCTACCAATGTTAACGCCACCATCAATAGATAACGAGGCCTTGGTACTTTACCTGTTAAAAGAGCGTTTAACAGCTGCGATTCATCAAAGCATTCTAAAAGATGCTCTTTGCTAAGCACAAAACTATTTTGATATTCCATATTACCCATATTTTTTAGAAAATTATTTGTGTAGTATAACAGCAAGTGCGTGCAAAATACTTGCTTAACTAGGCTTTATGCACAGATGAGAGACATAAAATTTACCTCTCAATGATTAAAAAATTCAAATTAAGGATAAACGATGAAAAAAGAAACTGCCATTATTAATGCTGGCCGCGCTAAAAAATGGACTCATGGCCTGGTAAACCCGCCTATTTTTAGAGCTTCAACCATTTTATTTGATACGCTTGACGAAATGCATTTTGCCGCTAAAAACAGTACTAAAGGAGAAATGTTTTATGGGCGCAGAGGCACATCAACACATTTTGCATTTCAACAAGCAATGACTGAACTTGAAGGCGGTACTGGTTGTGCGCTATACCCATCTGGCATGGCTGCTATTTCAGGTGCATTACTTTCATTTTTAAAAGCAGGTGATCATTTGTTGATGGTTGATAGCGTGTATGAGCCAACGCGCATCTTCTGTGATACGTTATTAAAAGGCTATGGCATACAAACCACTTATTATGATCCACTCATCACAAGCGCTATTGAAAACCTTATTCAAAAAAATACCAAGGTGCTATTTTTAGAATCACCGGGATCAATCACCATGGAAATACAAGATGTACCAACCCTCGCAAAAATCGCACACCAACACCAAATAACGGTTATGCTTGACAACACCTGGTCATCACCGATCAACTCACAACCTTTTTCTATGGGTATCGATATATCAATTGTGGCAGCAACAAAATATATTGTCGGACATTCTGATGTGCTGATGGGCATTGCAATTGCAAATAAAACCCACTGGGAAAAGCTTTGTCAAAATAGCTATTTACTCGGCTATTGCACGTCTCCTGATGATGTTTATCTCGCCGCCAGAGGCTTGCGCACTTTAAGCGTGCGCATGGCACAACATGAAAAAAACGCCTTGCAAGTTGCTAAATTTTTATCCAATAGAGAAGAGGTTGATCATATTCGCCACCCAGCCTTTGCGAGTTGCCCTGGTCATGAGTTCTTTAAAAGAGATTTCAGTGGCTCAAATGGCTTATTTTCATTTGTATTAAAAACAGGAAGCCAACAAGCTATTAATGCTTTTGTTGAAAATATGGCGCATTTTAAAATGGGTTTTTCATGGGGGGGCTTTGAAAGCCTCATCCTTTGCGTCGCAAATATTGATAAAATGCGCACAGCAACACCATGGGATAATAGCAAGCCACTGATTAGGCTACATATTGGTTTAGAAAATGTCAGCGATTTAATAACAGATCTAGATAACGCGTTTGCTCGTTATAACCAGGTATTAAATCAATAACAGTAAATAACCTTGCAAGCCGATGTTAAACATTGCACCTCTTAGCAATTGCGGTATTTAGCCCTTAAATGATAACGCCTATCAATAATTGTGCCCTTAATTGCACCACCAAGAAAAAATAACTATTAAAGCCATGCTAGCCAGAAATGCAATCTCAGGGTAGCAAATTGGCAATGGCAATGACCTTGCATTTTGATAGTCGCCTAGCTATAAATCAGGCAAATCAATAAATTATTTAGTGAAATTGAGATATAGGTTAATGATATTGGCTTAATTTTAGCTATATGTTTGTTTTTTTACGCTAATTACTTCTACAATCGAGGCTAGTAACTACAATTTGTATTTATAAATAATAAATATAAAGTCCACACGGAGATCTACCCAATATGAGTAATGCAGAAATTGGATTTGATATAAATCAACAGTTGGTATCGACTACTGACTTAAACAGCAACATAACCTATGCAAATGAAAATTTTTGTAAAATTGCTGGCTATTCATTAGAAGAGCTTGTCGGTAAACCACACAATATTGTCCGTCATCCTGATATGCCTAAAGCTGCTTTTGCTGATTTATGGGCAAAATTAAAATCTGGTCAATCATGGCGAGGCATGGTAAAAAATCGCTGTAAAAATGGTGGATATTACTGGGTTGATGCTTATGTTACCCCACTTTACATTGATGGACGTCATGTTGGTTACCAATCGGTACGTTTTTCACCAAGCGCTGAACTCAAGAAAAAAGCACAAGCGGTTTATGACAAAATAAATGCGAACGAAGAGATTGAAACTAAATTCACTCAAAAAGTGCGCCAAAGTATTTCGCTAGCCTCTGTTTTGTTTTTTATGGGCTTCTTATTTTATGCACACGGCATGGGCGCTGAGATTACCTATTTAAGCGAATTGGGGTCAATTATTTATCTTGTTTTCCTATTTTTAATGAACCGCACAGAGCTGCAAAAAACGCCTTCGGTACTTAGCGCGATGAGAGCGGAATTTGATAGCCCGAGCCGTTTGATTTATGCAGGAAATCAGCCAAGTGATATTGCAAAATTCCATATTGGTTTATTAGAAGCTCGGATTAAAACGATTTTAGGGCGAACATCAGATGCAACAGCTGAGCTTAAATCACTTGCCAGCGAACTGGTCACTATTTCTGAAACAACAACGCAAAGCATCCAAAAAGAGTCTGAAGAATTAGAGCAATTAGCCACCGCCATTGAAGAGATGTCTGTTACCGCGAAAGAGATCGGACGATCCACAGCCGATTCAGCAGACAAAACGCGCGAAACACAAGAACGTTGCGTAAAAACCCAAACCGTAATGACAAGCACCACCGAAAAAGTAACATTAATGGCATCTGAGATCCAAAGTGTTGCCTCTTCTGCGGTCGATTTAGTTGAACAAGCAAATGAAATAGATCAAGCAATGGTTGAAATTCAAGGTATCGCAGATCAGACCAATTTATTAGCACTTAATGCGGCAATTGAAGCCGCACGAGCTGGAGAATTTGGGCGTGGTTTCTCAGTAGTTGCTGATGAAGTTCGAGCACTTTCAAGCCGTACACATAGCGCAACACAAACCATCCAATCATCAGTTTCAAAAATGCAATCAACACTCAAGCTGTGGGTTGAAAAGATGCAAAATAGCAGTGAGCAAGCCGATCAAGCATTGGGAGAAACATCCCTAACTCAAGAGCTGGTCTCAGAAATTTCCGATATGATGACCGAAGTATTTGAAATATCAACATCAATTTCAACCGCTGCTGAAGAGCAATCAATGGTAAGCGGTGAAATCTCAGCAAATGTATCTAAAATAAATGATCTGAGCAGAGAAAACCTAGAGCATTCACTACATGTCAAAGAAAACAGTGAACAATTAACTGTTAAATCTAATTCTATCGCTGCACTCTCTGATATGTTTAAGTAAAACGGCTTGAGCCTGCTATGATGGGTATACAATGCAAAGAGACTCACAGCGCGACTGTGCATAATTCTGGAATATGAGCCGCATTGAAGGCTTGTTGTAAAATGGCAAGTATTTAGCCGCCTGTACAATGGGCTTATTCCATGAAATATCTTCTACTGCCAAGCATACGAGAAATTCTACTTTTAACTGCAATTATTTTTTGCTGCAACCAGTATACTCATCATAATTGCAAACATTTCAAACTACTTCACAAAATTAATTGATCTCAATTGTTTATCAACTACAATACAGCGACGTTCGTTCAATCAGCAGAAGGTCAAGCATGTCACAATTTATTTTTACAATGGATAGAGTAAGCAAGGTTGTTCCACCTAAAAAAACGATTCTGAAAAATATTTCATTAAGTTTTTTCCCTGGCGCTAAAATTGGGGTATTAGGGTTAAACGGCTCAGGTAAATCGACCCTCCTGCGTATAATGGCTGGCATTGATAAAGAGTTCAATGGCGAGGCGCGGCCTTTAACTGGCATTAAAATAGGTTATCTTCCCCAAGAGCCTATATTAGATCTTAACAAAACGGTACGCGATATTATTGAAGAGGCAGTTAGTGAGGTTAAAAATGCATTAACCTCACTAGATGCCGTTTATGCAGCATACGCAGAGCCTGATGCTGATTTTGATGCCCTGGCAAAACGCCAAGGGCAATTAGAAGATATTATTCAAGCGCATGATGGTCATAACCTTGATAATCAGTTAGAACGTGCTGGAGATGCGCTACGCTTACCGCCTTGGGATCAACCTGTAAAAGTGCTTTCCGGGGGGGAGCGGCGCCGAGTTGCATTATGTCGTTTACTGCTTGAAAAACCCGATATGCTATTGCTCGATGAGCCGACCAACCATTTAGATGCGCAATCTGTGGCTTGGCTGGAACGTTTTTTACATGATTATGAGGGCACTGTTGTCGCCATTACCCATGATCGTTATTTCCTTGATAATGTCGCAGGTTGGATCTTAGAGCTGGATCGCGGATACGGCATTCCATGGGAAGGTAACTACTCATCATGGCTTGAGCAAAAAGATGCACGTCTTAAACAAGAAGCCTCCCAAGAAAAAGCCCGCCAACGGCAAATTGAAACTGAGCTTGAATGGGTTCGATCTAATGCAAAAGCTCGCCAATCTAAAAGCAAAGCGCGGTTATCTCGCTTCGAAGAGCTTAATAATCAAGATTTTCAAAAACGTAACGAGACCAATGAATTATTTATTCCTGTTGGGCAACGTTTAGGCGACCAAGTCATTGAGGTTAAAAACTTAAACAAGTCATTTGATGGGCGCGTATTGATTAATGATTTGAGTTTTAGTATTCCCCAAGGGGCTATTGTCGGCATTATCGGTGCCAATGGCGCTGGTAAATCAACCTTATTTAAAATGATTTCTGGTGATGAAAAACCAGACAGTGGTGAAATTATCATTGGACAATCAGTGGAGCTTGCAAGCGTTGAGCAGTTTAGAGATCACATGAACGATAAAGCCACCGTTTTTCAAGAAGTAGCAGATGGCAATGAAATAATAAAAATTGGCAATATCGACATTCCAAGTCGCGCCTATTTAGGCCGTTTTAATTTCAAGGGTAGCGATCAACAAAAAATAGTCGGTAATTTATCAGGAGGTGAGCGCGGGCGTTTACACCTTGCAAAACTGCTAAAATCAGGCGGAAATGTGTTATTACTTGATGAGCCAACCAATGATTTAGATATTGAAACATTACGCGCACTCGAAGATGCCCTGCTGAACTTTGCAGGTTGTGCGATGGTTATCTCGCATGATCGTTGGTTCTTAGATCGCATAGCAACACACATCATTGATTATGGTGATAAAGGTGTTATCAACGTCTTTGAAGGTAACTACAGTGATTATGAAGCATGGTTGAAAAAAACATTAGGCGCGGCGGCAACTGAGCCACATCGCATCAAATACAAGTGTATTGCTTAAAACAGTAGAATGTAAAAATAAACGCCATGTTTTAATAATAATCAATTGCGCACTCTATACCCATGCGCCGATCAAACTGCAACGGTGGCCGCTCACTCGATGATAGCAGTAAGGCGCAGCATAAGGTAATGGGAACGTGCGCATCCAATGAAAAGCTTTGGCGGCACTCGAGAATATAAAAACCGAGCCCAGCACCAACAAGCGCGGATACTTGTTAAGTTTGCATTATTATAAAATATCAATCAAGAATAACTTCCCTGCAATTTAAGGCCGCAAATATCGGCACAATTTGGCTTGCTGATTTTGCATTTCTGGGTAGCATAGGTATATACCCATGTTACCCCAAAATATAAGTGAAGAATACAAATGCCATTAACAAAGTGGAAATTCCCTAGGGCAAATAAAAACAAGGAAAGTCCACCTAATAATTCAAGTATTAAGGTGCTTGATATGCCAGATTGGCATGAGAGTAGTGATTACCTAACTGCAATAATAAATAAGTCTTCGACGCTATGTCTTATGTATAACGCACTTAATTTCATAGGATGGAAACCAACAACTGCATTTACTGATGCCGAAAAAGTTAGGTTAAGGTTAGCTGTGAAAACTGCCATAACATATTCAAGGATAATAGCATCAATTTTCGACAAAGAGCAAGCCTATGAAGATCCAGAACTGCAAGCAGCCCTCAAAGCAATCAGCACCCAAGACGCGCCTCTAGTAAAAAAGTGGATAATAAAAATGCATGTTTTCTTGACTGATAGCAACCAAATAGTAACATTTGTTGATAAGCGCCCAAAAAATATTGCGATTAGGGCAGCTCTTGCTCATGACCGCCATATATCAAGAAAAATAACCTTAGATGGCAAAGGCCATTATGATCCACGCAATCGCTTAGGATGCAGTCCTCCAACACATTGGAGTTCCAATCCTAACATAAAGAGCGAACCTATAAATGTACCTATACCTGAACCATTTACTCACACGCGGGTAAGAAACCGACCACCGCACATGCGTTTCGGCTCTGATAACAAAGATTATGCTCGCCATCATTCTTATGCTAATTCTGCCGTTGCTTCTTATTCTGATTCTAGCGATGATCCTGATAATGCTAGTGACACCGAATATAGCTCTCTAGAGCTCACTAAATCACTGGATCTTCCACAACTAGACCCCCAGTATAACCATAAACCTGCAGGCCTTATTTATGATATTTACCCAGAAGATATTCAATATATATTACAAAATAAACAAACAGCAACGAAATTCTATCAACATTTTCTTAATATCATATCAGAAGGAACTTGTCATCAACAAGATACAATAATGCGTTTATTTTCAATTGCAACTAAAATAGCACGACTAGCGTAAGGATATGGCTCTAGGTACTCGTTGATATAACGAGTTACTATGCGGATGCTTAACCACCGCGAGGGTGGCGTTAATCTAATCAAAAGTGATTTACCATATTATCACTTGTATTGGTTATCCAAGCTGGTTTGTTGTCTATACCCATGCGCCGATCAAAATGCAACGGTGGACGCTCACTCAATGATCGCAGTAAGGCGCAGCATAAGGTAATGGGAACGTGCGCATCCAATGAAAAGCTTTGGCGGCGCTCGAGAATATAAAAACCGAGCCCAGCACCAACAAGCGCGGATACTTGTTAAGTTTGCATTATTATAAAATATCAATCAAGAATAACTTCCCTGCAATTTAAGGCCGCAAATATCGGCACAATTTGACTTGCTGATTTTGCATTTCGGGGTCGCATGGGTATATACCCATGTTACCCAAAAATATAAGTGAAGAATACAAATGCCATTAACAAAGTGGAAATTCCCTAGGGCAAATAAAAACAAGGAAAGTCCACCTAATAATTCAAGTATTGAGGTGCTTGATATGCCAGATGCGCATGAGAGTGTTGGTTACCTAACTGCAATAATAAATAAGTCTTCCACGCTATGTCTTATGTATAACGCACTTAATTTCATAGGATGGAAACCAACAACTGCATTTACTGATGCCGAAAAAGTTAGGTTAAGCTTAGCTGTGAAAACTGCCATAACATATTCAAGGATAATAGCATCAATTTTCGACAAAGAGCAAGCCTATGAAGATCCAGAACTGCAAGCAGCCCTCAAAGCAATCAGCACCCAAGACGCGCCTCTAGTAAAAAAGTGGATAATAAAAATGCATGTTTTCTTGACTGATAGCAACCAAATAGTAACATTTGTTGATAAGCGCCAAAAAAATATTGCGATTAGGGCAGCTCTTGCTCATGACCGCCATATATCAAGAAAAATAACCTTAAATTACAAAGGCCATTATGATCCACGCAATCGCTTAGGATGCAGTCCTCCAATACATTGGAGTTCCAATCCTAACATAAAGAACGAACCTATAAATGTACCTATACCTGAACCATTTACTCACACGCGGGTAAGAAACCGACCACCGCACATGCGTTTCGGCTCTGATAACAAAGATTATGCTAGCCATCATTCTTATGCTAATTCTGCCGTTGCTTCTTATTCTGATTCTAGGGATGATCCTGATTATGCTAGTGACACCGAATTTAGCTCTCTAGAGCTCAATGAATTCCTGGATCTTCCACAACTAGACCCCCAGTATAACCATAAACCTGCAGGCCTTATTTATGAGATTTACCCAGAAGATATTCAATATATATTACAAAATAAACAAACAGCAACGAGATTCTATCAACATTTTCTTAACATCATATCAGAAGGAACTTGTCATCAACAAGATACAATAATGCGTTTATTTTCAATTGCAACTAAAATAGCACGACTAGCGTAAGGATATGGGTCTAGGTACTCGTCGATATAACGAGTTGCTATGCGGATGCTTAACCACCGCGAGGGTGGCGTTAATCTAATCAAAAGTGATTTACCATATTATCACTTGTATTGGTTATCCAAGCTGGTTTGTTGTCTATACCCATGCGCCGATCAAAATGCAACGGTGGCCGCTCACTCGATGATCGCAGTAAGGCGCAGCATAAGGTAATGGGAACGTGCGCATCCAATGAAAAGCTTTGGCGGCGCTCGAGAATATAAAAACCGAGCCCAGCACCAACAAGCGCGGATACTTGATAAGTTTGCATTATTATAAAATATCAATCAAGAATAACTTCCCTGCAATTTAAGGCCGCAAATATCGGCACAATTTGACTTGCTGATTTTGCATTTCGGGGTAGCATGGGTATATCTCTACAGTGTTCTTCCTAGCAAGGCTCTATTGCGCTTAAGAGACCCGTCAATTATAGTTTTTACTTTAATTTTTATGGTAAGGGCTCACCTTGGTAAACTGTTCTCCTTTTTTTGCAAAACTAGCAACAAAATTGGCCCAACAGCCTGCAATTGCCAGTGCTTGTTCAGGATCTTCTTGCGCTACCTTTTGACAAGCTTCTATGCCATGTATAGGCATACTTCCCCAGCTAGAATCTACTGTTTGTAAAACTTTATGGGTCATCTCATGATAGAGTATGGTTGCTTTTTCTTCACTCGACCTGAATATTTCCAACATTCGTTCACCAACCAAAACTGGAATACCTAATCCTAACCTTGGATGATAGAAACGAGGTAAACTACATATTTTTTGATAAATAAATTTTGTCACCTCATTCCCATAACAACTAGCTAAACCAGGGACTCGCCCTATCAAACCCGTCTGTTGGTTATCGTTCGCTCCGATTGAATCTCGCAGACTCCATTTATATTGATGGCGCATATCAATAAAATGTAACAAACTTCCAGGATCAATCAACACACGCTGCATATTAGCGATACCATATTTTATTTTCATTACCATTTTTTTACTATCGTCCCCGAACCATAAACGCACTTTATCAAGATCTTTCTTAAAGGATTGCTCAGAGGATTCATAAGCAAGTGTTGAATTTTTAACGCAAACATTCAAGGCCTCCGCTAATTGTATTTTTTCACAAGCCGAAAAACCTAATGGAATATGTAGTCTTTCAATATCATAAGCACTCATTCCTACCTTTATCTGTTGATATTTGCTATAAAAAATAGTCATCATTGGCATATTCTTTTCATCACTATTTGTCAGTAATGAGAGCACGCTAGATGAAGATCCTCGTTTTTTTTTATTATATTTCGGCATTTTTGTTCCATTATGTATCATTATGGCAAGGTGACAAATTAACAATACAAATTGTACACTTTGAGAGTATCATTTACTTATAAAACGATATATTGACGCATGTTTTTTTGCACATCGCTTAGAGAATAATTTATAATCTAGATATTAATATTAACACAATACAATACTGACTCCATAAAGTATTGTTATGATATTGACTATAAATGGGGTTTACACCGATGCCATGACAAGATGACATTGAATCATAGCAATCAATTACAAAGAGATAAGGACATACAATGACATTTCAGCTTGCTGATCGCCTACAACAAGATTCTTTTATACTAGTTGAAGATCCCCACAGTTTTTGGTTGCTATTAAACAACCAAAACTTTCCTTGGTTTATTCTTGTGCCTAAAACCGACAAGCAAGAATTATTCGAATTAAGCGCCCAAGCACAAAAACGCTTGCAAGCTAAAACAAACCAACTTTCAAGGTTTATCACAGAGCAGTTTCCATTTGATAAATTAAATATTGCATCCATAGGTAATATCGTCAGACAACTGCATATACATGTGATCGCTCGCTCTGCCTCTGATCCATGTTGGCCAGGGGTCGTTTGGGGAACAAAGCATGTAACAAAATATAAACAAGACGATGTTGAGGCCATAAAAGAAGCATTACAGTACTTTTTATCAACAAGCGATTAATATCAAGCCCACAATGTTAAATTAACTTAAATATTGGCAAGTCATCTCTGGGCATTTTGCCGTGGTAAATCCAAACTCGAAATGCATAACTTGCTGCTAAACTCTCATTAAAACTTAAATTTATAAATTTAAGTTGAAGGGTATAAATTTACATGTAAACTTAATTCTAAATAATTACGTTTTGGTGGCTTATGGCAAGAATTAGAATTCCAACCCCATTTAATGAGTTGATGAAAAATGTATCACACCAAGAATTTATTCCTTTGTTGTCTAAATATAAAGCCACAGATCTAGATGGTAACTATCTACATTGGAATAAATTCAAATAGAAAGTAGGAAAAGGTGATGATGAAGAAACTGCGTAGGCTGCAACAAAGTTAGCTAGAAAAACAATTACCAAATATATTCATTCCTTAAAAGGAAAAAATGAGAATGATTACTTCAATTATTGTGTCCCTGACTCTTTATTTGCCCAATTGTATTATATCGATAAAGTGACAGGTGGAGGTCACTCTATTGGCGATGGCTCTTTTATTACCAGACGCGAAAAAGATAGATACCTAGTAAAAAACTTAATAATGGAAGAAGCTATTACTTCTTCACAATTAGAAGGCGCATCTACAACAAGAAAAGTTGCTAAAGATATGCTTGCAAATAATCGTAAGCCAGCAGATAAGTCCGAACAAATGATTTTCAATAATTATCTATTAATGAAAAAAGTTATTAAAAAAAAGGACGATGACCTATCGATTGATTTGATTTTAGAATTGCATTCTATTGCTATGTATATGGCTATCGATAATAAAGCAGTTTCTGGAGAATTAAGACCAGATAATACTCTAACCGTTGGCAACATATATCACGAAGTTGCACATGAGCCGCCTTGTTGCGAATCATTGCAAGAAAGATTGACTTATTTATGTACTTTTGCAAACCAATATAGTGATAGCCAACAATCAGATAGTTTCATTCACCCTTTAATTAAAGCAATTATTTTACATTTTATGATTGGTCACATACACCCGTTTGGTGATGGTAATGAAAGAACTGCTCGGGCAATTTTCTATTGGTTTATGTTAAAAAACGGATATTGGCTTTTTGAATATGTATCGATTAGTAAACTAATTCAGGAAAAAAGAAGTGATTACGATACAGCTTATATCTACACAAAAACAGATGACTTAGATCTTACCTACTTTATTTATCATCAAGTTAATATTATAACTAATGCCGTAAATGCTCTTCAAAGGCATATTGAAAACCAGAAAAATGAATTTTATCAATTCCTGGAGTGGATTGAAAAAAGCCCACTAGCAAAGAAATTAAAAAGGGCGCAGCTTGAAATATTAAAAGACGCTATTAAGGAGCCAGGTAAAATTTTTACAACAAAACAAATTTCAATGGATTTTGATATAAATGAAAATACAGCGCGTACATATTTAAATGGATTAGTTGAAGAGGATTTGCTGATGCCGAGCAAAATTAAAAAAGGAAAAACTATTCTTTATCTTGCTCCTCAATGGCTCAGAGATAAATTGAAAGTATAATACCTCAATGAATTTAAAAGCACTCTTGTATTGAAGTGATTGAGAAATGAAACTCCCAAAAATTGTAAATAAAATGACAACCCTGAAGCCGTGGCTTGAATCTGCCTTGTTAAAAAAAAATAACTCAGTTAAAGTGTTCTTTCTAATAATAAATAAAACGGGTAATTCTACAAGCTCGTTAGAGCCTTCAGGAAAATATTGTGATCATCAAAAAAATTAAATCAATCGACACTTTGTCTCTGCGTCAAGAGATCCTTCTCCCTGGAAGTGAAGCTGCTCAATGTATTTACGAAGGCGATGATGACAATACTACAGCGCACTTTGGGGCTATCCAAAATGATACCATAATTGGCATTATTTCAATTTATAAGCGTTCAAATACAATTCTTTGTAACGATCATGGTTTCCAATTAAGATCTATGGCAACAGCTGTAAATGCTCGAGGGAAAGGCATAGGTTTAAAACTGCTACGGGAATCCGAAAACTATGCCGAACAAAATAATTGCAAGTATATTTGGGCAAACGCCAGAACTGTAGCAATTGGTTTCTATAAAAAGGCAGGTTATACAACACAGTCACAGGAATTCGAAATAAATTGTGTTGGGCCTCACTATTTAGTGAGAAAAAATTTGCCCTAACAAAATAATCAAAGATCACACCAAAAAAGATCTACACACTTTATGATACCCATGCTGTTGCACGACAAATTGAAATATAAAAAATTGAAATATAAAAAAAGCATAATGTTAACCACCAATGCTATTCATGCGAGCTTAGCTTTCGCAAAAGTATCATAAATGCGGAATAAGAAATATTAAATAGTTGTCTTGAATCTAAAAATAGGTATAACAATACTCCTCATGCTTATGAGTTAAACCTTGCTATGACTGCCAACTGCAAGTTAAATAAACTGATCCTTGCTAATTATTTTATAGCCATGCTTTGTGAAAATGCAACAGTTGCCAGGAAATGTTTCTGCTGCAAACACTCGTTGCGCAAATTTATCAAACCCAAAAATAGACAGTAGATTGAGCAGGCTGTATCATTTACTCAGACTACTTCGGCAGTTATAATCTCATTAATCTAAGGAAAATAACATGGAAACATACAAATGTTCAAAATGTGGAATGGCTGTTAATGCAACATGCGCTAAATGTGATGCACCACTTGTAAACGATAGCTTAAAAATCGATGATGGAACAGAAGTTCAAATTTCTAAATGCCCAAATGGACATGGCAAAATCAAGTCTCCTATGTGTTGTGGTGAAGATATGAGTTGTTCAATAGCATAACTTATTAAAAATCTAATCAACTTGCAGGATTTATAAAAACATAACAGAAACAAAAGCTTCTTATTTATGTGCTATTAAATCCTTGCTTGCTTCAATAATTAATATATACCCAATCACTCCAGTGGAAACATTAAGTTGTTGGCATGAGCATATTTACTTATCGGTGCAAATGTGTCACCGCTACTTAGCTAATCTTACGTTCTCTTGTTTTCACTAAATTTAAACATTAAGCTATCTCCGCCTAAGCCCAACGAAGCAACTATTTGCACCAAGTATAATAGCCACAACCATTTAATCAAGGAATAGACATGACCGACCAATCCATAGCAACATTACCGTTCTTTAACGAAGCCAAAATTGCAGCAGTACTCGATTGGGGGCCACTCATGGGCGCTCTAGAACACGCAATGAGCGATTTCTCCGCAGGGAATGTCGTTCAACCTGTTCGGCAAATGGTGCCGGTACCTGGACACGACGCAATCATTGCTGCAATGCCAGCCGTGGGGGACGCCATGGCCGTCAAAGTTGTCACGCTATATCACGAAAATGCCGGGACAAAGATCCCTACCACCCAGGGGGTAATTCTTCTATTTAATAAGGACAATGGCTCCCCACTTGCAGTACTAGACGGGCGACTGATCACAGAAATGCGCACAGCAGCAGCAGCCGCCGCCGCCGCTCGCAAACTAGCAACCACACAAAGTGCTGTGGTGACAATCATGGGTAATGGCGTCCAGGCTCGCGCCCACATCAAGGCGCTGGCCGAAGTAACAAAACACAAGGAGCTTCGGCTTTGGTCAAGGGACGAAGCAAGGGGAAAGGCACTAGCTGCGGAATTTGGCGCTACTTATCTGGCCAATGCCGAACAAGCAGTTCGCGATGCCGACATCGTTGCCTGCACCACAAACTCCATTGAACCAATTGTAAAAGGCTCCTGGTTAAAAACAGGTGCTTTCGTGAGCTCTGTTGGCTGGAATACAATTGATGGCCGAGAACTCGATGATACAGCAATGGCCAACACCGTAATCGTTGAATCCTACTCTGCAGCAAGAGACCAGGCTGGAAACATCCGTGGCTCTGGTTGTGAAATATTCGCCGAAATTGGCGAGATCTACAGCACCACCAAAATCGTACCCAAAGGCAGCACGGTGATTTATGACTCAGTTGGTATGGCAATCATGGACGTGGTAGCCGCAAAATTGGTTTATGATCTGATTGTAAAGTAACACAATATATTCTAATTGGTATTTATGACATCAAAGTGCAGCCGCAGCACATGGATTTGCGACTAGCGCAGACGAAGACAACTATAAGCATTTTAAAGTCACAAGATAAGAGACGTACATGCTAAATCACCAGAAATTACTACCATGAGAGCCAGAAAAGAAGCCACTATAAATGCGTTAAGGTTTTTCACAGATATTGTACCTGTTTAAAGTGCAAATAAATTTAACCCCTGCTCATATAACAGCGATGAGTATAATAGTATTATAAAAAAGTATAGAGCAATGAATTGTTTTTCTATCATGTAATCATTTGCAGACGCAGCAAGTACTGGCGTAGGAAATTGTTGTGAACAATCATCTATCTGCTATCTGCTATCTGCTATCTGCTATCTGCTATCTGCTATCTGCTATCTGCTATCTGCTATCTGCTATCTGCTATGCATCTTTATCACGCAATCCGACACTTTTTGGTCATTCAATAGTGGCTATGCGCGACTCTACCGAGTCAGATCATATGTTTCTCATCATACGCCAAAGATACACCTATTGCGTATAATCATCTCATAAGCATCAATGATTTGAAGCAAACTACAATGATTGTCGATGCATGGTCTAATGATTGGTATTTCCCAAATTTAGGCCTCATTAGCACATACACCCCATCATCTCGGAAACATCCCCAATCCTTTACAGTATGCCACAAGATATCAAATAGCGCATAATTCATTTAATAAAATATATTGCTATATTCTAAGCAACCATCCAATATATGGCACATATTGATTGCAATAATAGTTATAACTTATTGCATTAATTGGCTCTCATTAAATTGATATCCAAGCTTTTTCATTAGCCATATCCCATGCTTGGTGAAAATGCCTTGTGAAAATGCAACATAAAAATGCAACATCAGCTGCTACCAGAGGCCCAGCGATAAGGCATAAATAATGTAAAAATAACTTATGTATCAAATGGTAAATGCAAGTCAGATATTTCTGTTGTGCTGCAAAAGTGTCAGCTCATGATGAAATAATCGCCAATAATTTTGTAGCACTTGGATTTTTAAGACAATTTATTTGACATATGCATAAAATAATTTAGAATAACGACCTTCTCAATAAACTAAATATTAAAAAATATTATGCTATTACCAGTACAAAATGCTAAAACAATGCATAACAGAAAGAATGCAGCACTAAGTTCGCTTAAATTCTTTACTGATATAAAACAGATTAGATCTAGTAATATTCCAGGCGAATTGTCTGTTAAAGATACTAATATCATACAAGCTTATAGAAATAATAATCCATCATCTGTCATAAGATCATTTTCGGATGCAGCAACGACTGGCGTAGGTAATTGTAAAGAACTAATAGCAATCATTTACTCGTCTTTATATAGTAATCCAAGACTCTATCATAATTCAGATGTAATGATGTGCCGTATAAATAATGATTATGGGGTTGTTATTGTGACCAACAAATTTATCGCTAGACATATGGGAAGCTTTAAGATTAGTGATTTAAGTCTAGAGACAATGATAGTGGATGCTTGGACTCGCGATTGGTATTTTCCTAATATAGATACACACACCGAACATATATATAACCTTCGTAAGGAGCAAATATTAACTCCATGGCAACGTGACATGAGGAGCCAATGTAAAACTTCACGCATGAGCATACACCAAATGGATATACTAGCAGATCCTCAGGGCGGCCCGTATTAAAGATAAAATCAGCATGATAAGTTTTGCTAAGATCCACGCCATGAAATTGCTCTAGAATGATCAACTTAGTTAATCATCGAGATTAATTTTATGCCTCACATCCTTGGGCAATTTACCAATCTAACCATTAATTGTTACATCACATGAGTAATAATCATTAACCTAAGGGTAAAGCACATACTTGTTGCGCATTATTTTATACTTAGTCAGCCCTTTCGCCCACGAGGCTTTAATTTCTTTTGATGATTTACCAGCCACCACTTGCTGATAAAACCTATCAGTGCCCATCAGTTTTGCAAGCCAAAGTCGCTTGGTAATGATGTCATTATCAGTATATTTGAGTTTTTTTAGTTTATGATACCAAGCAATATAATAATCAATATTGAGCCCGCCAGCATTGTTAACTGTTAAGTTACTCAAATCATCACCATAGACGACATTACATTTTTGTGGCCAACCTTTACTTGATACCTTACCCAATAAATGTCCTGCGCGTTTATCATTAAAACCTATCATTTGAAATGGTTTGTCTGTACCTCTGCCAACACTGATACTAGTTGATTCAAATAGCCCTAATGATGGGTATAAACGGCAGCTTAATTCATTAGGTAAATTCGGCGATGGTACAATCGGTAAACTATAGTGCATATTATGCGTATAGTTTATCATTTTAGAGACATATAAATGCTTAACCTTAATGCCATTTTTTAACCAGCCTTGACCGTTGATCATCAATGCAAGTTCACCCACCGTCAGCCCATGCAAAAGTGGAATGGCATCCATTCCAACAAACGATTTATACTTGTCTTGCATAATAGGGCCATCAATAAAGCCGCCATTTGGGTTGGGCCTGTCTAAAATTACCAGTGCTTTGTTATTTTCTGCAGCAGCTTCCATCACTAAATGCATAGTGCTGATATAAGTAAAATAACGTACACCAAGATCTTGAAGATCAAACACTAACAGATCAACATTACTCAACTGAGAAGCTAACGGTTTTTTGTTATTTCCATAAAGTGAGGTCACCGGTAACCCTGTTGCACAATCAAATGAATCAGTAACCGTCTGACCTGCACCTGCTGTGCCTCGAATACCATGTTCAGGTGAAAACAATCGGGTAATATGTATTTTTTTAGCGAGTAAAAAATCAATTAAATGTACATCGCCAACCATTGATGTTTGATTAACTACTAAACCTACGCGCTTATTTTTAAGCAAAGGTAAGTAATATTTAATGTTTTGCGCTCCGGTTAAAAATGGCTGTGTTACTTTTTTTTGGGCAAAAGAAAGTGAAATTGTGCTCAAAACAAGCGCAATGCAAGCCACCACGATAAATATTATTTTTTTCATGTCTAAGTCTGCTATTTTAATTAGTTAATTAGTTAATTAGTTAATTATCTCGCTCAGCCGCTCATACCTTAAACCATGCCCCAAGCAATACAGCAGCGTTTCACCATCAACGCTTTTTATATCAACAGGGAGTTTACCTGTTGGAGCATTCAAAGCGGCCCTGTGCTCTGCTAAAATAAATAAACTTCGCACACCAGCACGTATATTCGCCTCTAACTTGTTACGGTTATTATTGGTCACATCAAACCCCGTAACTCCATACACAGCAATATTCGCTTTAACCCCAGTTAAAGAAGCAATATCATAGGGATTACGCGCCGCTATAACAACCAAAGGTTTTTGCATTTCATCACTTAAATCAATTACTGCTTGGGCATTTTCTGCTGTATTGTTTAAATTGTAAGTAATTAAAATAACATAATTAGCTTTGGCTATTTTCTGCTTGAATAACGCTTTATTAATATCACTTCCCGACAATTTTAAAACACTTTTTTCAACATCCATGTTGACATTTTCAAAAGGCGCGGCAATATTCATGAGCTCATTTTCAACTAGCGCATTACGCGGAGCTTCATCTGAAATAACCAATACCTGCGTTGACCTTCGCAATGCAAACGGTAATACCCCTTTATTTTCAATCAAGGTAATTGCTTTTTCTGCAATATGCGCCTCTATTGCAAGATGTTTTTTTGAATTTACAATCATTAAAGCATGTTGCTTATCAACCGCTTGTGCCGAGATTTTTTGGGCTAATTTTGTTTGCACAATAAGACGTGCTGATTGGTCGACTCGTTGTGCAAGTTGCGGGTTTATTTGCATTTGCAGCTCAAGGTGCTGATAAATTTTTTCAAGTTTTTGCAGCGAATTTTGAGCGCTCAATTTAACCGGCATTAATATAACATCAGCTCCTGCTAAAATAGCTGTTTCAACCGTCCAACTTGGCTCAAAGTTATTAGCTATAGCTCCCATAGCCAGCGCATCTGTGACAATGAGCCCTTTAAAATGCAATTCATCACGCAAAATACCCGTGAGCATTTTCTTTGACAAGGTGGCAGGCCTGCCAATAACCTTTCCTGTCAGTGCCGAGGTTAATTTACTGTCATCAATGCTTGGCACAACAACATGCGCGGTCATTACCGCATCGACACCATTGGCAAATACATTTGCAAATGCTTTTAAATCAACAGCTCGCCATTGAGCTTCACTATAAGGCACAATGGGCAATCCATGATGTGAGTCAACACTCACATTACCATGGCCTGGAAAATGTTTGCCGGCCGTTAATAAACCATATTGATGGATACCCGCGATGTATGCCGCTGACATTTCATCAATAATAGCTAAATCATCACTGTATGAGCGCACGCCAATTACCGGATTATTTTGATTGCTATTAACATCAACAACAGGCGCGAAATTAAAATTAAACCCAAGCGCCGCAAGCTCGCTACCATGCACGTGCCCTGCTTGTTTGGCAAAATGCGGGTCGCCCGTTGCCCCAAGTGCCATATTACCTGGCATTTCAACACCCTCACGTAAACGTGTGACATATCCTCCTTCTTGATCAATAGCAATAAATAAAGGCAAATTAGAGCGTGCATCTTGAAAACCTTGAATTAAAGCAATTGTTTGCTCCGTGGTGTAGAGATTTTCGCGAAAAAGTACCACTCCCCCTAAATGGTAATCACTGATCACTTGCTGTAATTGCTCAGTCATATTGGTAAGCTCTTTAGCGCCGCCATCAGCATTAGTTCCCCAATAACGAAAATCAAGCATCAGTACTTGCCCTATTTTTTCTCGGGCACTCATATTATCAACAAAAGATTTAGCAAAGGCAGAGGGATCTTGATAGGCCTCGTTTAGCTTGTCTAATAAATAAGGTTTTACTTTTTTATTTGTGCCTGACTTGTTTGGCTGCATAGTTTATTTCATTGTATTGTTGGCGATTAAATAGCCGTTAAGTGTGTTTGTGTTAATAACTTAAACCATACCCTCGCGGGTAAATTATTTTGCGATTACTGCGCTCTTTAATATTAACGGGTAATTTAGCTGAAGGGGAATTTAATGGCTTCCCTGTGTTTGGATCTTTAAATAAAGTGCGAATACCAGCTCTAATATTTGCTTCTAACTTATTGCGCACATTGTTCGTCACATCAAACCCTGTGATACCATAAATCGCAATGTTTGCTTTTACATTATTTAAATAAGCAATGTCATAGGGATTGCCACCCGCGATAACAACCAAAGGTTTTTGCATTTCATCACTTAAATCAATTACTGCTTGGGCATTTTCTGCTGTATTGTTTAAATTGTAAGTAATTAAAATAACATAATTAGCTTTGGCTATTTTCTGCTTGAATAACGCTTTATTAATATCACTTCCCGACATTTTTAAAACACTTTTTTCAACATCCATGTTGACATTTTTAAAATGCGCGGCAATATTCATGAGCTCATTTTCAACTAGCGCATTGCGCGGAGCTTCATCTGAGATAACCAATACCTGCGTTGACCTTCGCAATGCAAACGGTAATACCCCTTTATTTTCAATCAAGGTAATTGCTTTTTCTGCAATATGCGCCTCTATTGCAAGATGTTTTTTTGAATTTACAATCATTAAAGCGTGATGCTTATCAACCGCTTGTGCCGACATTTTTTTAGCTAATTTTGTTTGCACAATAAGACGTGCTGATTGGTCTACTCGTTGTGCAAGTTGCGGGTTTATTTGCATTTGCAGCTCAAGGTGCTGATAAATTTTTGCAAGTTTTTGCAGCGAATTTTGATTCCACAATTTAACCGGCATTAATATAACATCAGCTCCTGCTAAAATAGCTGTTTCAACCGCCCAACCTGGCTCAAAGTTATTAGCTATAGCTCCCATATAAAGCGCATCTGTGACAATGAGCCCTTTAAAATGCAATTCATCACGCAAAATACCCGTGAGCATTTTCTTTGACAAGGTGGCAGGCCTGCCAATAACCTTTCCTGTCAATACCGAGGTTAATTTACTGTTATCAATGCTTGGCACAACAACATGCGCGGTCATTACCGCATCGACACCATTGGCAAATACATTTGCAAATGCTTTTAAATCAACAGCTCGCCATTGAGCTTCACTATAAGGCACAATGGGCAATCCATGATGTGAGTCAACACTCACATTACCATGGCCTGGAAAATGTTTGGCGGCCGTTAATAAACCATATTGATGGATACCCGCGATGTATGCCGCTGACATTTCATCAATAATAGCTAAATCATCACTGTATGAGCGCACGCCAATTACCGGATTATTTTGATTGCTATTAACATCAACAACAGGCGCGAAATTAAAATTAAACCCAAGCGCCGCAAGCTCGCTACCATGCACTTGCCCTGCTTGTTTGGCAAAATGCGGGTCGCCCGTTGCCCCAAGTGCCATATTACCTGGCATTTCAGTGCCCTCACGTAAACGTGTGACATAGCCGCCTTCTTGATCAATAGCAATAAATAAAGGCATCGTACTACGCGCATCTTGCATCGATTGGATTAAATCTATCTCCTGCGATGTATTATATAAATTTTGACGAAACAAAATGATCCCACCGAGATTAAATTCATTGATCGCTTTTTTAATCGAAGTGTTTATTTTAGTTACTTCATTTTCTTTACTTGGTGAAGCGTCATTTTTTTTCCAATAACGAAAATCCACCAGCATCAGTTGACCTATTTTTTCACGATTTGTCATTTTATTAACCATGGCATTGGCGGATTTAAAGGGGGTTTTATAGGCAATGTTTAATTCATGTTGAGAAATTACATGGGCATCAGCAAACGCACTGCACAACAAAAATATCAAAAAGAGTGCTCTCGTTAACATTGTGTCCACTTCAAGCCTCGGCAATAAAAAAAGAAAAAAAGAAAAATAGCACAATAGCAGCTCTTCATAAATTCATGACAATATGATCTCCATAAAAGCCATGAATATATCTCTAAATTAACTAAAAATACACACTGAGCAAGGTTAATTGTGATCAAATCCTCACCATAAAATTCAGCATCTGTGACCGTGCATTTTGCATGATAACGGCTATACAATTAAAGAGATCTCTGGCACATTTTTGCATTTTTTAATTAGTTTGAACATTTATTGAGCAAATTTTAATTTATACTATGCAACTGGTGCTGATACTGATACTGATACTGATACTGATACTGGTACTGGTACTGGTACTTAAACTCACAATTTGCAAGCAAACTTTAAATTAAGGATGATTAATGAATAAAATATTTATGATAATGTTAGCCTCTGCGCCGCTGATGCTCACTGCTTGCAACTCAGACGGTCATGATGGTGATGTTGGTGATGTTGGTACGCATGGCGTTGATTGTTGGGAGGCTGTAAAAGGTGGGAAAACAGTTAAAGATTGCATCCCTTCTCCAGATGCGCGAAATCCAGATACCAAATATGACTTTGCCAGTTTTTGTGAAGCCTTTAAAAGCTTGGGTCAATATCCAAATGGCTGTCCTTCTAAGTCTCATGTGAAACCACAAGGTGATTTAGAATTGATTCAGGCATCGGATTTTGACGATCAGGGTAAAACTCTCTCTGATTTATCAATTACCAAGGAGAGTACAGAGCCAGAAGCCTATTGGACTTTTAAAAAGGGTTATATTCGCAATAAACTCTATATGGCCGCTCGAGAAAGCTCTAAATGCGAAGATGTATGTAAAAACGACGATAACTGCGCTGCCGCATTTTTTACTCAAGATACAGCCATTGGCTCTCAAGGAGGATTTTGTTTTAAAGTGTATAACTCTGAAACTTTAGATACCGACTTGAACATTCGTTGCGGTATAGACGTAGCTGGCATGAAAGCAAAAGAGATGTGCCTAAGCTCTTTAGGCAATACCAGGTGGTGGGTAAGACCAAGCGCCCAACCATAAGCAGCTACAACGACGAGGGCTGCTATCACACCAGGTATTATGCCCGTTAGATGGCAAGCTTGGGGCCTAAAGCTTTGCAGTTCACTGCTTGCTTATTTTGCATTACGCAGTAGCATGGGAATAGTTATTAACCAGAGCTCAGGTTGAATAAGTTTGCAGGACATTGTTATACTAGTGGTGAGATCATTAAGGGTCAAATACGCATTACAGGGGAGAGAAAGAGATTAAATATCACTTATTTTGATTAAAAAACTCGTTCCCCAAATCGGAAAACAACTAATTCGCCGGGTTGCATTTTATGCCAATTTTCATTTTTAGTCAGGGGCTCTGTTGCAATAATAGTAACTACATCTGAATCTGCTGTTTCTTTTTTAAAATCAATGAAATAAATATCATCAATCAATTCGGCTTTAGTAAATGGTGCGCGACGTGTGAGCCAATGTAAGTTCTTGCCACAGTAACAAAGCATATATTCACCATCAGTGAGTAACATATTAAACACACCCATTTCATGTAATATATCACCATACGCGGCAATGCACTGCGTAATTTCAGCTAAATCAGTTGTCCCAGTTGCATAGTATTCACTTAGCTGACCTATTATCCAGCAAAATACATGTTCACTATCTGTTTCACCAACAGGGTGCGTATAACTAAATGGTAAATCTTCAAATCCTTTGAGTTGTCCATTATGCGCATAAGTCCAATTCTTTCCCCATAATTCACGCGTAAAAGGATGGGTATTTGCTAATGAAATTTCCCCACTATTTGCTTGTCTTATATGACTTACCACAGATTTACTTTTGATAGGATATTTTTTAAGCATTTTCGCAACGCGAGAGCTACACATAGGCTTGGAATCTTTAAATGTTCTTACGCCTTTGCCTTCATAAAAACTAATGCCCCAGCCATCCTTGTGTGGTCCTGTTTCGCCTCCACGCTTCATAAGACCTGTAAAGCTAAAACAGATATCGGTGGGTACATTTGCACTCATACCTAACAATTCACACATCACTAATTTACTCTTTTATTTTTAAATATCTCCTTAATTATAAGCAAGATTTAAGCCAATAGCAAGATCTAAGCCAGCCGCAAAATATAAGTCAATAGCACGACTTAAGCCATTAATTTTTCAATTAAATAAATCAATATATGAATAATTTTGATATGTACTTCTTGAATTCTATCTGCAAAACCAAAATGTGGCACGCGTATTTCAACATCGGCTAAGCCTGCCATTTTACCCCCGTCTTTACCTGTTAAAGCTACAACAGAGATACCTTTTAATTTTGCGGTCTCAATCGCTTTTAAAATATTTGCAGAATTTCCACTTGTCGATAAACAAAAAAGAACATCACCTTTGCGCCCGACACCTTCAAGATAACGAGAAAATACCATCTCAAAGCCATAATCGTTGCCAACACAGGATAAATGGCTAGGATCAGAAATCGCAATCGCAGCATAAGAAGGTCTATGCTCACGGTAACGACCCGTTAGCTCTTCTGCGAAATGCATCGCATCACAATGTGATCCGCCATTACCACAAGATAATATTTTGCCTTGTTTTTTTAAAGATTCAGCGAGTAATATCGCGGCTTTTTCTATCTGTTCAATATTTTTGTGATCCGCAATAAATGCTTGTAAAACATTTGTAGCTTCAAGTAATTCTTTTTTGATCAGCGACGTCGTCATAGTAAGATCCTATTTTAAGTTGCAAATTAGAATAATATGCCATTATTCTACACAATAATACAAATTATCGTAAATAAGTTATTAATCATAGCGGTGATTGCAGTATGAAATCTAACCCGCTAATGCCAATGTGCGAGACAGCGCAGCATTGGTATTTTTATTTTTATTTTTATCTTTCTCTTTATCTTTATCTATATCTATATCTATATCTATATCTATATCTATATCTATATCTATATCTATATCTATATCTATGTCTATATCTATATCTATATCTATATCTATATCTATGCCATGTTACCTCAAAATGCAACCTAGCATGGGTATAATACCGTTTGCTAACTAACTGAAAATTAAAAGCAAACTTTGCTGATTTTACCTTCTGCAACATTGCTAAATTTAGCGAATAATTTGTTTTTAATGTTATTGACATATAAAAGTAAAAGAGTAGTTTACAATTAGACAGAAACTTTTCGAAGAATTAGCAAAAAAGTTCCCTACTACTGGCAATTAGATAGCAAACTTTGCTGATTTTATCTAAGCTAAATTTATAAATGCGATATTAGTTGCTAAGTTAAAAAAACTTTTTAAAGGGCAATTTATTGGGATTAACTTACTACTTTCAATATTTGTTGCTAGTGGTATTAGCATGACTTTATTTTGTTTACTTGCCTTTTCTGTAGTTATCCCAACATCAAGTTTTATAATACTAGTACTATCATCATGGATATATCGATTTATCACTGAAATAATGCTTATCACCATTTCTTCTTTTGTCATTAAAAAACTAAAAAAAATTGAAAAAACAGACATATTTGATGTCGGCATAAGTTATAATCCTTTTAACTTTCAGGTTTCATATAAAAATGAACAAAACTATTATAAAAATAACAACAAGGATTAATCATGAATCATGCTAAGAGCATTCCGATAATTGACTTATCACCTTTATGGGATGATTCAGATAGAGGTCTACAGATAGTTGCAAAAAGAGTTTTTGAGGTGTATTCAGATATCGGATTTGGATATATTATTAATCATAACATACCCGAAAATATCATTAGTAATGGGTTTAAAGCCGCCAAGACATTTCATTCTCTACCCCTAGAAAATAAAATGAGAATTAAGCAAAACAATTACTTTAGAGGGTATGTTCCTATAAATTCGTCTCAACTTAAAATATCAACTGAGGGGAAAGCCACAAAGCCAAACCAGTTGGATGCTTTTGTTATGGCTTTTGAGGTCGATAAAAACCATAGAGACTATAAAGATGGTTTATATCTTGCTGGAGACAACCAGTGGCTATATGGTAATCCAGATTTCAAAGAAAAAATGGAAGCCTACCGTGATCATCTACTTAAACTTGCTCATAAACTTGTGGCAGTTTTTTCTATTGCGCTTGGGATGCCTAAAGATAGTTTAAATGAATATTTCAAAGAACCAACTTATTTTTTAAGATTACAGCACTACCCTGCCCAACCTAAAGTAATTCCAGGTGACCTTTTCGGTATTGCTCCTCATACTGATTATGGTTTTTTTACCATTATTGCTCAAAACAGTATTCCAGGATTAGAAGTTAGGTCGCAAGATAATGACTGGATAGATGTGCCTTGTATCGAGAACTCATTCGTATTAAATATTGGCGATATGATGAAAAGATGGAGTAATGATATTTTTACCTCCACACCACATAGAGTGGTCAATAAGTCAGGAGAAGAAAGATTTTCCATTCCATTCTTTTTTGAACCAAATATGCATGCAAATATCGATGTTTTGCCTAGCTGCATTACCGAAAAACAACCATCAAAGCACGCTAGTGTCATGTACGGAGACTATTTGATGGAACGTATTAAAGGTAACTACAACATAGGAAAGGGTTCTTAACTAAGAATATTAGCGCTGAATCTCAAAGTCTTAATTGTATGGATGGGGCAAGAACATCGTTAATTTCAGCTAAAAGAGCACAAGCCAAGCAAATAAGAGCTTACTTTCTAGAGTTCGGCATTCCACCCGATATATTGTTTAGACTCAACTTTATCATAACCAAGGTGCGGGCAAATTTCTGATCGTAAAGCGGTTTCAACCGTGATTGTTTCTCGTTCCCACGCTCAGCCGTGGGAACGAGAAAAAGGGTTTAACTTGAATGGATTATGTCATTTGATAAACTTCAGATAAAAAAAGGCCAACGCGTCACTAATGCTAGATTAGGAGGGGGGTTGGCTCTGTTAGGGTGGGTATTATGCTTGTTTAGTCTCGACTGTCAATAAAATATTAACAAGACCAACAAACAAAGATAGCTGCCACGTAGCATGCGCCTTATCTGGCTGTTGAACACTCCCTCGAGAGGATCATCAAATGAACTCTACCCATGGTTTAACGTCAGCGTTCTTACTCTCTTGGTACTTAACATCCTCATCCTCTTCTAGTATCTGTTGCAATATACTCGCAAAAAATTCATGAGAGGTATTTGTTCCAATGGTTTCTAAATGTAGGCTCTTATAGAACATGTTTATTCTTCCACCATTAGTCATACCTATTTTAAAAAAATCAGCCGTAATATATACTGGATAGCCTCTTCCTCCTACAAAGTGAAATTGCACTATCTTAGGCATACCATTGTACCTACTCTTTATGAATACTTTTTCAAGTTGTGTTATGCCTTTACTGGAAGCATCTGGACGTACTTTCTCTCGTTGATCAGCTATTGTTATGATAGTCTCTTGTGTATTCAAAAGCTTATATATGCATTGCATATTATTTATTATAGTGGTCTCTATTGCTTTGCCAGAGCCTTTCATCTTAATCGGCTTTTCCATAGTTTCAAAAAGAAAGTTTGCTATCGTTAAAACTTTCATAACATACTCCATAGAGTTTCTTAGTAAAACTATGTCGTTTAAACTAAATCCACCGCCTGGTTTCAGTGCACAAGTCATCAAAGTAGCTGCATAATAAGGATAATCATGATGATAGTCAGCTCTTTCTTTTATTCCGAAATCGTTAATTGCCACTACATTCATCAGCTCACTTGGGCGTAATTGCTCTTCTCCCTTTGAGAAACCACCCCAATCAGTTTGTATTTTTTTTTCCATGGTATTTAAAGGCACTACATCGTTCTTGTATAAGGATGGAAAACGCATGTTATTTAATCTCTAATTTTCATAAGTGGTTTTTTAGCTATTTAAATTGAATTATGGTTAATTTAGCTTGCACTTCATCTGGATAACTATCTAAATCATCATTTTTAGAAGTTATTTTATTGTAATATTGGTAGTCATTTCACTGGATAATAATATTTTCTTTATGTTTTCGAACAGTTGCAAGTGTAGGCTAATGTATATTAGATGTCAATGCTCTTGTCTTAATTCATGCAACTTTAATAATGATTGATAAATACATATTAAATAAGGGTTCTTTCATAGCAAAAATTGATAAATCAATCCGTAACAATCCCACCTAATGTTCCAGCTTGTGTGATTGTTTGGCTTAGCTCTTCTACTAAATTTTCGTCATTTAAATTAAGAGAATTGAATAATGACTTAGGAAAGCTGGCAATAATCATTTCAGCGGACAGTTTAGCCTTCCATGCAAACCCAGCAAAAACAGATAAACGAATAAGAATTGCTGCTTGCGAAGGTGGAGTATAAGAAAGAGGATCTAATTGTTGCTCTATTGCATCACAAAAAACTTGGGAAAATTTCCAGTGTTTTGCAAGCACAACTCCTACCTGTGTGTAATCAAAACCAAAAACATCTCGCTGAGCTGTTAGGTGAGGCTCGCCATTTTCAATTGCCACGAGCATTAAGCTGCATTCATCTGGTTTCATAACTTGTAAGAGTAATTCACCAATATTATGCATCATAGCGCAAGTAAAAGCGGTTTCAGGGTTAATATCAGTATGCTTTGCAAGTGCTTTTGCAATGCTTGCCGTTATAAAGGTATCTTTCCAAAATTGTTTTTTATTAAAACTCGGCGTGTCAGGGAATGTATTTGATAACGAAGCAGCAATGACAATACTGCGTACTTGATTAAAGCCTATACGCACAACTGCTTGAGAGATGGACTCTACTTCTTTACCTCGACTATATGCAGCGGAGTTTGCCATTTTGATCACTTTTGCGCTAATGGATTGATCCATTCCTATTTTTTTTGCAATATCATCTGAAGATATCTGCTCATTAGAAAAACTATCCATTAATTCTAAAAGTAAAATGGGTAGTACTGGAAGTTGCTTCATATTTTTAAATAGATCAGAAATACTTTCCATATCACTCTCTTGTTAATGTTATTTAATTTTTTTAAAATTTAGGTTAAATAGACAGAAATAGCAAAAATAATTTTGAAAGATAGCATCTTATCAAGATTGATTTTGATATTTGTTTTTAATTTCAAGTATTTTATCAAGGCATTTGATAAATTTTGGTACAAGTTCAGGATCAAAGTGCTTACCTGCCTTTTCTTCTAACCGTGCAATTGATTTCTCTACAGACCAAGCCTTTTTATATGAGCGTTTTGATGTGAGAGCATCAAATGCATCGGCAATAGCTACAATTCTTGCGCTCAGTGGAATATCCTCACCAACAAGACCACTTGGATAGCCACTGCCGTCATATTGTTCATGGTGTCCAAGGGCTATTTCACGCGCCATTGAAAGTAATTTTGAATTCGTAGTGCCAAGAATTTTCACACCATATTCGACATGTTTTTTCATTTCTTTCCATTCGTGTTCATCTAATGTGCCAGATTTTAATAAGATACGATCAGGGATGGCTATTTTACCAATATCATGCATTGGGGCGGCCATGTAAAGTAGATCAATCCATTCAAGATCAGTACTAACTTGCTCTGCTAAAAACTTTGAATACCAACTCATACGTATAACATGTAAGCCTGTATCATTATCTTTATACTCAGCCGCGCAGCATAAACGTTTTATAATCTCTATTTGTGTGTCTTGTAATTTTTGAGTACGCTCGACAACCAGTTTTTCAAGTGCTAAATTTTGATTACTTAATGCAACATGTGTTTTCACCCTTGCCAGTACAATTTGCGTGCTGATAGGCTTGCTTATGTAATCAACAGCGCCTAATTCAAATCCCATTTTCTCATCTTTTATTTGCGTTTTTGCGGTAACAAATATGATGGGAATATGGGCTGTGCTGGTGTCTGATTTAAGGCGTTTGCAAACTTCATAGCCATCCATATCAGGCATCATAATATCAAGTAATATAATATCTGGTTTGTTTTGACTCTTTGCAATTTTAAGTGCTAGTTCACCATTAATAGCTGCTTTTACTTTGTAAAATGGCTTTAAAATACCGTTTAGGACATCTAAATTGTCAGGGTTGTCGTCAACAATTAGTACTGTCTCAATATGAGTGCTCTGATGGTCTTTTTTTGAACTTTGCATTTATTTTATTCCTCAACATCTTTATTTTGAAGCTTGATGGTTTTGATAAACAGTTGCAGGCTTGTTGTAGCCTTAGTGAAATCATAGTTTTTAATTTGCTCTACTATTGTTTCAAATTCAATAGATATTTTAGCCTTTTGTAATTGTAATGAGATTAATTGAGCAGCTTCTGCCGCATCGGTTTCAAATTGTGTAACCAGTTCAAGTAACTGATCAAGCTCAACGATTAATGCTTTTGTGAACGTAAACTCAGTAAACTCAGGAAATGCACTATGAGGTTGCTTTTTATTTTGCGTGGAAAAATAATCTGTTAACTCAGTCAAGACATTGTTTAATCGCTCAGTTGTTTCTAAAAATAATTCATTAATGCGATGGTTATCGCTATTTTCGTAGCTTTTCTCTAATTTTTTAGCTATTGTGTGTAATGTTTCAGCGCCTATATTGGCCGCACTTTTTTGCAGTGTATGGACAATACCAATGGCGACTTCATGTTGAGCTGTTTTCCATGCATTTTTAAAAGTTTGCTGGAATTTTAGCTGTTCTTTTATAAATTCATAGAGCAGTTTGAGATAAAGGCCAGCATCGTTATTGGCGATTAAAATTCCTATGTTAACATCAATATTTTTGAAATTTGGTAATGTATTTGTCGGCGCAGTAGCAAGTATTTGTCCAGGAAATATATCAATATTTGTCTGCGAACTTTGTAAAACCCATTTGCTAATTGTTGCCAACATTTGCTGTGAGTTACCATTATTGCTTATACAATCATTCATGCCCATGTCGAAAGCATAAGCTTTACTGTTTGCGCTGACATTTTCAGTCATGGCAATAATTGGTAAGTGAGGGTGTGTTTCACGAATAATTTTTGTGGCCATATAACCATCCATTATTAGCATTTGCAGTTTCATTAAAATACAAGCGAATTTTTGCTGTTTTACTAAATCGACAGCTTCTTGGCCATTATTTGCGCATTGTACCTCAATCTGTACTTTCGCAAGTAGAGAGACGACAAGCTTCTGATTTAATAAGTTATTATCGACCAATAAAATTTTACATCCATGAAGTGATTGATTGTCTTGTGGTAATTGAGTTTCACTATTTTGATCAATACTTGCTGTTTTTAAATTTTTATTTTTTAAAGCTTGCATTGCCTTTAATACGTTTTCCGCAAAAACTGGTTTGGCAATAACCGCTCTGATATTATGCTGTTGTTTCTCGAGCTGTATGTCATCACGAGAATTGGGTGTGATTAGTATGAATTGGCTGTTAGTATAACTGAATTTATCTTTAATCAGTTGGCAAGTTTGAATACCATCAAGCTCGGGCATATTCGAGTCAACCATAATCAAATCAAATTTTACACTGTCATTATTGAGAATGTCAATGGCGGCTTGTCCGCTATTTGCGCTGCTGACGTTGCAATTAAAAGACAATAATATTGCTTTAAGTATATCAAGTGCAATCAGGTTGTCATCAACAATTAAAATGTTGCAATGGGCAAAATCGGCTGCTTGTTTTGGTAATAAGGACATCTTACTTACAGGTGCAATTTTGCATTCAATGGTAAAAGAGAACGTACTGCCATGTCCTTGTTTGCTGTGTAAATGGATCTCCCCCCCCATAAGCTCAATTAAATTCTTGGAAATACTCAGTCCAAGACCAGTTCCTCCATATTTGCGGGTAGTCGATGAATCTGCTTGGCTAAATGATTGAAATAATTTATTTTGCTGCTCTTCACTCAGACCTATTCCCGTATCTTCAATGGCAAATGCAAGTGTAATGTTGCCTAATTGTTGTTGCTCTGCCAGTACCAAAGAAACAATAATTTGCCCTTGTTCGGTAAATTTTATAGCATTATTGACTAAGTTAATTAGGATCTGTCCAATGCGTAATGGATCGCTAATGATTTGATTTGGGACATCAGATGAAATAGAAAATAGTAATTCAAGTTTTTTTTCAAACGCTTGGAGCCCAAGAATGTTGGATAAATATTCAAATATGCTGTAAATAGTACAATTAACATTTTCTATCTCGAGTTTACAGGCTTCAATTTTTGAAATATCTAAAATATCATTAATGATCTTAAGTAATGATTGCGCTGCGCTATTTACTTTTCTGATGTATTGTTGCGGTTTGCTGCCAAGGTCACAGTTTAATGCGAGGTTAGACATACCAATAATAGCATTCATTGGCGTTCTTATTTCATGACTCATATTTGCCAAAAAATCAGATTTGTATTTATTTGTCTCATCTGCTAAATTTTTGGCCTCAACCAGTGCTTCTTTCGCTTTAACCTCTGAGGAAATATCACGAATTAAGACAACAGCTCGGATCCCATCATGAAAATTTACGGGTGTATAGACTCGCGAAGCATCAATTATTTCGCCTGCTTTATTGGTGAGTTGAAATACTTTATCATAATTGTTGGTATCAAATGTATCTGGATCACGGAAAAATTCTTTGATCATTTCTCTTTGTTGTTGGGCAAACTCAGGGTTTATTAAGGTATCTGCGGATTTACCAATAATTTCTTCGCGTGAATATCCGACTAAGATAGTTCCTGCTTCATTAACTTGTTCTATTTTATTGTCCTTATTTATAATAAGCACACAAATGGGTAAATGCTCTAATATTTTTTCGATCCGATCCGCAGATTTTAGGCGTTCGCTAATATCTCGAAAAACGATAACAGCAGCGAGCTTAGAATCATCATTTTTAATAGGTGCAATACTGAGCCCAATGGATAACACTGGGCCTTGGTTGAATGAAACATCTAAATGAGGCACGCGTAAAATTTGTTTTGTCCTGATTGATTTGTAAATGTAAGTTTGCTTAAAGGATGGTGCTGGACTATTGATGATAGATAATGAATCCATGACATTAGACGATAATAGCGATTGCTCTGCGATGCCAGTTAAATCAATGGCTGATTGATTAACAAATATAATCGTTCCCTGCTTATCAACACCGACCACACCATCTGCTATCGAGCTGTTAATTAGTTTATTTCTTAGCTCTGAAGCTCCTAGCTCTTTGGTTCTTTCTTGTACTTGCAGCGTCAATTCATGCTGAGAACGCTTACTGATTTCATTTGCACGTCTAGCAATTGTTAAAATAATAAAAGAAAAAGAAAAAATAATTGCGCCAGTAACAATTAATCCAAGCAGTATGAAGTAACGAAAATGAATATAGTCGGTGTACATTTCTAAGTATGTTACTTCACTCACCAATGTAAAATGAAGAGCCTTGATAGGTAACCATTGCCCGACCACTTCTTTACCATAATAGTTAAGATAACCTGTTAAGTTTTTCCCCACGCTTGCAAATTCAGAGTTATTAATTATGGAGTTGTTTGTGTGATTGGGCAGGTAAGCTTGTAATACTGTGCTTTTATCAAAAGGAATTGTGCCATCTTTTTGTAGCTCGGATGAAAAGGTGCTATTTGAAATCATATAGCCAGCGTTATCAATTGCGTAATTTTTAAAGCTTTTGCCTAAGCGTTTATCAACAAATAAATTTGAAAAATCTTTATTTGGATCAAGGCGAAGGCCAAAAACTGCAATGATGTTGCCTTTTTTATTACGAATTGGACTGGCAATAAATATCACAGGTACTTTATTTTTTTGAGGATCGTGGCTGTCTTTATTAACAGTCGACCAGACGGGAGGTATAAATTCAGGTTGCCCGTTAAGAAGCGAATTAAAAAGTTTTGGGCGTTCAGATTTAATCGGTGAGGTTTTTCCTTGGGCACTTTTGATGTAATTTAATAGGTATTTTCCATCCGTATTACTTATTGTATAGGTTATTTTTTGATGTGTTATTGTATCTTTATTTATAAAATAATCATGCATTTTTTTTCTTATTTGCTCTACTAAAATGCGGTTATGCTTGTCTGTTGCTAAGACTAATTGACTGGTCATATTTATAAATTTAGCATCATTAACAATACTAAATACAGACTCTTGTTGGTTTGTATACCAATTGATCACGGATTTTTCAGTAGCCTTTTGTGCTAAATCAAAAATAGCTTGCTGATCGATCATTATCTTCTTTTGGTACTCAGAGAGGAACAGATTGCTTACGACTAATAAAAATAAAATGATGATCATTAAAACGCTAAAAAAGACGACTCGAAAATACTTTGTATCAATTTCATGTGCTATTCTAGTGATAAATTGCTTAGAAAAAAATAGTCCGATCAGCAGAATGATGACAAAAATAGGCACTAAATAGTTTAATGTGGAATGGGAATTTTGTCTTCTTTTATGATTGTGTAATCTATTTTCTGATGCATGTAGCACTTGCCATTGTTCCTGCACTGTGGTCATGAAGTTTTTACCGAGTTTATTGATCCCCCAGTTTAATATTCTAACAAGCTCTGGTTTTTTTTTGTTAACACAAAATCCAATAGGTACTGGCTTAAAATGTGTGATTATAATTGGTTTTAAGTTTTTAAATTGATGTTTACTTTGCGTATATTGGTATAAATATAAATAAGACATAAAGGCATCAGCAGTGCCATTTTCTACAAGTTGATAACCTTTAAGCGCCGTGCCTACGTTAATAAATTTAGCATGGATATACTTTTTATAGTCAAAAGGCGTATATTTTTTCATGAAGGCGACTTTGTGGTATTGTTTAAGATCGTTTCCATTCTTTAGCGCTTTATTTTTATTCACAACTAAAATAGGGGTAAGGTATAGCAAAGGCGTTGAAAATAAGACTTGTTTTTTTCTACTTTTAGTTTGAAAACAGCCTGAAAGAGTATCAATGTGTCCTTTTAATAAATGCTTATATTCTTGATGAAAGTTGCTTATTGATGAAACCTGTAGGGTAATGGGAAGAAGTTTGGAAAGTTGCTTGCGCAGAAGATCGGCGTCACCTGATGGAGCTTTATTTTTATCAATATAATCAAAAGGAATAAAACTTGAATCAATTCCAACTTTTATTATCGGGTGGGTATGTGCCCATGCGACTAATTCTTTCGGCAAGGTGTTTGCTTGCGAATAAAAAGAAACAGAAATCGCGATTAACACTGCGAGTTTATACAATAAACATTGCAATTTACCCATAGTTTGCCATTAAATATAGTCCTTATATACTCCCCGTTATTACTATACCCGTTATCAATCAAGATCTAAACTAAACGAGGGGGGAACTTAAAAACGCTGCTGCTCAAAGCTTACCGCCACACTGATTAAATTAAAACTTTTCATTGGATAGATGTGTGCGTCAGTATCGGCGTGGCCTCGGTATTTATATGCTAGGAAGCATCAATGGTTTCACGCCAGATACATACGTCCCCATTACCTTAATTGCGCTTTTATTTGCTCTTGAGCGCCTCTTTCAGTGAAGCATTTTGAATGATTACCAATATAGTACCGCATGTTATTAAGATTACTTGTGAAATGATTAACTATATTTAACAGGTTGTGATCTACCACAAAAAACTTGTGCTATGGCGCGGCCAATAAAAATGCAAAATTGAGTCAATAAATCAGATAAAGCATCTTGATTGTTAAGAGCTAACATGTAGGTATCTATCATCTTCCTAAAAATAGCTATGATACTTTCACACAACGCAACATGTAATTAACTTGCACATTTTGTGTTATGTTGAACTTGTTAGTGAGAGGGGAGAATTCTACACCACAAAGATCCGCACATTGCAATTGTGTCTTATCAATTGCTCGCAGCAACTCTGATGGGCGAATAAATTTATCATAATGATGTGTGCCTTTGGGGATCCACCTTAAAAGATGCTCTGCGCCGACAATCATCAGCAAGTAAGCTTTTATTGTTTTATTGATCGTTGAAAAATAGACGCTTCCTCCGGGCTTTACTAAATCACAGCAAGCTTGAATAATAGAGGCAGGATAGGGGACGTGTTCAAGTAACTCCATACAGGTAACAACATCAAATTGGCCTTTATTCTCCATTGCGAATTGCTCAACAGGTATTTTTTGATAACTGATATTGATTGCTTGTTGCAGTTTTGTTTCTAACGCATGGAGTTGGGCTATTTTTAATGAGGCTTCAGCCATATCAATGCCAATAACAGTTGCATCTTTTAATGCCATGCTTTCTGCTAAAATACCGCCTCCACAACCAACATCGACGACCTTTTTTGCAAATAAGCCGTTAATACCTTGTTCGATATAACTAAGTCTGGTCGGGTTAAGCATGTGTAACGGCTTAAAATTTCCGTCGATATCCCACCATTGTTCAGCCATCGCTGAAAATTTTTCAATTTCTGCTGGGTCAACATTGAGTGTGTTATAGTTAATCTTGTTATGATTTATAGTCGTTATTTCGTTTGACATGCTATTTACCATTGTTTAAATTACTCTTGTATAAACCCACCAAAAATAAATTATACACTTTTAACGATCTTTAAAAAACTCTAATTTTTAATGTGAAATTAATTATTTACGCTCAATATATGCGTTTTTATTATGTCATTTTGTAGTGCCACAGTTAGCCAGTGACGTGCTTGATTTACCTGTAGCTTATGATCTGCGCATGAACGGCATTTGCGATACCAAGCATTAACATTTGCACGCCTATCACAGCCAAAATTAAGCCCATCAACCGAGTAATAATACTAAGCCCGTCCTCGCCTATTGCGGATATGATTTTTGAGGAAAATATAAAACATATAAAAGTGATAATGCATAGGGCAGCAAATGCAAGTACTGTTACGCTAATTTCCCCCCATCCTCCGGCAGCTGAATAATTCATAGCTGTTGCAATAGTGCCGGGGCCTGCGAGCAGAGGTACAGCCAGAGGTGATACAGCCACATCTAGATCATTGCTTTCTTTAGCTGTATGTAACTTTGAATTTTTCCCTTGAAGCATATGATATCCGACAAGAAATACCAAAAATCCACCTGTTATTCGTAATGCAGGAAGAGTTATTCCAAACAAATTGAAAATTGATTTACCCAAAATAGAACACAACAAAATTATAATAAAGGTGATAATTAACGATTTTGCTGCGATTTTAGTTTGTGCGGATTTATCCATACTCCCTGTTAACCCAGCAAAGACAGTCGTATTTGCAATCGGATTCATAATAGCAAAAAATGCCATAAAAACGGCCAAGGCATGCTCATATAATTGACTCATATTTTTCTTATTCCTATGTAAGCTAACGAGCCTATAGAATTACTCGTTTTATTTGTTTTTTATTAGCCAGAACATTTTAACTGAGTTGTTTTTTTTTTACAATTAACAACGGTTAGTTTTTTTGCTATTGTATTTTTCATAAGTAAACATTGAACATTGAACATTGAACATTGAACATTGAACATTGAACATTGAACATTGAACATTGAACATTGAACATTGAACATTGAACATTGAACATTGAACATTGAACATTGAACATTGAACATTGAGCATTGAGCATTGGACATTGAGCATTGAGCATTGGACATTGAGCATTGAGCAGTGGATTTTGCTTATATTTGACCTAAAACTTAGCTCTTAAAATTATTTATACATGTGCTAGCCAATGAGGCTCTCCTTAATGTAGGCCATGACTGCTTTAGTGTAGGCGGCTAATATCTATTAGATGATAACTAAGGTAAGCCATCAAGGATTTAACACAATAGCCAAAAATAATTAAGAGGACATAAAAATGCCACCTTTGGGGATAAATTCTACAGCCTCAACGCCTTGCTTACGGAGTCCGCGTGCAGCAACTTGTTCGCTATTTCATTATTAGATATAAAATGTTATCGAACATTCTGTCTGAAAGAATTTTTCTCATGAAAAGCAACGGTTTGGCAGCCGTTCCAGCCGAATAACGTGTTTTTGGTCTTTTGGCTCTCAAAGCTTTTATAACCAAGTCGCTAATTACTTTTGGTGACGCCCGTTTTTTGAAAGTTTCACTGATTTTTTTAAAACCCTTTGCAGTTTCAGAGTATGCGGTCAAGCCTGAATGTTTCATTGCTGAGTTAAGTGCGATATCACCCCACTCACTTTCAACGCCACCAGGCTCAATGATTATCACATCAATTCCAAATTGTTTGGTTTCAAACCTTAGGCAATCTGATAAACCTTCCAATGCATGCTTGGCTGCGTGATACCAACCGCCAATTGGAGAGTATATTTTCCCCGCAATTGAGGAAATATTAATGATCTTGCCAAAATTGTTTTTGCGCATATACGGTAACACCAGTTGCGTTAAACGAGCTAATCCAAAAATATTTACTTCAAATTGTCGTTTTGCCTCTTCTATTGGTACATCTTCTATAGCGCCATAAGAGCCATATCCAGCATTATTAATGAGCACATCAATGCGCCCTTGTTCTTTGATGATTTGATCTACAGTCGCAACTATTGATGAATCATCAGTGATATCAAATTTGATTGTATGTCCACCGGCACCTTCAATGTCAGACATCTTTTCAATACGTCTTGCTACTCCATATACGATATAACCTTCATCTAATAACCGCAGAGAAAAATCTTTTCCCAACCCAGATGATGCGCCTGTTATAAGAGCGACTTTATTATTAGCCTCATTTTTCATGATCATAGCTCCTTACTATCTGTGGTTTATTTTTAAGCTAACGAGCCTACAGAATTACTAGTTTTATTAATTTTTTATTAGCAATAACACTTTAACTGAGTTGTTTTCTTTTAACAATTAAAAACGCAGGGCAAGATCACGAATATAAACCTGTATTATTGCTTCCCAATATGATCAAATAGGCTCCTTAATAAATAGGAGCCCCCATGTTATCAACATTTAACGAACATTTTTCTTCAATCCCAGACCTTCGCCAACAGTCTAAAGTTGAGCATAAGCTGCATGATATTTTATTAACTCTCATTGTTGGCGTTATCTGTGGTGCTGATGGTTGGGAAGCCATAGAAGAAGTTGCTTACAATAGAAGAAAACTACTAGAGAAATACGGTTCATTTGAAAATGGGATCCCTGTTCATGACACTATTGCCTGGGTTATTTCAACAATCGCTCCTGAGCGTCTACAACACTGTTTTATCAGTTGGATGCAAGCTGCGCACATTGCTACACAAGGTGAAGTGATAGCAATTGATGGCAAAACAGTTAGAGGCTCATTTGATAAGAAATCGAAGAAAAATGCTATTCACATGGTAAGTGCATTTGCAGCAAATAATGGTGTTGTTTTAGGACAAATAAAAACAGAAGAAAAATCAAACGAGATCACCGCTATCCCTCAACTACTTGATTTACTAGACATTGAAGGAAGCATTGTGACAATTGATGCTATGGGATGCCAAAAGAAAATTGCAGAAAAAATAAAATCTAAAGGAGCTGATTATGTACTTGCGGTGAAAGGCAATCAGGGTCATTTGCATCAATCTATTAAAGACTTTTTTGCAATCTGCCAAGAAGACAAGTTTCATAATGTGGCTCATCAATTTCATGAAGAAGTTGATGCTGGTCATGGGCGAATAGAGTCAAGAAGGTACTGGATAAGTGAAGATTTAAGCAGTATTAAAGATTTAACATCACAATGGGATGGTTTAATTAGCGTTGGCATGGCTGAATCTGAGCGTCATATCAATGGAAAAATGAGTAGAGAGGTGCGTTATTTTATTTGTTCAATCAAAGAAGATGCTAAAATATTTGCTCAGGCTGTTAGAAAGCACTGGAGTATAGAAAATCAGTTGCACTGGGTACTAGATGTTAGTTTCAATGAAGATTTAAGCAGGATCAGGCGACGTAATGCTTCAGAAAATATGTCTGTATTGAGGCATTTGGTGCTTAATCTGTTGCGGCAAGAAACAAGTAGTAAAAAAGGATTAAAAGCTAAACGCTTTAAAGCTGCACTAGACACAACTTACACGGAAAAAATTCTAAAGCTCATTTTTTAAACACTCGTAATCTTACCCTGATTAAAAACGATTAGGTTTTTTACAATTTTATTTTTCATGATTGAACATTGAACATTGAACATTGAACATTGAACATTGAACATTGAACATTGAACTGCTCTGGGTTGGTTATTTTGTATCGACTTCTACCATTGTTTAACCTCCGTATGCGTTCCCACGCAGGAGCGTGGGAACGAGAAATTCCATACGTAATTTCTTTGGTAATAAGGTTTATAATCAATTTTTCGTCGATTTCTTATGCTGAAAAGGCTTTCTATTGGCTTAGAGTATGTTTCAATTTTGAGATGATTCTTGAATATGTTCTCAAATTGCTCTTGATTTAAGTAGATATCGCTCATATAGATTTCCTGATTTTTTTTTCTTGGTGGTTGAGCTCATTAGTGGATTTTGTATAACCGTATTATTAGTAGGAAGCTTTCCTTCTAATTCAGCGAAAAGTTTCTGTCTAATTGCAAACTACTATTTTTTTTATATGTCAATAACATTAAAAACAAACTGTTAGCTAAATTTATCAATGTTGCAGAAGATAAAATCAGCAAAGTTTACTTCTAATTTTCAGTTAGTTAGGAAACGATATTATGCACCCATGCGACGTTGCATTTTGAGGTGACATGAGCATAGATATAAATAAAATACCAATGTTAAGCTTTCTCGCACATTGGCATTAGCACGTGATATTTCATTTTGCAATCAATGCAAGCTTCCCCAAGACAAAAATACAGCTCTGTATTGTGCATATGGTTGGTAACTCACTCAAATTTGTGCCATGGAAATACTACAAAGCAGTATCCTCTAATTTAAAGTCTATATATCAATTAGTGACTAAGATGAAGCAAAGCTGGAGTTAGATAACTTCTCAGATAAGTGGAATGATAAATATCCTCAAATAAGCCGTCATGGCAAGCTCACTGGGAAAACTTAAATACGCTATGCGTACCCAGAAGACATTCGCAAGGTGATTTACACCACCAATACGATTGACTCGCGGAGCCACGTTATAAGAAAGTCAGTTAAAACCAGAAATGTATTTCTTCGTTATGATACTGCGTTCAAAGTTGTTTACTTGGCTATTCAGACTCTGCGATATACTTATCAGAATATATACTGGTTCAAAGTTGTTTACTTGGCGATGATGGCTGCATCCAAAAAGCCAGCAATGCCAATTAGGAATTGGAGACCTGCTTTAAATTGGTTTATACCCATGTTACCTCAAAATGCAACGTCGGCATGGACTCGATAATCAGAGTAAGACGCAACATGAGGTAACATAGGTATAAATGTCACAATCTTATTGCCCCTACAATATTTAACCTGGTTCAACTTCCAGTTTTTTTATCGGGTTAGCACAGGCAGGTCGTAGCTAAGTGTTGCTTATTTTAGCTGCCTGTGTTGGGTTGGTTACATCTATAAATAGGATAGGATAAGATACTAGTCAGTCTGCCTTTAGCTATTCGTAAGATTTAACAAATACCTCTTGTTTTGGCTCACAGTGCTTAGGTGCAGCGGCTTTATACTCATAATGTCTCAAGAATTAAAGCCAGCTTTGAAATTGATACCTATAAAAATAAGTATTAATTAATAAAAATAGTATCATTACCTACCATAGTTCAGAGTACTGGCTCTACCTTTTCAGTACGCGCTAAATCTTCTTTACTCTCACTACCTTTACTCGCTGTACTCTCTGTACTCTCTGTACTCTCTGTACTCTCTAAGTTATCCATAAGCGTTGACATTATACAGAGACTTTTTTCATTCTTAACATTCACAAAGTGCTTGCTCTGCTGCAGATCATTAACCCAAATGGCGCCTTGATGGTAAATTTTTGGGAGTTGGTTGCGCAGCCATATATCCACAATAAAAGCGTCTTCACCCCATTCGCTAAGAGATTGAAGAGATCCTTGTCTATTGACAACAACGAAGCAAAGCGTTGCATTTGCCCACATCTCACCAGTAGCAATGATCTCTACCTTAGCTTTACAAGAAAGCTCTGACGCTACATTTGTAATCAAAGTCCCCATCATCGCAGCACAATTTACTCTGTTACCACGTAATAAATTCTGAGTTAGACGGCCATTGTTTAACCAATCCTGTTTATTGTTAAACGCCATATATTCGGCGAGTCCTGGATATAGCTTCATTTCATTTTCTCTGAACGTTGGTAATGCAACCTTTACAAAATCATTTTCGGCATCCCAAGTTGATTCGTCTGTAACTCCTTCAGCGACAGTGGTCTCGTTGATATCTTCACCTTTATTCCACTCATCAATTATATTGACATTATGATATATTTCAGTCAAATTCATTGCGTTCTTGAATAATTTTAAACCCGTTGATGATCTCATGATATTTCCTTATGCTATTATTTAATAATAAAAACAACCGTATGGTCGAATTTACTATAACTAATTAAAATTAAAATACCAATTTAAATACATTGTTTGATGACTTTTGACTTGATTTGTGATATAGATAACTTTATAGACTAGATTTTGCTCTGAAATTACTTAATTTGTGCCACCAACTGTCAGTTGATCTATTTTTAATGAAGGTTGCCCAACACCAACAGGAACACTTTGCCCTTCTTTTCCACAAATACCGACTCCTGAATCAAGCTTCATATTATTTGCTACCATTGAAATTTGTTTCATTACATCAACACCATTGCCAATCAATGTAGCCCCCTTTATTGGCGCTGTCACTTTACCATTTTCAATTAAATAAGCTTCAGATGCAGAAAAAACAAACTTCCCAGAGGTTATATCAACCTGCCCACCACCAAAATTAGGCGCGTAAATACCTTTTTTAACACTTGCAATAAGCTCTTCATGCTCATATTTACCATTTAACATAAACGTATTCGTCATCCGAGGTAATGGCAAATGCGCGTAAGACTCACGACGACCATTTCCAGTAGGTGAAACACCCATTAAGCGCGCATTTAGTTTATCTTGCATATAGAGTTTTAACACGCCATTTTCAATCAAGACATTTCTCTGACCTGGAGTTCCTTCATCATCGATATTAAGTGATCCTCGACGATCTTTTATCGTTCCATCATCAATTATAGTGCAATGTTTTGATGCGACTTGCTCACCAATTTTTCCTGTAAAAGCAGAGCTTCCCTTACGGTTAAAGTCACCTTCTAAGCCATGACCAACCGCTTCATGTAATAATACCCCAGGCCAACCAGCACCGACGACGACTGGCATTAACCCCGCAGGTGCATCAATTGCATCAATATTAACCTCAGCCTGCCGGAGCGCCTCACGCGCATAATAAAAAGCTTTAGCTTCTCCTTCTTGCGTATTAATAAAGTAATCTAAATCAAAACGCCCTCCACCTCCTGCACTACCTCGCTCGCGTTTTTTATTTTTTTCAATCAATACACTACAACTAAAACGTACCAACGGGCGAATATCAGTAGCTAATGTACCATCACTAGCTGCTACTAATATTTCTTCATAAGTACTACTGAGCGAGACACTAACTTCAATAACAGCAGGACTAAGCGCTCGAATGAAAACATCAACTTCTTTTAGTAAGCTAATTTTACTTGCTTGTGAAAGACTGACGAGAGGATCTGAACCGCCATAAATAGATATAGGTTGATCCTCTGGCAAAATTAGCTTAATTTGTTTTTCTTGTCCACTTTTAACAATACTACGCGCTGCATTTGAAGCATCTAAAATAGATTTTTTAGAAATTTGATCTGCATAAGCAAATCCTGTTTTTTCTCCTGATACCGCGCGAATACCTACACCTTTATCAATGTTATAGCTTCCATTCTTGACTATGCCATCTTCGAGGATCCACGACTCATGACGGCAAGATTGAAAATAAAAATCAACATAATCAATTTGTGGGCTGCAAATTCGAGAAATGCTTTTTTCTAAGTCATTAATACTCAATGATGCAGGAGATAAAAAACGCTCACAAACAGCCTTAAAGGTATTTTTTGTACTTGTCATTAGGTGTCCTTAATTAATTTAATTACTTTATACCCATGCTACCCCGAAATACAATATCAGCAAGGCAAATTGTGGACTGACACTCGGCACAATTTACCGATTTGATATTGCATTCCTATATAGCATGGGTTCATTGTAATATTATCTAAGAAAAATAAATTAACTCAAGCTGGAAATTGCTGTGTATCCTTGTTCATTGAACACAACTTCCAGCGCAACAATGAGTCATTTTATTTAACCCGTAAGATTGATAAGCTACATATTGTCATTGCAATTAAGCCACAACAACATCAAATTGATCATGCCAATATAACGGCTCGGCGTGGATCTTTACATCTTTTACTATAGATAGTATTAATTGCTGTAAATGTTCATATTCATTGCTTTCTAAAGCGCGAGCAACCGCACTAGACGTGTAGATATTAAATTTATCACCAGAAAATGCTCTATTGACTCGCAATATTTCTCTTAATACCTCATAGCAAACTGTTTCAACTGTTTTAACCATCCCTCTTCCTTGGCATTGAGTACATTGTTCGCAAAATATCTGTTCTAAACTATTATGTGTGCGTTGACGCGTCATTTCAACCAAGCCTATGGTCGAAAAATCATAAATATTTGTTTGAATGGGATCCTTTGCTAATTCTTGCTCTAATGCAGCAAAAACGCGGCCTTGATGTTCAATTGATTTCATGTTGATGAAATCAATGATAATGATCCCCCCCAAGTTACGCAAACGTACCTGATGAGCAATCGTTTTTGTCGCCTCCATATTGGTATTAAAAATAGTATTTTCAACCGAACGATAACCCACAAATTTTCCAGTATTAATATCAATCGTCGTCATTGCCTCTGTTTGATCGATAACAATATAACCGCCTGATTTTAAGTTTACTTTTCGATCTAAAATACGCCCTATTTCGTTTTCAATATCAAAAACTTCAAAAATTGGCTGTTCAGATGAATAATAATGTACTTTTCCATTAAGTTCAGGGATAAAAGTATCAGTAAATGTAAGAACTTCCTTATGAGTTGTCTTAGAATCAATACGGATACTATCTATTTTTAGAGCGCCAAAATCACGCAGGATCTGCAATGGCAAGATTAACTCACCATGCAACAAACGATTTTTATTGTCATCTTTCACCGTGCGTTTTAATACTTTTTTCCAGGCTTCCTGTAAAAATATCGCATCTTGCTGTAATTTTTCTTCGCCAACCATTTGTGCTGCAGTGCGTATGATAAATCCGCCAAGATCACTCAAATAATCTTGCATTATTGATGTTAACCGATTGCGCTCAGTTTCGCTTTCAATGCGTTGAGATACCGCAGCGCACGTACTATTAGGCACAAAAACAAGATAACGAGAAGCAATGGTGATATCCGTGCGCACACGCGCACCTTTTGTCCCAGTCGCCTCTTTCACAACTTGCACAACAATTTCTTGACCCACTCGAATTAACTCTGAAATGTCAGTATTTTTAAATTTATCTTTATCATTCTTTGACATATTTTGGGCATCGACAGCAATCCCACTCACCTGTAAAAAAGCCGCTTTTTCTAAACCAATATCAACAAATGCAGCTTGCATCCCCACCACGACTCGAGTAACTTTACCCTTATAAATATTGCCTATAATGTTTTTTGTTGTCTCCCTTTCAACATGGATCTCTTGTAATATATCGTCATCCATGAATGCGACACGCGTTTCATTCTCTGTCACATTCATTAACAATTCAACAGCCATTTGTACTCCCTAGAAAAGCTATAATTAGTTGATCTGTTTCATAAAGAGGAAGGCCTACAATTGCACTATAACTTCCAGCTATATGAGTAACAAACTTAGCAGCGATCCCCTGAATCGCATAACCTGCGGCCTTATCATGCGGTTCGCCTGTTGCCCAGTAGTCAGTAATATCTTGTTTACTCAATGATCTAAAGGTGACTTCAGAGATCACCAGCTTTGTCTTTATTTGTTTCGCGTCGATAAGTGCAATTGCAGTGAAAACCTGATGAGTTTTACCTGAAAGTAACCCCAACATTTGCGCTGCATGTCTTTGATTTTTTGGTTTTTCAAAGACTTGTTGACCTAACACAATGATTGTATCAGCACCTAATACAGGTTTATTTTGCGGGCTATTATTAAAACCTGCTTGCGCTTTTTGTGTAGCTAAACGCAACACATAGTCTTGCGCTTGTTCTCCTTGTTGAAGCGTCTCATTTATATCCCCTACAACCAGAGTAAATGGGATATTAATTTGCTGTAAAAGTTCAGCTCTACCTGATGAATTTGATGCAAGATAAATCATAATGATCTGGCAACTTTTAATTTAAGCCCCATAGCACGCATAAAAAGAAAAAACCAAGGCCAAATTAGCATCGAGGTAAATACTCCCCAAAAATAGTAATCATGAAATACAATATTTTGTTGAGATAAGGAAATACCATACAGAAAAATCTCATTCAAAAAAACAAGAAAACCAACGACCATCGTTGTTTTTATCATACTAAAACAGCGAATTTTTTGAAAGTTGGTCGCCACAACATAGGAAAAACAGGGCAATAAAATAGCATGCATGCCAATTGTTGATCCTAATAATAAATCAAGTAGTAAGCCTAGAATAAACGCATGGAAGCTACCTATTTTATCTGGCATTGCTAACGTCCAATAAATAAGTGTTAACAAAACCCAGTCAGGTCTGAAAATACTTAAAAAAATTGGCAGCTGCAGGATAGATAAAATGAGTGCTATAAAAAATGAGCTATAAATAACGCCATAATTACGGAAGTTTAGCATCACTTAAACTCACTTTTTTTTCAACATTATTCTTATCAGGCCAAAGCAATAACAAATATCGACTTTTATCAATTTTTGCAATGGGTGTTGCTGAAGCGTCAGCAAACAATGCACCTTTTACATAAGAAAAATGAGAAACTCTTGCAACTGGGTATCCTGCTGGGAACACGCCTCCTAGACCTGACGTCTCGAGAATATCTCCAACTTTCAAATCAGCTGTGCTTTGTATAAATGGAATATCCAACCTATTCCATTCACCACTGCCATGAACATTTGCAATCAAGCCATTACGTCGATCACGTACAGGCAAGCCATGACTCGCATCAACAATGAGTAAAACACGACTTGTCGTATTCCCAACTTGTGATATTTGCCCCACAACACCCAATGTACTGGTTACTGGTTGTCCTATATAAACACCGTTATTCTTGCCTTTATTAATAAGTACTTGGTGTGTAAATGGATCTGAACGAACTCTCATAACCTCGGTTATCATGCGTTTATTAATAAATGTTTTCTTTGAATTTAACAGTGAACGCAGGGTTTTATTTTCATTTTGAAGTTGTAATAAAAATTGTTTATCAGCTGATAAAACAAGGTTCTTTTTTTCAAGATCATAATTACGCTTTTGTAGCTCTTTTCTTGTTAATATATTTTGCGAGATTACCTTTGCTAATCGCTGAGGAGAATAAGCAATATATTGAATAGGGCTAACAAATGAGTTTAAATAAACACGCACAGATGAAAATAAATTAAATTTACTATCCGCAAAAAATAAAAAAATAGCAAAGACTAGCACAATAGCTAGCCTTACTGAATAAGATGGACCTTTTGTAAATATTGGTTTCATCAATTATTAGACTATTCAGTATCGAATAAATCACCGCCATACGTATCAATCATGTCTAGTGCCATACCGCCACCTCTGGCCACACAAGTCAAAGGATCATCGGCAACTATAACAGGAATGCCCGATTCATCAGACAACAATCGATCAAGCTCACAAAGTAAAGCACCACCACCAGTGAGTACCATTCCCCGCTCGGCAATATCAGACGCAAGCTCTGGGGGTGTTTTTTCAAGGGCCGTCATTACTGCGGAAACAATACCACTAAGCGGCTCTTGAATCGCTTCTAAAATTTCATTGCTGTTCAATGTAAAGCTGCGAGGAATACCCTCTGCAACGTTAACACCACGCACTTCTATTTCACGAACTTCATTAATTGGGTGTGCAATTGCAATTGTTTTTTTAATACGCTCTGCAGTTATTTCACCAATTGTGCAACCATAATTACGCCGCACATAATTAATAATTGCATCATCAAATTTATCGCCACCAATACGCACTGAAGATGAATAAACAACACCATTTAACGATATAACCGCCACTTCTGTTGTACCTCCACCAATATCAATAATCATTGATCCTTTCGCTTCAGACACTGGCATACCAGCACCAATAGCTGCGGCCATAGGCTCATCAATTAAAAACACCTCTCGTGCGCCTGCACCTTGAGCTGATTCGCGAATAGCACGGCGTTCAACTTGCGTCGAGCCACACGGAACACAAATTAACACGCGAGGGCTTGGCCGTAAAAAACTATTATCATGCACTTGTTTAATGAAATGCTGAAGCATTTTTTCTGTAATATAAAAATCAGCAATAACACCATCTTTCATTGGACGGATAGCTTGAATATTACCTGGTGTCTTACCCAGCATTTCTTTAGCACCATGCCCGACAGCTGCAATACTTTTGCCAGCGCCATTTTTATCCAAACGGATCGCAACAACGGAAGGTTCATCTAATACGATACCCTGATTTTTAACGTAAATAAGTGTATTTGCGGTACCTAAATCAATTGATAGATCATTAGAGAACATGCCTCGAAACATTTTAAACATAGAGAAATTCCAAAAGTTATTTTAAGTTATTTTAAGTTATTTTAAGTTATTTTAAGTTATTTTAAGTTATTTTAAGTTATTAAAAGTTAGTAAAAGTTAGTAAAATTATTTGCGCTATTTTAACAATGCAATTTTAAAATAGCGAGCACATAGAGCACTAAACAACAATTAAAAGTACTTTATATTAAAAAAAACTGCCTAACTATTCATCAAACGAATATTGTTATACTAATCAGATATTTTCTATTCATGCAACGTAAAAATGCAACTTCGGCCGCGAACTCGATAATTAGAGTAAGACGCCACATAAGGTAATGGGCACGTACGCATCGAATGTTGAGCGCAAGGCTACTTTCTTGCATATAAAAACCGAGTTGGCACCAACGGGCAAGGCTACTTGTTTAAGTTTGCATTGTTATAAAATATCGAGCGATAATAACTTACCTTCAATTTGCAGATCTGATTGCGCATTTTGATCGTCACATGAATATATTATGTAACATAACACGATTATTTAAAGCATCGTTAATTAATCATCTGTATTAATATATATTTTTTTATAAAGTGAGAAGGAGCATCTCCAAATCACCTCAAGATGATTAATCAGGCGCCACGAAGGACATTTTCGAGACGCGCAACATAGCGTCTATATCAATGATTAACTGAGTTAATCATTGATGCGACACCTACTGTCAGATTGGTATATATTTATCGGGATATTACATTCTGTTATCATATTTATTTGTAGTTTTAATGCGCAGTAAATACATCCATAAATTTATTTATAAAAAAATATTTATATCAATGGTTTATGAAAATTAATAAAGCCTTTTAGTTAAACATCTTGCTAATCATGGGTATAATAAAAAAAACAAGCCAAAAGCAATCATCAAGACAATAATTTTACCCTGCCAAAATTTTACCTTCTGGATATGTTATCAACATTTTTTCATTGTGAGCGAGCATATATGCAAGTGTTAAAGGCCCTATTCGTCCAATAAACATCACACTGATCAAGATAGCTTTACCCCAATCAGTTAGTTCTGAACTTAAGCCAGAAGTAACCCCCACCGTTGCAAAAGCGGATACAACTTCAAACATTACTTTATTAAACGGAGCATTTTCGGTGATCATTAAAAAAAACATGGAGATGATAAGCACAATAAAACTCACGACGATAATTGCCAGACACTTTGTAGCTGTTTGCCAAGGAATTGTTCGCTTGAACATGACAACATAATCCTGTTGGCGTAAAAAACTCCACGTAGCAACGATAGCAACCACAAAAGTTGACACTTTAATCCCACCTCCCGTTGAGGTTGAACCCGCTCCAATAAACATTAAAATCAACATGACTAATGTAGAGGCATGTGTAAATTGCCCCAGATCCACAGAGTTAAAACCAGCTGTTCGTGCGCTTACTGATTGAAAAAATGCAGCCATCCACTTCTGCCAAGCACCAAGTGCTCCTAATGTATGAGAATTATTTCGCTCTAAAAGCCAAAATAATACTGTGCCAGTTATTAATAAAATCGGGGTCGTTATTAACATCACTTTACTATGAATTTGTAACATTTTAATATTGTTATATCGATTGATAAATACATCTAATACAACGGTAAAGCCTAATCCGCCTATTATAATTAAGCCTGCAACAGTTAGGGTAACCATTGGATCATTCACAAATGAAGCCATACTATCTGAAAAAAGTGAAAAACCTGCATTATTAAACGCTGATATGGCATGAAACATAGCGTAAAAACATCCTTTATAAAACCCCATTTGCGGGATCCATCTTAATGACAAAATAAGCGCCCCAATAAGCTCTGAAACTAATGCAAAAATTATAATTATTTTTACTAATCTCTTTATGTTGATAGGGCCAACTTGCCCAAGCTCTTCACGTAGCGCCAATTGTTGCTTTAACCCCATTTGCCTACCGAGTAAATAAAGCAATCCAGCAGACAAAGTCATTTGCCCTATGCCACCAATTTGTATTAAACATAATAAAAGAATGGTGCCTTCCGTGGTAAGGTGTTTACCCGTATCAATGACATCTAATCCTGTTACACTAATTGCTGAGGTTGCCGTGAATAAAGCATCTAAAAAACTTAACCCTGACACTGAAAAGCAGGGCAGCATTAATAGCAATGCACTTGGGAATATAATACTCAAAAAGCTTATGAGAATAATTTTGGGAGCAGACCAAGTGCTCACTGCAGGTAAAAATCTTTTTAAATCATAACTCTTATTCATTTTAAACTCATTCACAGTGATCTAATGATTTCCATTAAGTCAGTTTCAAGTCCCGTCACAATTAGAATGTCGCCTATTTGAAGTTCAGTATCTAAAGAAAAATCTTTAACAATTTCAGCTCCTCTTTTATAAGCAAGTAGTATTATTTTATTGTTATCGGCAAAGGGATGCTGCCTGAGTTGCTTGCCAGAATAATTTTTAGTCACAATGAGTTCAGTGATGGCAAGCGCGTTTCCTAAGGGTAAATAATTAAATACACAGTTACCTAGCATAGACTCTGCAATACTTATCCCCATATCTCGCTCAGGGTTGATCACACGATCCGCGCCTATTTTTAGCAAAATTTTGTGATGAAATTGATCTTTTGCTTTCACCCAGACTCGCTTCACGCCAAGCTCTTTTAAAATTAAGGTGGTGATAATACTACTTTTTATATCTTCACCAATGGCAACCATGACAATATCGTAGTCGTCTAATTTTAATTCTTGAACGATCTCCTCTTTTGAGCAATCTGCAACAATCGCTTGAGGTGCAATGACGCTAATTTCCCTAATTTTGTCAATATCAATATCAATAGCAAGCACATCAACGCCTTGCTTAGATAACTCCAAGCACAATGACATCCCAAATCGGCCTAATCCAATCACTGCAAATTGTTTTTTATCCTGACTCATGCGCTTATTCCTTTTAATAACTCACTAAAGCAAATTGTTCAAAATAATCAGGAAATGTTTTTGACGTACATTTCGGATCATTAATTGTTACTCCAGTATCACTAAGTGCAACTAATGAAAAACACATCGCAATACGGTGATCATTATAAGTATCAATTACGGCATGTTTTAGCGGATGCTCAGCAGTAATTTCAATAAAATCTTCACCTTCAACGACTGTTGCTCCAATTTTTCGTAACTCTGTCGCCATTGCGTGCAAACGATCGGTTTCTTTTACCCGCCAGTTGTAAACATTTTTTATTTTAGTGGTGCCTGTTGCAAAAAGTGCGACAATAGCAATTGTCATCGCCGCATCAGGAATGTGGTTAAAATCCATATCAATGGCTTTTAAATCGCCTTTGCCAGCTTTAATGAAATTATCACCCCATTCAATTTTAGCGCCCATTTTTTCAAGCGCATCAGCAAATTGAATATCACCTTGCATTGAGTTTTTCCCAATTCCAGTAACGGTGATTTCTCCACCAGCAATCGCACCTGCGGCTAAAAAATAAGATGCAGAAGAAGCATCACCTTCGACAATATACTCTTTTTTTGCAGAATAAGTTTGCTGGCCTTTAATCTTAAAATATTGGTATTCACCATTTACATTGTCCACTTCAATACCAAAATCTGACATTATTTTTAGGGTCATTTTAATGTACGGCTTCGAGACTAATTCACCAACAATTTCAATTGTTGTATTTTGTGTAGCCATAGGTGCTGACATTAAAAAAGCAGTTAAAAATTGACTTGAAACACTGCCTTTTATTTTAATATTCCCGCCTTTTAATCCCGTGGCTTTAATTGTTAACGGCGGAAAGTTTTTATCTTGCAAATAAGATATTTCAGCACCTGCTGAGTGCAAAGCATCCACTAGTGATCCAATAGGGCGCTCGAACATTCTCGCTTCGCCCGTTAAAATATAGTCACCTTTCCCTAAACACAAAGCGGCGCATAACGGCCTCATTACAGTACCTGCGTTACCTAAAAAAAGCGTGATCTTGCCTTGTTTTTCAGTATTAAACGCACGCCCTAATCCCTCAATAACGCACTGAGTTTTATCGACAGACAACTGATAATTAACCCCTAATTGTTTTAGTGCAGTTAGCATGTAACGGATATCATCACTATCGAGCAGGTTAGTTAGCCTTGTTGTACCTTGTGCAAGGGCTGCAATCAACAAAGCACGATTTGATAAACTTTTTGAGCCTGGTAAATTAATTTTTCCATTAACTTTGCCAATGGGTTTTAAGACTAATTGTTCCATTTTAATGACTCTTTAAGTTTAATATTCTAATTAAAGCATCTTTAAAGCGTTGGTTTTCTGCTTGGGTGCCTATGCTAATACGTAAATGATCTGGCAATCCATAGACTGTTATTGGCCGCACAATAATACCTTCTCGTAGTAGTAATTGGAAAACTTCATCGCCTGATTTTTTAGTTCCTAATTGTTCTACAATTAGCGGATTAACGTTCACAGTAATAAAATTTCCCATTGAAGGGATATATGCAAATGAATGCATTGCAAAAAACTGCATTAAATCGCACATGACTTGAGCGTTTAATGCAACACTCTTATTTAAAAAATCTTCATCAGCTAATGCAACTTCTGCAGCTTTTAAAGCAAGCGAGTTACAATTAAATGGCTGGCGGATACGATTTAAAATATCCGTAATGACTGTGTTTGAAATCATGTAACCAATACGCAGACCTGCGAGGCCATAGGCTTTTGAGAAAGTACGAGAAACAATTAAATTGGCAAATTCATTGATCCACTGCAATGAATTACCACGCGCACTGATCTTGACATACTCAAAATAGGCCTCATCTAACACCACCAGCACATCACTTGGTACTTTTGTTAAAAAAGCATGAAGATCATCTTGTGCTAAAAAGGTACCCGTTGGATTATTAGGATTAGCAATAAAAATCAGTTTGGTTTTTACAGTTATTGAGCCGAGCATTGCCGTTAAATCATGTCCATAGTCTTTCGCTGGAACTACAACCGCTTTTGCATTTATCGCTTGAGTGACTAACGGATAAACAATAAACGCATGCTCTGAAAATATCACTTCATGATCGCTTGTCACAAAGGCATGCACCACTAATTCAAGCAAATCATTTGAGCCATTACCTAAGGTAATTTGCTGGCAATCAACTGCATATTTATTGGCCAGTGCTTGCTTTAAATAAAAACCATTAGCATCAGGATAACGGGTTAAATCATCGCCTTCAACCAGAGCAGTTAAAGCCTCTTTTACCTTCGGACTGAGCCCCAAAGGATTTTCATTTGAGGCCAGTTTTACAATATCAGTTAAACCTAATTCACGTTGCAACTCTTCAACAGGTTTACCTGCTTGGTAAGGCTTGAGATGCTCAACACCTTTGTTTGCAAGTGATAAAAAATTACATTCCATTCCATTTACCTGCGAATATTTACTTATGAATATTTACTTATGAATATTTGCGTTCAAAAGCCGCCATGAACTCAACTAAAGATTGCACACCTTCGATAGGCATTGCATTATAAATACTCGCACGCATTCCTCCTCCTAATGAATGCCCTTTTAAGGACAGTAAACCAGCAGCTTTTGAATCGCTAAGAAATGCTCCATTAAGATCGTCATTCGCCAGACGAAAGGGAATGTTCATGCGACTTCGTGCACTGTTATCTACATTGTTAGCATAAAACGTTGAAGCATCAATAAAGTCATACAGTATGTTCGCTTTAATGATGTTTTTCTCTTCTATTGCCCCGATACCACCTTGTTTTTTAAGCCATTTAAAAACAAGTCCCGCTAAGTACCATGCATATGTTGGCGGGGTATTGTACATTGAGCCTGCATTTGCTTGCACTTCATAATCAAAGATTGAAGGGATAGATTTTCGCGCATAACCCAGTAAATCATCACGTACGATGACAACCGTCAGCCCTGATGGACCGATATTTTTTTGCGCACTTGCGTAAATAATGCCAAATTTAGATACATTTACCTTGCGCGATAATATTGTTGAGCTCATATCCGCAACTAATGGAATATCCCCAGTTTCTGGTATAGCAAATATTTCAATACCAGCAATAGTTTCATTAGGGCAGTAATGCACGTAAGCCGCATTTTTGTTTATTTTCCAATCACTCACAGGCAACACATGTATTTTGCCATCTGTTTCAGTGGTGATATTCATTTCTGAAATTCGCGCATACTTTTTAGCTTCATCACTCGCCAGTTTTGACCAGTGTCCTGTCACTAAATAATCGGCGTATAATTTATCACCAAGTAAATTAAGTGGGACAGCTGAAAATTGTCCACGACCACCTCCATGACAAAATAGTACTTTATAATTATCAGGGATGTGCATTAAATCGCGTAAATCTTGTTCTGCTTCTTTTGCCACCTCTATATATTGAGGACTTCGATGGCTCATTTCCATGATTGAACTACCAAAATTGTGCCAATTACAAAACTCAGCTTGTGCTTGTTTCATTACCTCGACAGGCAACATGGCGGGCCCTGCACTAAAATTAAAAATATCGTTCATAAATTTCTCTTAAAAAGTAAGCAACTTACATGGCGCGTATTATAGGTAATTTCAAATTATGCCAAGATGCAATATCAGGCATAAATCGACACCTAGAAAAAACGCAACATTTGATCTGTCAACTACAAAATATTAATTTTTTTATAGCACGGCTTTTTTATTGTTGCTGTTATCTGCAGCCATAGCAACAAAACCCAAGCAGTGCACAGCCGTGCAATACATCTTAAATATGATGGCTCTATTTGTTTAACTTACCCCTGAGGATCAGGATCTTCAACCTCTGCGAGGTTATCATTTTCATCAATAGGGCAATCAATTAATTCATCCGTCATTGCATCTCCTGAAGGATTTTTAGTTTCATCGCTAACCTCCAAAGCAGGCGGCTCTTTTATCTCCTCGATGCGTTGTAATGCCACAATTTTTTCATCATCACGCGTTCTAATTAAGGTCACACCTTGTGTATTACGCCCAACCACTGAGACTCCACTTGCTGGCGTGCGTACCAGCGTGCCTCGATTTGAAATGAGCATTATTTCATCATTTTCATCAACTTGCACAGCACCAACTACCTTGCCGTTACGGGCGCTGACTTTAATGGAAATAACACCTTGTCCACCACGACTTTTTGCCGCGTAATCAGACAATGCAGTGCGTTTACCATAACCATTTTCAGTGGCCGTTAAGATATGTCCTGTCTCATTTGGCACAATCAGTGATACTACTTTTTCTCCTTTTTTAAGTCTAATGCCTCGCACTCCTGTTGCCGTGCGTCCCATTGCGCGTACTCCTTTAAAGCGTACTTCTTGCTCACCATTTTCATCAAGCACAGGATTACCATCTTCATCGGTCACTAAAATTTCTTGCGCTTCTTTAAAGCGAACAACTTTACCAGCATCAGAAAAAATCATAATTTCATTCGACCCGTTAGTAATTTTCGCGCCAATCAACTCATTGTCATCGTTTAAATTGAGTGCAATTAATCCACTTGCTCGTCGACGGCTATATGCACTTAATGCTGTTTTCTTCACCGTACCATTGGCCGTTGCCATAAATACAAATTTATCATCGCTATAATCGCGCACTGGTAAAATAGCAGTAATACGTTCATTTTCTTCCAGCGGTAAAATATTAACAATCGGGCGACCACGCGCTTGTCTAGAGGCTAATGGCAACTCGAATGTTTTAAGCCAGTACAAGCGACCGCGTGTTGAGAAACACAAAATCGTATCGTGGGTACTTGCAACTAATAGTTTTTCAATAAAATCTTCATCTTTTATTTTTGTTGCTGACTTACCTTTACCACCACGACGCTGCGCTTCATAGTCGCTCAGCGGCTGATATTTAACATAGCCTTCGTGCGAAAGCGTCACAACAACATCTTCTTCGGTAATCAAATCCTCCATACAAAGATCGGTTTCATTTGCGGTTATTTCTGTTCGACGAGCGTCTGCAAAGTCTGTACGTACCTCTTCTAGCTCCTCACGAATAACTTCAAGCAAACGGGCTGGATTATTTAAAATAAACAGTAATCCTGTGATAATACCAATTAACTCTTTGTACTCTGTTAATATTTTTTCATGCTCAAGACCTGTTAACTTATGTAAACGCATGTCAAGAATTGCTTGAGCTTGCACTTCCGTCATATAGTACACATCATCACGCATACCGTATTGCTCATCGAGCCCATCAGGACGTGCAACATCAACGCCTGCTCCATCGAGCATTGTTGCTACATTACCGAGTTTCCAACCTTTTGCTTGTAAAGCAATTTTAGCTTCTAATGGTGTTTTAGACTGACGAATAAGTTCAATAATCGCTTCGATATTTGCTAATGAAATAGCTAAACCTTCAAGAGTATGGGCACGTTCACGCGCTTTACGTAACTCAAATACGGTTCGCCGTGTGACAACTTCTCGACGATGACGGACAAATGCTTCCAGCATTTCTTTTAAATTAAACAGTTTTGGCTGACCATGATCCAGTGCGACAGCGTTGATACCAAATGAAACTTGCATTTGTGTTTGTGCGTAAAGGTTATTTAAAACAACCTCGCCCACTTCACCACGTTTCACCTCAACGACCATCCGCATGCCATCTTTATCAGATTCATCGCGTAATGCACTAATGCCTTCAATTTTTTTATCTTTTACAAATTCGGCAATTTTCTCAATTAATCGTGCTTTATTAACTTGATAAGGTAACTCATGAACAACAATCGTTTCACGACCTGTTTTATCATCAATTTCAATATCTGCTTTGGCACGAATTTTTACTATCCCACGACCGGTATGATAACCATCAATAATGCCTTTTCGACCATTAATTATAGCAGCGGTTGGAAAATCAGGGCCTGGTATAAATTCAATTAATTCATCAATGGTGATTTGTGGATCATCAATCAAGGCCAAACAGCCATCAAGAATTTCACCTAAGTTATGTGGCGGGATATTTGTTGCCATACCAACGGCAATACCAGATGAGCCATTAACTAATAAGTTTGGAATCCGCGATGGCATTACTTCTGGAATCAACTCTGTTCCATCATAGTTAGGGACATAATCAACCGTTTCTTTATCTAAATCAGTCAATAATTGATGAGCTAATTTATCCATTCTAATTTCGGTATAACGCATTGCCGCCGCGCTATCACCATCGACAGAGCCAAAGTTACCTTGCCCATCAATCAGCATGTAACGCATTGAGAAGTCTTGCGCCATACGCACAATTGTATCGTAAACAGCAGAATCACCATGTGGGTGGTACTTACCTATTACATCACCAACAATACGCGCTGATTTTTTATAGGGCTTGTTCCAGTCATTGCGCAAGACATTCATTGCAAATAAAACACGCCGATGAACAGGCTTTAAACCATCACGGACATCTGGTAAAGCTCGTCCTACTATTACGCTCATTGCATATTCAAGATAAGAATTTTTTAATTCATCTTCAATATTAATCGGGGATACATCGGGTGCAAATTCGCTCATAAAAACATAAATCCTTCATTAGATAAAATTATCGACACTAGTAAAAATAATACCATAGCTAAAAAGTATACACAGCAATTAGATAAGATTTTACGGATAAAATCACAGTACAAGAAAAAGTAGGGCAATATATACCCATACGACCATCAAAATGCAATATAAGATCGGCAAATTGACCGCATATACAAAGGTGAATCAAAAATGCTGTATTGATGAAGAAATAGCGCCGGCAATTCAATAGTCCTAGAGATAGCAAATGGCAGCTCAAGTTAAAAGCCCAACATATATATCTAGTATTTATAACTTTTGAGTTTAGTTGTACTGAGTATTTTTGCACTAATCTCTTCTACAGAAAATTTTGTCGTATTGATAAATGAAATACGTTCTTTTTTGAAAAGTTTTTCAACCTCTCTTAGCTCTACACGGCATTGTCTCGTTGAGGCATATTTACTATTGGACATTCGTTCATTTCTAATATCCACTAACCGTTGGACATCAATGGTTAAACCAAACAGTTTCTTTTTATTTTTTATTAAAACTTTAGGTAATTTCAATTCTTCCATATCATCATCAACAAAGGGATAATTAGCAGCTTTTATGCCGTATTGCAAAGCAAGGTATAAAGAGGTCGGTGTTTTACCTGATCGTGATACCCCAACTAGAATAATATCGGCCTCATCATAATTAGTGACAGACAAACCATCATCATTGGCTAAGGCATAATTAACCGCATCAATCCTATGGTCATAACGTTTTTTCTGCATGCTATGTGTTCTATGGGCTTTAGCTGTATTTTTTATTCCTAATTTTTCCTCTAATGATTCTATGAAAGGCCCTAAAAAGTTATAAACTATACAATCACAGCTATCGATAATTTCACGTATTTTAGGATCAACAAAGGTATAAAAAACGATACTAGGATTTCCGAAACGTTCAGTCTCCTGATTAATTTTATCTTTAACTTCATTCGCTTTTTCAATACTTTCAACAAAAGGAATGGTGAAATTGACAAACTCCGTCGAAAATAAAGAAAGTAGAGCGTGACCAAACACCTCAGAAGTTATTGCCGTACCATCAGAAACATAAAAAGCTGCACGCATGTGGTGTCCTATAAAGTTGTTCTAGCAATGAAAGTAAATAATTTTTCAATTTGACTCGTTAAAATTAAGTATTAGATCCAAGTCGTAAGTGCATAACTTAACGTAATAAAAAAAATAGTCAATTTGATATATTCTGAGCATCTTTTTCGACAAGAGATGCCAAAATGAAATCATAATATACCCACATGACTAGCAAAATGCAAAATCTTGGCGGCGAATTGGCCACGGGTACGCGCATAAAATTTCCATTACTTTTATTATCAAACTCGCAGCACCATTACTTTTTTTTAGTAACATGAGTATAATCGGTGTCCATGCCACATTTTATTTTAGTTTACACTATTTTTATCACTTAAATTGAGGTAGAGTCATGAATGTAAATTGTAAATTTTTTTATCTTAATAGGACAGGGGGCTTTTATAGTGCAAGAATATATACTGTGGTATGAAAACTTAGGTATGAATGATGTTGACCGTGTTGGAGGTAAAAATGCATCGCTTGGGGAAATGATTTCTAACCTTGCAAATGTAGGAGTACAAGTTCCAGGTGGTTTTGCGACCACCTCTTATGCCTTTAATGAATTCTTAGAACAAAGTGGTCTTAATGAGCGCATCTATCACTTACTTGATGATTTAGATGTTAGCGATCTTAACGCTCTCTCCTTAGCTGGTACATCCATTCGTCAATGGGTGATTGATACGCCATTTTTACCAGAAATGCAGCAACAAATTGAAAAAGCTTACGCTAAGCTTGCCGCAGGCTTTGACGATGACGCATCCTTTGCCGTGCGCTCTTCTGCTACCGCAGAAGATATGCCTGACGCCTCATTTGCTGGCCAACAAGAAACGTTTTTAAATGTTCGTGGCATGCAGGCCGTTTTCCTTGCCATTAAACATGTATTCGCCTCACTTTTTAACGATCGAGCAATTTCATACCGCGTGCATCAAGGATATGATCACCGTGGTGTGGCACTTTCTGCTGGTATTCAGCGCATGGTGCGCAGTGATATTGCAACCTCGGGTGTCATGTTCTCTATTGATACTGAATCAGGTTTTGAAGATGTCGTTTTTATCACCGCGAGCTTTGGTTTAGGTGAAATGGTAGTACAAGGCGCGGTTAATCCAGATGAATTTTACGTGCATAAACCCACACTTGCTAAAGGGAAACCTGCTGTAGTGCGCCGTAATATTGGCAGTAAAACCATCAAAATGATTTACGCACAAAGCACAGAACACGGTAAACAAGTTGAAATAGTTAATGTTGAAGAAAAAGACTCAAACCGTTTTTCATTATCTGACACTGAAGTGCAAGAATTAGCCAAACAAGCCGTCATCATCGAAAAACATTATAAGTGCCCTATGGATATTGAATGGGCAAAAGATGGTTTAGATGGCAAATTATATATTGTTCAAGCACGCCCTGAAACAGTAAAAAGTCGTGACAGCGGTAATGTAATGGAACAATACCAGTTACAATCAACTGCTAATATTATTTGTGAAGGTCGTTCTATCGGGCAAAAAATTGGCTCTGGAGAAGCAAAAATTTTGGCTTCACTAGAAGAAATGGATAAAATTCAGCCAGGTGATGTACTCGTGACTGATATGACAGATCCTGACTGGGAACCTATCATGAAACGTGCATCAGCGATTGTTACTAATCGAGGTGGACGAACTTGTCATGCGGCAATTATTGCCCGTGAAATGGGGATTCCAGCGGTAGTTGGCTGTAACAATGCAACCGATAAAATTAAAACTGGCGATAAAATTACTGTGTCATGTGCTGAGGGAGATACCGGTTTTATTTATGCGGGGAAACTTGATTTTACCGTCACCAAATCAGAAATTGATGACATGCCTGAACTGCCTCTTAAAATTATGATGAATGTTGGTAACCCAGATCGCGCGTTTTCTTTTGCTCGCCTACCACATGCAGGTGTTGGTTTAGCCCGTCTTGAATTTATTATCAATAAAATGATCGGTATCCATCCTAAGGCATTGCTTGATTTTGATCAACAATCAATTGATTTAAAAAATGAAATTACCGACATCATTGCAGGGTACGATTCCCCAGTTGAGTTTTACATAGCTAAACTAACTGAAGGAATTTCAACACTTGCCGCTGCTTTCTACCCAGAAAAAGTAATCGTTAGAATGTCTGATTTCAAATCAAACGAATACGCAAACTTAGTGGGTGGTGAAGACTTTGAGCCTGATGAAGAAAATCCCATGATAGGTTATCGTGGAGCAGCGCGGTATATATCAAAAAATTTTAGAGATTGTTTTGCATTAGAGTGCGCTGCATTAAAACGTGTGCGCAATGATATGGATTTAACCAATGTAGAAGTAATGATTCCATTTGTGCGTACTCTAGGTGAAGCTGAAACCGTGATAGATATTTTAGATGCTCATGGTTTAAAACGCGGTGAAAACGGTTTACGCATCATTATGATGTGTGAATTACCCTCGAATGCGCTACTTGCTGATCAATTTCTTGACTATTTTGATGGATTCTCAATAGGATCTAATGATCTAACACAATTAACACTTGGTTTAGACAGAGACTCAGGATTAATTGCGCATTTATTTGATGAGCGCGATCCTGCTATTAAAATATTATTAGAAATGGCGATTAAGGCCTGTAAAGCACGAGGAAAATACGTTGGAATTTGTGGTCAAGGACCATCTGATCATAAAGACTTTGCTGCCTGGCTCGTTGATAAAGGGATTGATAGTGTGTCGTTAAACCCTGATACGGTTTTACCAACTTGGTTATATTTGGCCAAGCAAGTTCGTTAATTTGAGCGAAAATACAGAGATCTTAGTGGTTTTTTACCATTAGCAACACAGGTAGCTTTATTATTTTACAAGAAAACTCCGCCACTTTAACGGGCGACATACGAAGGTACCTTAAATATTATTTACTGTAATGGTTATTATTTGTTACTATACTCGTTGCAAATCAATACCTAAACCCAGCTTGCGGTGAACTTAAAAGCTGTTAGGCCAAAGATTACCGTCTAAGCTGGTTAAATTAAAACTCTCTAATGGATATATGTGCGCGTTAATCACTTTGCCTTGGGAGGATACATCAAAAACCTAGCGATGGCTTAACGTTTGATGCTGGAGTAAGCATTACCTCGGTTGCGCTTTTATTTGATCTTCGATCTAAGAGCTGAGCCGCGTATTTTGCATGGAAACGAGTATATAATTTTACAAACGATGGCTTTGCATGGATGCACCTGTTGCATAAAATGCTTTTTGATAGGAATATATTAAAATGAAAATGCACCTTTTTTTTAAAACGCTCCTTGCTTCATTAATTTTCATTGCCACTCAACATACCTATGCAAATACCTTTCAAGTAGGCTCTCAATCAGCAACTGGCCTTAGCCGTGCTTATGCTGGAGAAGCTGTTATTGCAGATAATGCCTCGGTGATGGCTCGCAATGCTGCTGGAATGGCTATGTTTTATAAAAAGCAAATGTCGATAGGATGGACCTCTGATACATCACTGTTGATAGCCTCTTCTCCAAGTGGTACTGAGGTTTCACATGGTACTGCGAACAATCCTAATTTATACTTTATTATGCCGGTTAGTGATAACTTTTCCTTGGGTTTTGATGTTCACACCAACCAGAGCGCGAATACCGACTTGAATAACATCAATGACTCAGCATCTGAAGCCTACTATATCACTGAACTTAATAGGATGAATACAGAACTCGCAAGCTCTTATCGCATCAATACACACTGGAGCCTTGGCGTGGGAATAGACTATGCATATGCCGATGGATTACTATCTGAAAAGATACGGAACGAGAAACAAAATAACTCATTTGACTTTAATGGCTCAGGCGTAGGTTTTAACCTTGGTACTATTATAACAATCAATAGGCACCATCGCTTTGGTTTGTCATTCCATTACAGCCCTAGAATAACAACAACAATAGATACATCAAAAGACATAGCAGGAACAATAACCACTACTCCATCTACCATAGCCATCCCTTTCCCAGATACTCTGGAGTTTTCAGGCTATGATAAAATACCAGCAACATTATTTGCGGTTACCTATAGTGTGCAATGGGTTCAATGGTCTTCGTTTCAAACAAAAGATAAAAATAATAACGAACTAAAGTCATGGACAGATGGCATTAATTCCTCGATTGGGTGGACTTACTATGTAAATACTACTTGGATTGTACGTTCAGCTTATCGCTATGACTGGACTCAGCAAAATGGCATAAGCGCCCTTGCTACGGCAAACTCCAAACGGCATTGGTTCGCAGCAGGTTTCACTTATCAAATAAATAAAAAAGCAAAAATTGATTTTGGATGGTCATTTTTACTAGGTCAACACATTGAGGTTGACCCTGCAATAAACTCAACAGCACAAACACATGCAATCTTAGCTGGAGTTCAATATAGTCGTAGTTTCTAAAGTCGCATGGGGTTAGACGATACAAAACTAAATTAGCCACTAGAAATATCTCGGATGATAAAACTCCATAAAAAAGAATGCCCAGCAGTCGGCTATTTTAAGTGCTTGGTAACGGCTTTCCTTCGCTAACGTTTGGCAATCGTCCTTACCATATATATTATTTCCATATGCGTCAACATCGTCGGTACCTAGTATTTTATGAGACATTTCATGATAGATAGTCTCGCATATCCACGACTGTACAGCAGTGGGGTCTAGCATCAGTGGACCTATATATACACGATAACCTGAGCCTACATGTGTAGTATTACCTTCATCGCAAAAAGCGTCGCTTAGCGTGAATACGCAGCAGGCGTTATCGTCCTCGGTCCTTTGAGTAGATACTTTACTCACCACCGCTTTTTCTCCGCAAGGCTCAGTATACTGAAAAGCCAAAGGATTAAGATATTCATAAGAAAAAATCCTTCTTTTTTGGTTTCGCGCATCAATGAACCTTATTTGTTTGGTGTTATCAGATAACACCTGGTGCATTCTATTTACCCCGTCGACGACAAACTTAACACCAGCATCAAAATCAAAGTGTGTTTGGTCTAATCCAAACCATTTTTTGAGGTATTTATGACAATCCTTAAAGTTGGATTGAGCAGCCTCTTGCAGGTAACTTGAACTATCAGCGACAGCCTTCATACCCATAGTTAACCTGATTTTTTCATGAGGATTAAACCCACTGCTGGCATCTTCATAGCTACGATATGGTCCTCCTCCAAAGTTATCAAACATAATCGTCATAACGCTATTTCTTTCACCTGCCAATTTTATTGGGATTTGTTTCTTTTTTTTAAATAATTTCATAAATTTTGACGATGATTCCATATTAATGGCCCTTGATATGTCGATTCAATAATAAAATACTGCACTTTAATAAGTTGCAAAAATTACCAGTTGAGTATGTTTTCACAACACCATTTGTGACAAGAGATGCTTATATTAAGAGAATATAAATAACGCAAATAATACAATTGGCGAGCTAAAGTAAGCAATACTATGTTTTGATCTCAATACAAGTGTTTTAACAAAAAAATAGCAAGCCATCGCTGGACATTAATACTAGCTAATAATATATTTCATGTACGTTTCAGCGCCATGCAATAACCCTGTGTTAAACAGCTAACAATTACCTAAAAAATGATTTATCAGGATGCGAAGAACATCGGCATCCAGCGTGACATTCCATATATCGCAATAGTTAACTAAGTTAATCGTAAGTGGCAATTTTAGACATTAAATCCGCGGCCAATTAACCTTATTATTTTGCACATTGAGATATGGCTGGTATACACTTACTTGGATTGTACATTTAGACCCATGCGACGAAAAAATGCAACGTCGGCTACGCTCTCGATCATCGATGATAAGGATCAACATGTGTAATGGGGACGCCTGCATAGAATGGCAAGCTTTGGCTGCGCCCGATCATATAAAAACCTAGTCCAGCCCAGAAGGGCGCTACTCCTTGTTTAAGTTTGCATTACTATAAAATATCAATCGATAATAACTTCCCTTCAATTTTAGGCAGTCATATCGGCACAATTTGGCTTGCTGATATTGCATTCCATGGTGGCATGGGTATAGGTATGGGGATAGGTATGGTAAATATAGCCGTAGTTTCTAAAGTCGCATGGGGTTAGACGATACAAAACTAAATTAGTCACCAAAAATATTTAGGATTATAAAACTCCATAAAAAAGTATGTCCAGCAGTCGGCTATTTTAAGTGCTTGGTGGCGGTTTTTCTTCGCTAACTCTAGGCAAGCTAACTCACCATATACCTTATTTCCATCTACGTTAACATCGTTGGTACCTAGTATTTTATGAGACATTTCATGATAAAGACTCTCACATATCCACTCTTTTACAGCCATAACGTCCAACATTGATTGACATATATATATGCAATAACCTGAGCCTACATGTGCAGTGTTAGCTTCATCGCGAAAAGCTTTGCTTAGCGGGAATACACTGACGGCGTCGTTTGCCATGAAGTACACAGTCCGTTCTTCACTATGCACCGCTTTTTCTCCATGCACACACCATTCCTCCTCTGAATTAAAACTCATGATCTTCTCGTACTTAACTGTAAAATTAATTATTTTTTCTTTTCGTGCATCAATGAACCTTATTTGTTTTGTGTTATCAGATAACACCCTGTGCATTTTATTTACCCCGTCGACGACAAACTTAACATTAGCCTTAAAATCAAAGTGTTTTTTCTTTAATCCAAACCATTTTTTGAGCAGTTTACGATGATGCTTAAAGTTGGATTGAGCAGCCTCTTGCATTATGCTTGAGCTTCCAGCCATAGCCTTTACAGCCAGAGTTAACCTGATTTTTTCATGAACATCAAACCCACTGCCGGTATATTCATATTTACGATATGGTCCTCCACCAAAGTTATCAAACATAATCGTCATAACGCTATTTCTTTCACCTTCCCATTTTATTGGGATTTGTTTCTTTTTTTTAAATAATTTCATAAATTTTGACGATAATTCCATATTAATGGCCCTTGATATGTCGATTCAATAATAAAATACTGCACTTTAATAAGTTGCAAAAATTGCCAGTTGAGTATGTTTTCACAACACCATTTGTGACAAGAGAGGCTTATATTAAGAGAATATAAATAACGCAAATAATACAATTGGCGAGCTAAAGTAAGCAATACTATGTTTTGATCTCAATACAAGTGTTTTAACAAAAAAATAGCAAGCCATCGCTGGACATTAATACTAGCTAATAATATATTTCATGTACGTTTCAGCGCCATGCAATAACCCTGTGTTAAACAGCTAACAATTACCTAAAAAATGATTTATCAGGATGCGAAGAACATCGGCATCCAGCGTGACATTCCATATATCGCAATAGTTAACTAAGTTAATCGTAAGTGGCAATTTTAGACATTAAATCCGCGGCCAATTAACCTTATTATTTTGCACATTGAGATATGGCTGGTATACACTTACTTGGATTGTACATTTAGACCCATGCGACGAAAAAATGCAACGTCGGCTACGCTCTCGATCATCGATGATAAGGATCAACATATGTAATGGGGACGCCTGCATAGAATGGCAAGCTTTGGCTGCGCCCGATCATATAAAAACCTAGTCCAGCCCAGAAGGGCGCTACTCCTTGTTTAAGTTTGCATTGCTATAAAATATCAATCGATAATAACTTCCCTTCAATTTTAGGCAGGCATATCGGCACAATTTGGCTTGCTGATATTGCATTCCTGGGTAGCGTGGGGATAGGTATGGTAAATATAGCCGTAGTTTCTAAAGTCGCATGGGGTTAGACGATACAAAACTAAATTAGTCACTATAGAAATTTATGACTATAAAACTCCATAAAAAAGTATGTCCAGCAGTCGGCTATTTTAAGTGCTTGGTGGCGGTTTTTCTTCGCTAACTCTAGGCAATCGTCCTTACCATATATCTTATTTCCATATGCGTCAACATCGTCGGTATCTAGTATTTTATGAGACATTTCATGATAGATAGTCTCGCATATACACGACTGTACAGCAATGACGTCTAGCATCAGTGGACCTACATATATACGATAGCCTGAGCCTACATGTGCAGTGTTAGCTTCATCGCGAAAAGCTGTGCTTAGCGGGAATACGCTGGCGATGTTATTTGTCTTATCGTAATCAGTCCATTCTTTACTATGCAACGCTTTTTCTCTACGCTCCCAAAATACATTAGCTGAATTAAGACTTACCAGCATCTCGTACTCAACTGTAAAATGAACCTTTTTTTGTTTTCGCGCATCAATGAACCTTATTTGTTTTGTGTTATCAGATAACACCTGGTGCATTCTATTTACCCCGTCGACGACAAACTTAACACCAGCATCAAAATCAAAGTGTGTTTTCTTTAATCCAAACCATTTTTTGAGCAGTTTACGATGATGCTTAAAGTTGGATTGAGCAGCCTCTTGCTGGTAACTTGAACTATCAGCGACAGCCTTCATACCCATAGTTAACCTGATTTTTTCATGAGGATTAAACCCACTGCTGGCATCTTCATAGCTACGATATGGTCCTCCTCCAAAGTTATCAAACATAATCGTCATAACGCTATTTCTTTCACCTGCCAATTTTATTGGGATTTGTTTCTTTTTTTTAAATAATTTCATAAATTTTGACGATGATTCCATATTAATGGCCCTTGATATGTCGATTCAATAATAAAATACTGCACTTTAATAAGTTGCAAAAATTGCCAGTTGAGTATGTTTTCACAACACCATTTGTGACAAGAGATGCTTATATTAAGAGAATATAAATAACGCAAATAATACAATTGGCGAGCTAAAGTAAGCAATACTATGTTTTGATCTCAATACAAGTGTTTTAACAAAAAAATAGCAAGCCATCGCTGGACATTAATACTAGCTAATAATATATTTCATGTGCGTTTCAGCGCCATGCAAGAACCCTGTGTTAAACAGCTAACAATTACCTAAAAAATGATTTATCAGGATGCGAAGAACATCGGCATCCAGCGTGACATTCCATATATCGCAATAGTTAACTAAGTTAATCGTAAGTGGCAATTTTAGACATTAAATCCGCGGCCAATTAACCTTATTATTTTGCACATTGAGATATGGCTGGTATACACTTACTTGGATTGTACATTTAGACCCATGCGACGAAAAATGCAACGTCGGCTACGCTCTCGATCATCGATGATCAGGCGCAACATGTGTAATGGGGACGCCTGCATAGAATGGCAAGCTTTGGCTGCGCCCGATCATATAAAAACCTAGTCCAGCCCAGAAGGGCGCTACTCCTTGTTTAAGTTTGCATTACTATAAAATATCAATCGATAATAACTTCCCTTCAATTTTAGGCAGTCATATCGGCACAATTTGGCTTGCTGATATTGCATTCCTGGGTAGCGTGGGGATAGGTATGGGGATAGGTATGGTAAATATAGCCGTAGTTTCTAAAGTCGCATGGTGTTAAACGATACAAAACTAAATTAGTCACTATAGAAATTTATGACTATAAAACTCCATAAAAAACAATGTCCAACAGTCGGCTATTTTAAGTGCTTGCCAGAAGTTTTTACTCGCTAACTCTTGGCAAGCAGACTTACCATATACATTATTTCCATCTACGTTAACATCGTTGGTACTTAGTATTTTATGAGACATTTCATGATAGATACACTCGCATATGCGCGACTGTCCAGCACAGGCGCTTAGCATCATTGGACCTATATATATACAATACCCTGAGCCTACATGTGCAGTGTTAACTTTATCGCGAAAAGCGCACAGCTTGAAGACCTTACTGGCGTTATATTTAGGGGTGACATCACTCCATTTGTTACGCTCCACCGCTTTTTCTCCATGCTCACACCATTTATTATCTGAATTAAAACTCATGATCTTATGGTAATCAAGCTTAAAATGAACCCTTTTTTGGTTTCGCGCATCAATGAACCTTATTTGTTTGGTGTTATCAGATAACACCCTGTGCATTTTATTTACCCCTGCGACGACAAGCTTAACACAAGCATCAAAACCAAATTCTGCTGGGTCTAATCCAAACCATTTTTTGAGGTATTCATGACAATCCTTAAAGTTGGATTGAGCCGCCTCTTGCATTAGTCTTGAACTTTTAGCGGTAACCCTCATACCCTCAGCTAGCCTGATTTGTTCATGAACATTAAACCCACTGCCGGTATATTCATATTTACGATATGGTCCTCCACCAAAGTTATTAAACATAATCGTCATAACGCTATCTCTTGCATCTTCCAATTCGTTTGTGTCTTGTTCATCCTTACTAACATTTTCCATAAATTTTGACGATGATTCCATATTAATGGCCCTTGATATGTCGATTCAATAATAAAATATTGCACTTTAATAGGTTGCAAAAATTACCAGTTGAGTATGGTCTCACAACACCATCTGTGACAAGAGAGGCTTCTATTTAAAAAATATAAATAATGGCAAACAAGGTAATCTACTAGCCTTGTGGCATGAATGCAAGAGTATAAACAAAAAAATCGCTGGTCATTAATGCTGGTTAATCATCTAGTTCACGCCAGCTAAAGCGCTATGCAATAACCATGTGTTAGACCCATGTGACGAGCAAAATGCAACGTCGGCTGCGCTCTCGAACATCGATGATCAGGCGCAACATATGTAATGGGGACGTCTGCATAGAATGACAAGCTTTGGCTGCGTCAGATCACATAAAAACCTAGTCCAGCCCCGAAGGTCGCTACTCCTTGTTTAAGTTTGCATTACTATAAAATATCAATCGATAATAACTTCCCTTCAATTTTAGGCAGTCATATCGGCACAATTTGGCTTGCTGATATTGCATTCCAGGGTGGCATGGGTATAGGTATGATCAATGTAGTCGTAGCTTCTAAAGTCGCATGGGGTTAGACGATACAAAACTAAATTAGCCACTAGAAATATCTCGGATGATAAAACTCCATAAAAAACAATGCCCAGCAGTCGGCTATTTTAAGTGCTTGGTGGCGGTTTTTCTTCGCTAACTCTTGGCAAGCAGACTTACCATATATCGTATCTCCATATGCGTCAACATCGTTGGTACTTAGTATTTTATGAGACATTTCATGATAGATACACTTGCATATGCGCGACTGTATAGCATAGGCGCTTAGCATCAGTGAAGCTACATCTCAAGTTTCGGAGTTCATATTTACCAATAAAAATACCCTAACATGCTGATATAAAAGAATAAAATACCTACTTGTGTTATAATTCTTGTTAACTAGACAATAAAAAAAACACAAGAGGCATAAAATGAAGTATGACATAAATGATTTTGGTTTACCATCGCTTACTGCGGATTTACTTAATCAACAAAATCTAAATATAGATAATACGTTTAGTACAACATGGAAAAACATTGGCTTTAAAGATCTCTTAAAACGCGCAAAATTTAACAAACGATCTGGCACTTCAGCTGACAGTGTTGTGTACCTCTTGATGTTGTGGGTTTGGCTAAAAGTAAACTCTGTTTCGATGTTCTCAAGGGATGCGTTATTGAGTTTCTCATCCTCAAAAAAAGATGCCCTCTACGATTTTATTAACCATGAAAACTTGGATTGGCGAAAGCTACAATTATTGACAGCAAAAAAAATACTTAAGCCCCATGAAGGAAATAAATTGAATGCTTTTGTTATCGATGATTCAGTTAAAATCAGACGTGGTAAAAAGATGCCAGGTGTTTCAAAGCACTTCGATCACTTAACCGCTCGATGTGTCAATGGGCAACAAATAGTGACGCTAGGCCTTGCTAATGACGAGTTATTTACGCCGATTGATAATGAAATATTTATCAGTAAAACTGACAGACAGGTTGCTGATTATCAGTTTAAAGATGGTCGTAGTATTGCAGCAAAACGTTACGAAAAGTCAAGAGAGCAAACTAAACCTGATATGGTTTGCGACATGATATCAAGAGCAATACGCAATGGTATTAACGCCGAATATTTTTTAGCAGATGCTTGGTTTGCAACGAAACGAATATTAAAAATGACGGTGGAACAATCACTTGTAGCAATTGTTCGAATGAAGCGAAATAAAATGAAGTATCGCTTTATGGAAAATGGAGAGAGTAAGTTACTGAGTGCTGAAGAGTTATATAAGCAACATATCAAAGGTCAATGGCATAACCTAAAAAATATTCCTTACCAAAGCAAATCAATTATTGTTGAGTTGAATTTAACGACTGAGACTAAAAAAGATCCACAATGGATTAAAGTTAAGCTTCTGTACGTTCGGTCTATGAATGAAGCCAAACAACAAGCGAGCAAAAATGATTGGGCTCTCTTTTTATCAACGGATAGCCTACTTGAAGATGAAAAAATACTTGAAATATATGCACTACGTTGGGGAATTGAAGTTTACTTTAAAGAGGCGAAACAAAAGCTTGGTTTTTTAAAAGAACAAAGCCGCCACTATGGTGCGTACATCGCTTCTATTCATCTAACTGGATTGCGTTTTTGTTTACTATTATTTGCAAAAGAAGAGCAAGTGGGAGCCAAGTTAAGTGAGGTTAGAAATGACTTTGAAGAAAGCCTTACGACGTTGAATTTTGGGTGTAAATTATGGGGTTTATTTAAAGCATTAATTGCAGGCGCTCTCAATGAAATAGGTAATTTAACCGAAAGTAAAAAATCAGAGATCTTAAAAAAGATCGATCAAACTGTTATTGGCTTTTTTACGAAAGCGCTACAAATGGATCAATTCACAATACGGCAAGAGGCACTGATATGATGGAAAATAAAACAGAAAAAGCTATAATTTCAACGAATATGAACTCCGAAACTTGAGCTACATATATACTATAGCCTGAGCCTACATGTGCAGTATTAGCTTTATCGCGAAAAGCTCTGCTTAGCGGGAATAGTTGGCGATGTTATTTGTCTTATCGTAATCAGTCCATTCATCACTATGCAACGCTTTTTCTCTACGCTCCCAAAATACATTAGCTGAATTAAGACTTACCAGCATCTCGTACTCAACTGTAAAATAAACCCATTTTTGGTTTCGCGCATCAATGAACCTTATTTGTTTGGTGTTATCAGATAACACCTGGTGCATTTTATTTACTCCTGCGACGACAACCTTAACACTCTTATTAAAATCAGAGTGTTTGGGCTCTAATCCAAACCATTTTTTGAGGATTCCATGATAATCAGCAAAGTTGGATTGAGCAGCCTCTTGCAGGTAACTTGAACTATAAGCGACAGCCTTCATACCCAGAGTTAACCTGATTTTTTCATGAGGATCAAACCCACTACCGGCATCTTCATAGCTACGATATGGGCCTCCACCAAAGTTATTAAACATAATCGTCATAACGCTATCTCTTGCACCTTCCCATTTTTTTGAGGTTTGTTCATCCTTACTAACATTTTCCATAAATTTTGACGATGATTCCATATTAATGGCCCTTGATATGTCGATTCAATAATAAAATACTGCACTTTAATAAGTTGCAAAAATTGCCAGTTGAGTATGTTTTCACAACACCATTTGTGACAAGAGAGGCTTATATTTGAAAAATATAAATAATGGCAAACAAGGTGATCTACTAGCCTTGTGGCATGAATGCAAGAGTATAAACAAAAAAATCGCTGGTCATTAATGCTGGTTAATCATCTAGTTCACGCCCGCTAAAGCGCCATGCAATAACCATGTGTTAGGCCCATGTGACGGAAAAATGCAACGTCGGCTGCGCCCGATCATATAAAAACCTAGTCTGGCCCAGAATGGCGCTACTCCTAGTTTAAGTTTGCATTGCTATAAAATATCAATCGAGAATAACTTCCCTTCAATTTTAGGCCGCATATAGGAACAATTTGGCTTGCTGATATTGCATTTCTGGGTAACATGGGGATAGGTATGGTGAATAATAGTCGTAGCTTCTAAATTCGTAGCTTCTAAAGTCGCATGGTGTTAAATAAACGATACAAAACTAAATTAGTCACTATGAAAATTTACAACTATAAAACTCCATAAAAAATAATGACCAGCAGTCGGCTGTTTTAAGTGCTAGCGAGCGGCTTTTCTTCGCTAATTTTTGGCAAGCGGACTTACCATATACCTTATCTCCATCTACGTTAACATCGTTGGTATCTAGTATTTTATGAGACATTTCATGATAGATACTCCCGCATATGCGCGACTGTCCAGCACCGGCGATTAGCATCGCTGGACCTATATACATACAATAACCTGAGCCTACATGTGCAGTCCTACCCCCACCGTCGCAATATTTGCTTAGCTTGTAGACCCTACAGACGTGCTTTTTATGGTTGACCTTACTCCATCCTTCAGTCTGCAACGCTTTTTCTCCATACGCACACCATTCATTTTCTGAATTATACTTCGCTAAAAACTGATAACCAAGCTTAAAATGAACCCTTTTTTGGTTTCGCGCATCAATGAACCTTATTTGTTTTGTGTTATCAGATAACACCTGGTGCATTTTATTTACTCCTGCGACGACAACCTTAACACTCTTATTAAAATCTGAGTGTTTGGGCTCTAATCCAAACCATTTTTTGAGGATTCCATGATAATCAGCAAAGTTGGATTGAGCCGCCTCTTGCATGTAACTTGAATTCTCAACGGTAACCCTCATACCCTCAGCTAACCTGATTTTTTCATGAACATCAAACCCACTACCGGCATCTTCATATTTACGATATGGGCCTCCACCAAAGTTATTAAACATGATCGTCATAACGCTATCTCTTGCACCTTCCCATTTTATTGGGATTTGTTCATCCTCACTAACATTTTCCATAAATTCTGACGATGATAGCATATTAATGATCCTTGATATGTCGATTCAATAATAAAATATTGCACTTTAATAGGTTGCAAAAATTACCAGTTGAGTATGGTCTCACAACACCATCTGTGACAAGAGAGGCTTCTATTTAAAAAATATAAATAATGACAAACAAGGTAATCTACTAGCCTTGTGGCATGAATGCAAGAGTATAAACAAAAAAATCGCTGGTCATTAATGCTGGTTAATCATCTAGTTCACGCCAGCTAAAGCGCTATGCAATAACCATGTGTTAGACCCATGTGACGAGCAAAATGCAACGTCGGCTGCGCTCTCGAACATCGATGATCATGCGCAACATATGTAATGGGGACGTCTGCATAGAATGACAAGCTTTGGCTGCGTCAGATCACATAAAAACCTAGTCCAGCCCCGAAGGTCGCTACTCCTTGTTTAAGTTTGCATTACTATAAAATATCAATCGATAATAACTTCCCTTCAATTTTAGGCAGTCATTTCGGCACAATTTGGCTTGCTGATATTGCATTCCAGGGTGGCATGGGTATAGGTATGATCAATGTAGTCGTAGCTTCTAAAGTCGCATGGGGTTAGACGATACAAAACTAAATTAGCCACTAGAAATATCTCGGATGATAAAACTCCATAAAAAACAATGCCCAGCAGTCGGCTATTTTAAGTGCTTGGTGGCGGTTTTTCTTCGCTAACTCTTGGCAAGCAGACTTACCATATATCGTATCTCCATATGCGTCAACATCGTTGGTACTTAGTATTTTATGAGACATTTCATGATAGATACACTTGCATATGCGCGACTGTATAGCATAGGAGCTTAGCATCAGTGAAGCTACATATATACTATAGCCTGAGCCTACATGTGCAGTATTAGCTTTATCGCGAAAAGCTCTGCTTAGCGGGAATACGTTGGCGATGTTATTTGTCTTCTCGTAATCAGTCCATTCATCACTATGCAACGCTTTTTCTCTACGCTCCCAAAATACATTAGCTGAATTAAGACTTACCAGCATCTCGTACTCAACTGTAAAATAAACCCATTTTTGGTTTCGCGCATCAATGAACCTTATTTGTTTGGTGTTATCAGATAACACCTGGTGCATTTTATTTACTCCTGCGACGACAACCTTAACACTCTTATTAAAATCAGAGTGTTTGGGCTCTAATCCAAACCATTTTTTGAGGATTCCATGATAATCAGCAAAGTTGGATTGAGCAGCCTCTTGCAGGTAACTTGAACTATAAGCGACAGCCTTCATACCCAGAGTTAACCTGATTTTTTCATGAGGATCAAACCCACTACCGGCATCTTCATAGCTACGATATGGGCCTCCACCAAAGTTATTAAACATAATCGTCATAACGCTATCTCTTGCACCTTCCCATTTTTTTGAGGTTTGTTCATCCTTACTAACATTTTCCATAAATTTTGACGATGATAGCATATTAATGACCCTTGATATGTCGATTCAATAATAAAATCCGACACGTTAATAAATTGAGAAAATTGCCAGTTGAGTATGTTTTCACAACACCATCTGTGACAAGAGAGTCTTATATTCAAGAATATAAATAATAGCAAAAATACAATTGGCAAGCTAAAAATAAACAATACTACTATTTTGACCTAAATACAAGCATTTTAACATCTGCATCCAGCGTGACATTCCATATAGCGTAATGGTTCATCACCATTCACTCCATCAGAATTTTTGTCCCAACGAAGATTGCTTAATCTTTTTAAAGTGAGGTGTTTTTTGTGGCGCATTGATGTTTTCAATCACAAGCAAAACGCTAACAGTTTTGCTTGGAGGATCAGAGAACGCCTGATCTTGCGCATAATCTTTGTAATCAATTTTGATATAGTCTTTAAATGGCTGAATTTTTTCTTTTTGAATGCGATCCCCTAAGAAAAATGAATCAAGGTGCCTGCTTTTATGAGTACTGATATCATACGAAAACAACCCGACATAAATAAACTCGCCACTGCCTTGAGTATTAATAACAAAAGGAGCGACAAAATAGATCAGTTGATTTTTATTCTCTGTTAACACTTGCATTTTTGACATATTCAAATGCAACGAGCCACTATCATATACCGCCTTATCATTACCTTTTGCTTTTTTTAAGACAAATTGATAGTGGCCTTGCAAATATTTATCACCTGCAATTGTTTTTGTTTTATTAAGCAAAATGTGATGCGCGGTTGCAGGATAGTTCATCATTAAAAAATGAGCGCCTGATAAATTTGTATAAATTAGTTTTGCACATGTTTGTGAATTTAACTTGCCTGATATTTGCTTACATTCGTCATGGTTGCTCATTGGGCCATTGAAAAAATAAACACTTGCAGCACACACAAGCAGAATAAAAATAATTGCGCTGGTTTTTTTATTTATCATCTTTGAACTCATTAGATCATGTAATACTACTTAATGATATTTTATATTAAATTAGCAATCTTAGGCCAATATTACTTGAGCATGACTAGATACCCGTGCCACCTCGAAATGCAATATTAGATACGCAAATTGGCAACTACACCTGGCCTAAAATTCAAGTATAGTTATGCTCTATAAAGATTTTATAACAATCCAAACTGGGCCACGGAATAGCGCTAGTTATGGCAGGTATCGGTTTTTATATGACAAGAAGCCTACCTTGCATTTAACATTCGATGCGCACGTCCCCATTACCTCGGTTGCACCTTACTCTGATTATCGAGTTAGCAGCCGATGTTGCATTTTTTCGTTGCATGGGTATAAACACTATGCAGCTAACGTTTATTATGGTTTCGGCAAAGCAATATTTACCTCAAGTACAGACATATTACTGCCATCCTTACCAATCAATTCACACTTTACATCTTTTGCTGATATCGTTAAATATTTTTTTACCACTTCAATAATTTCATTTTGTAGCTCAGGTAAATAAGCAGGCGTCACTGTGCTTCCTGGATGTTCATGTGCAACAATAATTTGCAAACGCTCTTTTGCTTTTTGAGCGCTACCTACTTTCTGATTTTTTTTCATGAAAAAACTTAAAATTCCCATTTTAGGCTCCAAATATACGACTTAGAAAACTTTTCTTTGTACAATTAATAAAACGAAACTCACATTCAATTCCAAGTAAACGATCCACAGTATCTTGATAAGCTTTACCTGCATTGCTCTTCTTATTTAGGATAACTGGCTCACCAGAGTTTGATGCATTTAAAACAGATTCTGACTCAGGAATAACCCCCAGCAGTTCAATACCCAATAATTCATTAATATCATCAAGACTCAACATTTCACCACTTTCAACACGATCAGCACTATATCTTGTAATAATAAGGTGTACTTTTACAGGCTCTAGTTGTTGCTCAGCTCTAAATGATTTACTTGATAGCATACCTGTAATACGATCAGAGTCACGCACTGATGAAACTTCAGGGTTTGTCACCACAATGGCTTCATCTGCAAAATAAAGTGCCATCATTGCACCTTGCTCTATCCCCGCTGGCGAATCACAAATAATGTATTCAAAACCATTCTTTTTAAGATCTTCAATCACGATTTTAACCCCAGCTTGATTCAATGCATCTTTATTTCTTGTTTGCGAAGCTGGCAATATATACAGCCCTTCTATTTTTTTATCTTTAACTAAAGCTTGCTGTAAATTAGCTTCATTATTAATAACATTAATAAGATCATATACAACTCGGCGCTCACAGCCCATGATAAGATCAAGATTACGCAATCCAATATCAAAATCAATAATAACAGTTTTAGCACCGCTAGCGGCGAGCCCACATCCGATTGATGCGCTCGTTGTGGTTTTACCAACACCTCCCTTTCCAGAAGTAACTACAATTACTTTTGCCATTTGACTTCCCTTAATATATTTTTTATTTTTCGTATAGACTGACGATTTTTAATTGTTTATTTTTGAGCGTCACAACACAGCTTCTATTAATGAATTCTTTTGGTAGCTCTGCAGTTAAATTGTACACTCCAGCAATAGAAACTAACCCAGTAGCTAGTGATGTGCAATAAACAGAGGCATCTTGATCGCCCATCGCGCCAGCTAATGCACGTCCACGCAGCACACCATAAATATAAATATTTCCATCAGCAATAACCTCAGCTCCAGCATTGACATTACCTTGAATAACTAAATCATTTTCTTTTGCATAAACCTGCTGACCAGAGCGCACTTTCCCTTGATGTAACTGTGCTTTTGGATCTATATGAACAACAACAGGTATTTGTTCACTTTTTATTTCTGCTTTCTCCGTTACAACAACTTTGTTAACCGGTGAGTGTTTCGCGCTTTTTAATACCGCAATATTTAGTTTGTGAAGTGTTTCTTTTTGAGCTAAAGATAAGTCTCCTGAAATACCTGCAAGGATAAAATTTTCATCTATAACACTTTGACGAATTTGGTGCAGATCTAAATCTACCCCTGACTTTTTATTATCAATATGAATAACAATTGGTGAAAATTTAAAAAAATCAGGTGCCATTTCTCGTTTTTTATGTAATTCTTTAACCAAAGATGATAAATCAGCGTCTTTAAGTGAAACAACAAGTAATGAAAAACTTAAAGATTTTAAGGACATTCTTTACCTCGTATAAATAAAGTTTTTACTTTTCATGAAAAGTCAAATGTTTTATTATAAAAAACAATTGGTATACTAGTGTTTACTACATAAATAGGCAAGAAAAAGGATACAAAAACATTATGTTATGTGCTATATATAAAAGTTTTCTTAAAAATGAGACCTATCTTTTTATAAAAAAGCGAGACGATTTTTCAACCGTACCAAAAATGTTACTCACTCAGTTTGGGAAACCCCAATTAGTCTCTCTGCTTAATCTCAAAAAAGATCAAAAAATGGCCATTGCATGTGCAAAAAAAGTTATCACAGAAATACAGGTTAATGGATTTTATTTACAACTTCCACCACCACCAATTAATTATCTAGAAGAGCACAAAAAAATGAAAAAAAACTCATCAAATAAGGTAAAGATCTCAAATGAAGATTAATAAACTGATTCAAGATAGTACTGCAATTTTGCTGTTATTTTTTAGCATATCTTATTGCGCTAATGCTAAAAATACTTATGCAGTAGCGGGAAAATCAACAACAAAAATTTCTTTTAGTGAATATGTCACTAACATAAAAAAAGAAGCGATTAAAAAAGGCATAAATAAAAAGGTTGTTGAAGACGCGTTTAAAAATGTTAAGTTTTTAAAACGAAGTATAAAATCAGACAAAAAGCAACCTGAGTTTAAACTGACACTTGATGCATATATAGATCGTACGATCCCTGCTTGGAAAATAAAAAAAGCAAGGGAACTTTATAAAAAACATTATAAATTACTGCATGAAATTGGAGCACAATATGGTGTCCAACCGCGTTTTATTGTTGCACTTTGGGGTATTGAAACGAATTTTGGTAGCATAACAGGTAACAAAAATGTCATTTCTACATTAACAACAATGGCTTATGAGGGCAGAAGGGAAAATTTATTTAAAAAACAGCTATTTGCCGCGCTCACTATTTTAGAAGAAGGTCATATCACAGCTGATCAACTCATTGGCTCTTGGGCTGGTGCTATGGGCCAAGTTCAATTTATGCCAACGTCTTACCTAACTTATGCAGTTGATCATACCGGTAGTGGCAAAAAAGATATTTGGAACTCTCGTGCTGATATATTTGCATCTGCCGCTAATTACTTGAAAAAAGAGGGCTGGAAAGGTAATGAAACATGGGGAAGACAAGTCACCATTCCCAAAGGTTTTAATATAAAGTTAGCAGGTCTAAATCATAAAAAAACACTTGCACAATGGCAATCTTTAGGAGTTCGCCGCTTTGATGGTAGCAATCTACCGAAGGCTAATATGGATGCATCTATTATTATGCCCGATGATACACACAGTCGAATTTATTTGGTTTATAACAATTATCGTGTTCTAATGCGTTGGAATCGTTCTTATTATTTTGCAACGGCTGTATGTTACCTTTCAGAGCGAATTAACCACCCACATATTAAAATAAAAGGTAAATAAATGAGTGATTTTTGGAAAGAAAAAACATTTAAAGAAATGAGCGAATCCGAATGGGAATCGCTATGTGATGGATGTGGAAAATGTTGTTTGAGTAAATTTATTGAAAATGAGGACACAAAGGAGCTTTTCTACACCAATATTGCCTGCAAACTTTTAGACGCAGCGACTGGTCAATGCTCAAAATATAATGATCGCTTTAAATATGTAAGCGATTGCCAAAAAGTCGATCGTGATTCCGTTAGCAAATATTATTGGTTACCCACAAATTGTGCTTATCGTTTACTATCCGAAGGCAAGCCGTTACCCTCGTGGCACCACTTATTAACAGGTAGTCGAGACAAAATGCATGAATTGGGACTTTCCGTGCGTAATAAAATCATTTCAGAAGAGCTTGTTCATCCAGCTGATGCCAAAGATTATATCGTGCTTTGGGCTGCACAATAATACGGAAAATTTAACTATACCCGTTATCATTCAAAATAACCTCCTCAACTGAGGAGCTTTTTTATCAATTTAAATTATGCACTTAACTACTTGAATCCAAGTAGCACTTGCATTAGGCTATAAAAAACATTGATATCAATGGTTTATACCTAAATTTAGGAAGACTAAAAATGACTGACATCACAATTTATCACAACAGCTTATGCTCAAAAAGTAGAGCAACACTGGCAATATTAAAATCCGTTGAAAAAGCCAACATTAAGATAATTAATTACTTAGAAACACCACCAACAGTCGATGCGCTAAAAGAAATTATTTCTCAGCTAGGTTTTGGCTCTGCTCGCCAACTTATACGCACTGGAGAGGCTATTTATAAAACACTTAATTTAACAGATGACAGCACTGAAACATCATTACTTAATGCCATGGTCTGCAATCCAAAACTCATTGAACGCCCGATTGTTATCGCCAATAATAAAGCAAAAATTGGCCGTCCACCTGAATCAGTTTTAGCAATCCTATCGTGATCAATAAACATATAAATACCTACAAACGCATGGCGCAAACTGGCTACTTAGGTTTGTTATTAATAATACCAATCTGGCATTTATGGCTATCTCCACCAGCACTTGGCGTAAACCCAATTTTAGTCACTTTAATATGGTTTATTCCTTTATTATTCCCATTAAATGGAATAATACAATCCAACCCTTACACATTTGCATGGAGCGCGTTTCTCGCAGTGCCATACATGATGCATGCCACTGTTATTTTTTATAGTATAAGTACACAGAGGAGCTTCGCATCACTAGAATTCATTTTTGCGACACTTTTTTTTATCGGTGATGTTTATTTTGCAAAATATAAAGGTCAAGAATTAGGCTTGAGTATTCGCAAAAAAAAACAACAAATACAAAAAGACAGCCCTGAGGTATCGCATGATCTTCACAGTTGATTGGCAACAAAAACAATGATAGCTTCGCGGTTGATTTATACCCAAGTGCGCCTTGCTGATGTTGCATTGCCAATGATAACCATGATTGCTAAAGTTGTAGTACTTCTTTTACAAAGGGAATAGTTAGTTTTCGCTGCGCTTCAAGTGAGGCGTTATCTAATTTATCTAATGTATTTAATAAAATATCCATTTCTCTTGACAACCTGGTTAATAAAAAACGGCCAACATCGACAGGTAACTTAATACCCTTAAGTTGTGAGCGCAATTGTAGCGCTCCTAACTTTTCTTCATCATTTAACGAAAGTAAATGATAACAAGCTCCCCACTCAAATCGTGAAACAAGATCAACAAGTTCAATGCCAATATCCTTAGGTAAACCTGAAGCACAAAGTACCAAACTCGCACCTAATGGTTCATTGTCTGCATTATCAAGCCAACGATTATAAAAATCAAACAAGGCCTTTTCCCATTTTTTATTCCCAGCAATCGAATCGATATTATCAACGCAAACTAGTGACATGTTTTCCATGTTTTCAAAAATATCTAAGGCCATACTTTGATAGTGAGCGAGTGGAATATAGGCAATATCTAATCCTTTATCATCCATTTCAGAACACAGAGCATGCAAAAGATGAGAGCGCCCACTACCTGTCTCTCCCCACATGTAAAGAACAGGCTCCCCGATGCCAACGACACTATTTTTAAGCAAAGTGATTAAACCTACATTTTTTCCAGGGTAAAAACTCGCAAACGTTTCATCATCAGGAAATTTCAACGCTAACAATGGATATTGAAAGCACAATTCATCTTGCACCATTATTTAATCTTATTGCCAATTAAAATAAATTGGATCAGCAATAATTATCTTTTTCTTCTCAGTACTCTCACCACCACCACCTTTGCCTGTCTCACTGCCAGCCTTACCTTTATCACTGGCAGCCTTACCTTTATCATCGGCAGCAGCGACAACATCACTCACCGCCGAGTCTGCCTCACTAACCGTAGTTACTTCATCAGTCACGGGGGCGACAGAGCTCGCCTGTGAAGCCGCATTCACTACTAGCTTTTCATTTTCAATCGGCGTGTCTACATTGGGTGGCGCAATCATAAAAAGGTGACTGTTTAGCTTTAATGCATTTTTAAAACTTGCATAGCCGCCATTAATTTTCACCTCGAGCTCAATTTGATCTGCATTTATTTGTTTTAATACAAATAAAGATACTGAGTCTAATTTTTTCAAGAAGTTAATTAAAAGAGAAAAATCGTTATAATTTTGTATGCCATTAATATAAATTTTTTGAATAAAATGATCGGTTGAACTATTCGTTACAGCATATTGGCTGGCGTAAAAGTCTGCAATTTGGTTGACCATTTTCATTTCAACTCCTACTCTAGATCCCGTAAATGTTTTAGACATAACGGGATTATTTGTAGTAGATAATGGCTCATAATGGAGCAATGACCAATTTAAACGCCAACTGCTATCAGCTAATTGCTCAAGCGTTGCCACAACAAAATACTCCACAGTGTAGCGGCTAGAGGCTTTTCCAATCACATTATAAAATTTCCCACGAATATCAGATACTCTAATAGCACTATCTTCTAAGTCCATTATTGGAAGTGCTAACGTTATCCCCCTCACATGAGGTTGTTCAATCAACGGCAAATCATTGGCTTCTAAAGCAGATGAATCAGATAAGATTGCGCTACCATTCTTAGTTTGCACAACAATCCAAACAAGCGTATTAGGACGAACCATCCCCCAAATAGGTTGATGCGTCATCGTTAAAAAATCATTTATCTTGAGCTCGTCAAATAAAGCAAAATAATACTCTGTATTGCGATACATCTGAAAACCAGATTGAGAAAGCATTCGCTGGGGATCTTTAAGGAACTTCTTTGCTTTAGGAGCGGCTGTAATATTGCTATTGCCAGACACTTTAATAAGCACTTGTTTTAATGCTTTTGTCTGGAGCGCTTTTTCATCCAATTTTTGAGCAATTACATTGCCCATGTAAGGGGCATCAAAATTCAGCGCCAAGGCCGATGATACATAAGATAAACACAACACGCAGAGGGCACACTTTAATAATATAAATTTCATTCTATTTTTCACCATTTTAAAATGTTAATACCGACACAATACCTTGCTAAAATACATTAAATATCGAAACGTTAAAACTAATCATGTAAAAAGGTTTCATTGTTTGCAAATTAAAAATTAAATAGTAGCGCATTCAATGCTAAAATGTTGTGTTATTTATAATATAAATTTAAATTTAAAATTATTTTACAATTCTGAAATTATTATTTAAGGAATTTCCGTGAGCCAGACAAAAAAATCTTTAAGCTACAAAGACGCAGGTGTAAACATTGACGCTGGCAATACACTTGTTGAGCGCATTAAAAGTGTTGCAAAGCGCACTAAACGCCCTGAAGTCATGGGGGGGCTCGGTGGATTTGGTGCATTATGCCAACTGCCAACAGGCTATAAAGAGCCGCTACTTGTTGCAGGCACTGATGGTGTTGGTACAAAATTACGTTTAGCAATTGATCTTAAAAAACATGATAGCGTGGGTATCGATTTAGTTGCAATGTGTGTCAATGATTTAATTGTTCAAGGCGCAGAACCACTCTTTTTTTTAGATTATTATGCAACTGGCAAACTTGATGTCGATGTCGCCGCTGATGTCGTCAAGGGCATTGGTGAGGGCTGCCTACAAGCAAACTGTTCTTTAATCGGTGGTGAAACAGCCGAAATGCCAGGCATGTACAAAGCCGAAGATTACGACATTGCAGGTTTTTGTGTGGGTATTGTAGAGAAATCAGGCGTAATTGATGGCTCAAAAGTCAGCGCTGGCAATACTCTGATTGCGGTTGCATCAAGTGGCACACATTCCAATGGCTATTCACTGATCCGTAAAATATTAGACGTTTCAAATGCAGATATCAACGCAAGTTTCGCACAATCAACCCTTGGCGATACACTACTAATCCCGACAAAAATCTATGTTAAATCAACACTTGAACTGATCAAAAACTGCGATGTCCATGCGATATCTCATATTACTGGCGGTGGATTTTGGGAGAATATTCCGCGCGTGTTACCTAAAGGCCATAAAGCGGTTATTGATGGAAATAGTTGGCAATGGCCAGAAATATTCAATTGGCTGCAAGAAAATGGCAATGTTGAAACAGCAGAAATGTATCGTACCTTTAACTGTGGTGTAGGCTTAATCATTATTGTGCCTGATAATGAGAAAGAACGCGCGGTGGAAATATTAAATACACAAGGTGAAAATGCATGGATTTTAGGGCATATTGAAGAGGCAGGTGATGGTGAAGCACAAGTGGAAATAAAATAAGCATGCTCAAACAAACAAAAAAAATTGTGGTGCTTATTTCTGGAAGCGGATCAAATTTACAGGCCATCATCGATAAACTACATCATAAGAGCATTGATAATGTGCCGATTGAAATTACTGCGGTTATCAGCAATAAAAAACAAGCATTGGGCTTAGAAAGGGCAAAAAAAGCAAATATTCAAGCCATTTTTATTGATGCAAAAAAAGGTGGATCGCGCGAAGATTATGATAAAAAACTTATCAATGCACTTGATGTTTTGCAACCAGATTTGATTGTGTTGGCAGGGTTTATGCGCATTTTAAGTGCTACTTTTATCAGACACTTTGCAGGAAAAATACTAAATATCCACCCTTCATTATTGCCAAAGTATACCGGTCTTAATACCCACCAGCGCGTTATTGATGCAAAAGAAAATGAACATGGTGCAAGTGTACACTTTGTCACTGCAACGCTTGATGCCGGCCCCGTAGTAATACAAGCAAAAGTACCTGTTTTTAAAGAAGATACGATACAAGAGCTTGCTAAGCGCGTTTTAACACAAGAGCATCAAATTTATCCGTTAGCCATACAGTGGTTTTTGTTTTCGCGCTTAAAAATGCAAGGCGATCACGCTATTTTAGATGGTACTATATTACCCAAAAATGGCAAGCCAGCAGACTGATAAGCTGATTTGGTCACCAGCTCTATAGCCATGCTACCCAGAAATGCAATATCAACAAGGCAAATTGTGCCGATATGCGAGGCATCAAATTGAAGGGAAGTTATTAGCGTGAGATATTTTATAACAATGCAAACTGGGGCAAGGAGTAGCGCCATTCGGGGCCAGACTCGGTTTTTATATGCAAGGAACCAGCCTTGCGTTACAACATTCGATGCGTTAATAACCATCACCTCATGTTGCGCATTATCATCGATCATCGAGTCCATGCCAACGTTGCATTTTGAGGTGACATGGGTATATACCTATGGGGCGTAGAAATGCAAAAGCAGCAAGGCAAATTGGCAGTTACACCTGCCCTAAAATTAAAGTCTTCATTATCATTGTATATCTTGATAATCAACGAAGTTAATCATCAGTGAGCAATTTTATGAAGAAGATCCATGGACAATTTTATGAAGATGATCCATGGACAATTTTATGAAGAGGATCCATGGACAATTTGACTTGTACTATTTGCATCTGAGATAACTTGGGTTACAATATATTTTGCAAGTACTGTTTCAGTGGCCTCTTTACTAGTTTTATTGAGTTTGCATACAACAGTCGTCTGGTACTAAAATTTCAAATTGTAGAAGGATTTTTACTTGAAATGAAAACTATTATTTGCCATCATTGTGACATGGTATCAAAAATACCTTTTATTTCTAAAAGACATGTTGCAAAATGTAGCAGATGCAATAGTGCGGTATATAAAAATCCCCACCTCAAACCACCAGCAATATTAGCACTGTGCTTAACGGCATTATTCATTTGCTATCCAGCATTTACATTGCCACTTATTTCATTGCATCTGCTAAATATAACAGAAGATACGGCATTAATTAATGGTGTATTAATTATCTTCCATTCAGATCCAATTGTTGCCATTATGGTGCTATTTTGCGCTGTTATTGCGCCCGTAGTATTACTATTATCAATAAGTTATAGTAGTATATGCATTACATTTAATCACTACCCACCTTACCTGCCTAAAGTATTTAAATTAACAAATGCATTCACTCATTGGTCAATGCTTGATGTTTATATGCTCAGCATATTAGTATCAATATCAAAATTACTACATTATGCAGATCTCTATATAGGGCTTGGTTTTTATTTTTTTGTGGCACTATTATTAATTGATATGACAATAATAGCTAACTATAGTCACTGTTATTATTGGGAACTTTTCCATAATAGAAACCATGTGGCTAACAAACAACTGCGGGTTAATTGTTAAAATATACAGGGAATTGTCATGATAAAAATAGCTATCAGCGGAAGATCTGGCATTGAACAAGGGCTACAGGTTTGCCCAATTTGTAACAGCATTAGTAATTTTAAATTATATCCAGATCATTGCCCTATCTGTGAAAATACAATCTCTGTACGAAAAAAAAATAGCCTACAACGCACTTGGGCACTAATTGCTACTGCCGTTATACTACTGTTTCCAGCGAACCTTTATCCAATTACCTATTTGTTAAAAAATGGCCAGCTATACCCAAATACGATCTGGAGCGGTATTATATCCCTTATTGACTCTAATATGCCTGGTATTGCTATAATTGTTTTTTTCGCATCAATTGTCGTCCCCATATTAAAAATAGTAATACTTAGTATTATCACATTATCGATTCACTTAAAATGGAATTTATCTGCAAAAAAACAACTCTACGCCTACAAAGTGATTAATTTAATTGGAAAATGGTCTGTGCTTGATCTATTTGTTATATCTATTATGAGCGCTGTTTTTAATAAGGGCGTGCTTTTATCTGTTTATCCTGGCGCTGCCGCCAGTTCATTTGCCCTTGTAATTATCATCACCCTTTTTGCTACAGCAAGTTTCGATACACGTTTAATTTGGGATACTAGAAATAATGGATAAAAATTTACAAAGCAATACCAGCTCCGCGAATATGGTAAAAATAGTAAAAAAAAGAGCCATCTCTCCCATTTGGTTACTGCCTATTTTTGCGGCCATTATTGGTATTTGGCTACTTTTTAACAATGTCGTTAATGCTAAAGAAAATATCACCATTCATTTTACAAATGCACAAAGCATTATTCCCGATAAAACACGCATTCTTTGTAAAGGAGTTATGATAGGCAAGGTTAAAAAAATTCAATTTGATAGTAAAGGCGGCGTAAATGTTACTGCTCAGATAGCCGCTAATGCCACCTTTATGCTAAAGAAACAAACTCAATTTTGGTTAGTGTCCGCTAAAATAGGGTTAACTTCAATCAGTGGCTTAGATACTCTTCTATCTGGTAGCTATATTAATATCTTGCCAGGTAATGGTCCAAACAGCAGACATTTTATAGCAATTTCAAACCAACCAGTTTTAGCACCTCATCAAGCGCTATTGATCTCATTACAAAGTAAAAATGCAAGATCCATTTCAGAACATACTCCTATTTTTTACAAAAAAATAAAAGTAGGCAATGTCATGCATGTGCACCTCGATAGCAGCGGACAATTAATCAATATTAAAGCCTACATTGACAAAAAATATAGTAACCTAATTAAAGAAGATACTAAGTTTTGGAATATCAGTGGTATAACAGCCAATATAACTACAGCTGGATTACAGATTAAATCCGATAGTTTAGCCTCCATCATTGCAGGCGGAATAACCTTTAGTTCGCCTGAAAAGTCAAAAAAAATGCAGCAAAATATTAAAAAAACATATCGGTTATATGATGATATTGAACAAGCCAAAGCAGGTCTAAAAATTGAGCTGGTTTTACATAACACTAATAATTTATCCGCAGGAGCAAGCATTATATTTAAAGGCTTTAAAATAGGCCAAATTACAAAAATTAATTACATAAACGCGCAAAAATTATTTATCGCAACGGCTATCATAAACCCACAATTTACTCCAATGGTAACCAAAGGTGCGCAATTTTGGCTAGAAAAACCAGCACTTTCATTTTCCAAGATTAAAAATATAGCTAATATCATTACAGGTAATTACATTGCTTTTTCTGGCAATGACACCAACATAAAACAACCACCTGCTACGCGCTTTATCGTACAAGGATCTCATAACTCAACTGCATCTTCAGCTACATTAACGTTAATAACTAACAATGCAACTGGGCTAAATGCTGGCGACGCGGTTTATTATAAAGGAATAAAAATTGGCAATATCTCAGCTTTGAGAGTTTCAGCCAATGGTCAGTTTATTAAAACAACAATAAATATTCAAACGCAATATCAATATTTAGTCAGCAGCAATAGTCAGTTTTATTTATTAACTGGTATACATGTCAATGCATCTATATTAAAAGGCATTGATATTCATAGTGTGCCGCTGGAAAATATAATCAATGGTGGAATTGGTTTATATAACAAATTACCAGTCACTAAAAAAAGCAAACAAAAACCGCTTAAAAAAACGATTAAATTTAGACTCTACTCATCTTTATCCATGGCTAAATTAGGTAAAAAGGTATTTATCCCACCCAAATATATTGTAGTTGTCAGTAAAGTACTGCCCTCCGTAACCACAGGATCACCAGTTTATTACCATAAATTTCCTATTGGTAAAATAAGCTCTTTTACAATTAATAAATCAGGTTTAATACATACAAAATTGCTAATAAAAGGGGAATATAAGCATTTAATTGATAATAAAAGTATTTTTTGGAATGTTAGCGGTCTCAAAGTAAAAGCGGGTTTATCAGGGTTAAAAATTGAAGCTGAATCTTTATTGTCTATCACAGCTGGGGGTATTGCTGTTGCGCAAGGAAATAAAAACATTAAAAATCGATTAAAAGATGGAACATATAAGCTATTTGACAGCTTTGCGCAAGCGACACAAAAACTAACAGACATTACGCTCACCTTTGATCAGGCATACGATTTGAAAATTGGCAGTCAAGTTCGTTTAAAAGGTTTAACCATTGGCAAAATTACAGCACTTACACTCAATAAAAACAACAAGGTTGAGACAAGTATTCAAATAGACCAAAAATATTCCCAAAAAGTAGCACGAAAAGGGACGCAATTTTGGATCATTCGCAGTGAAATTTCATTATCAGGAGCTAAAAATTTATCAACACTTATTTCCGGCGTTTATCTTAATGTACTGCCTGGGACTGGCGTTAAAACAACAAAATTCAAAGGTGAAAGTGGTGCGCCGAAACTCAAAACAGAAAACGTTGGGTTACCTATTGAACTACTTGCAGTGAACGCAGGGTCAACAATCATTGGCAGTCCTGTTTATCATCGACAAATAAAGATCGGAGAAGTTATCGATAAAAAACTCACTAAAAATTCTTCAGCAGTAAAAATAATATTAAATATTTATCCTCAATATTCACATTTGATAAGAACTAACTCCATCTTCTGGCCTGCATATGGTTTTAATCTTAATGTAGGCATTACAGGAATAAGTTTAAAGTCAAACTCTTTGGCCTCTATTATAAAAGGTGGTATTAATATGACGACAACAGATAAAGAGCCACTTCACCCTGAAGCACAATCGTTTACCCTGTTTAAAATGAAAAAAGAAATAGATACCGATTGGTTGAAATGGCAATTAGTGATCCCAAATTAAAACTGCGCCACAATAAAGACGCTAAGCTCGAAGAAAAATAATAGTAGGCTTACAGGGTTGGAATGAAATTGAATATTTTGAGGTAGACAATATTAAGTGCTGACAAAAATTGGTCTTTTGCAGCATGCTATTGCCACTCATCATTCCATTAGGCGCATTTTTTCAGTGATTAACCATACAGGTTTAGAACAGTATTGACAAAGTAGATGAATGACAGGCAAACAATGACTCATCGAGAAATTATTCTTATAAAAAATGCCTCAAAAGTTTATTTATTCGAGACGATACAAAGGATACTACCGACAGAGCATATGCCTTTGCACAGACAACTGAAGTTGTTCTTGGGCTGGTTAAAATAGATAAGAAATATACATCCATGCTACCCAGAAATGCAATATCAGCAAGCAAAATTGTGCCGATATTTGATGCCTAAAATTGAAGGGAAGTTATTCTCAATGGGTATTTTATAACAATGCAAATGGTACAAGGAGCGGCGCCCGTTGGTGCTGGACTCGGTTTTTATATGATCAGTAGCCGCCCAAAGCTTGCCATTCGTGGAGCACGTCCCTATTACATTATGTTGCGCCTTACTCTGATTACAGAATCCATGCCGACGTTGCATTTTGAGGTAGCATGAACATATACCCATGTTCCAAAACTGTAGGTTTTGCTTGATATTAGAAGCTGTTTAGTGACTATTTATGCAATAAGTTGCCAAACTAAAATAGCTCAAAAAATTATCGAACAAGGATTATTACTAATAAATTCTTGCATAATTTAACGTGAAAATTTATCGTTTGTACGCTAAAAGCTAATCAATGGATCATGATAAACTATCATATTAAGTGAAAGGAAATGACTATGAATATTGAAAATACCTTGAAAATTAGCCTACTTTTTTTTATTTCGATAATGCTGCTTGGCTGTGGTAATGATAATGGGACGTCTGCTGCTACTCCAGCTGCTACTCTTCCAGCTGAGACTCTTCCAGTTGCGACTCTTCCAGTTGAGACTCTTCCAGTTGCGACTCCTCCTGCAGCTGCTGCGTTATTGATTGAGGGTACTTGGATCTTTCCTTGTAATAAAAGTTTTTCCGTTCCTCAAAACAACACACATATCAGATATGCTAGACAGATAACTCAAACCTATCAAAAAAATGGCAACTTCACCAGAACGGATAAAATATATCAACAAGTTGGTCCAGCTACAGAGTGTATAGCGGCTAATCTAATAGATATAGTCACCATTACAGGTAAATATACGCTGGGTAACACGGAAAATGGCTATAGAAAAATAGATCTAAATAATGTTAAAGTAGAAGCAACTATAACAACTCGATATGGGACTGTTTTAGCTGAAAATGACTCTACTTTTCCTAGCGACTATCGCTTTGGTTATACGGAAGAACACTCTCCGTGGGCATTTAATACCCCTAAAGTGGTAACTTATACGATTGCTGCAAAAAATTTGTATTATCCTGGGGCAATATCGATCACGCCTCCCACGCTATCTCCAGCCCCACCCGCCAATCCGCCATCGGCTATCACTGCACTAGATATTTTCAAAGTTACTACGACAGATGGAGCTACTAAGCTCTATTTGGGTAATAAAGGACATTTAGATGGCAACTCAACGAATGAGCGACCTTTGTCGCTTGATGAAACAGCCCAAAATACGGGTGTTATTGGTAGCAATTAATAAACAAACCAAGTCCACTGGCGCTTGGCAATGTCAGGCGCTAAGCACTGCTAAAATTACTTACACTGGCGCTAAATTGGCCTAAGCTCTGCGCCTCAAACGATAAGCTCCGCCAATGACAGACATCCGCATCTCTATCATTGATAGCTAGAATACTGCACCTTAAATTTGCTAATCTGTTCACAGCTGACAAAACCTTTTGAAGGTTTTATCTTCATCACCGAAAAATTATTATAACTTAAAAATAAATCCAAAAAGTTAATTTACGCAAAAGTAGATCAGTAAACCCACAGATTTAGGTGGGTATACCCCAGTTGATCACATCTTTGCCAATAAATGCTTGCATCGTTTAACGTGAAACTTTATTGTTTATGCAATAAAAGCTAATCAATGGATCATGATAGCCTATCATCTTATGTAAAAGGAAATGACGATGAAGACTGAAAACATCTTGAACATTGCCCTACTTTTTTTTATATCGTTAATGCTCGTTGGCTGTGATTATGGGCTTAATGCGCCTATCCCTGCTGCGCCTAGCCCTGCTACGCCTAACCCTGCTTCGTTATCTGTTGTAGGTACGTGGGACTCTCCTTGTAATAATACTTTTTTCAGAGCTCAGCTCTTCACGCTTGGTAGGCAAATAACTCAAACTTATCAAAATAATAAAAACTTCAAGATAGTGGATAAAGTATATGCGGATCTCAACTCTACAACTGCGGATCTCAACTCTACAACTGCGGATTGTACAGCTGCTAATCTAATAGAGATAGTCACCACAACGGGTCAATATACACTGGGTAACACGGTAGATGGCCAGACCAATATAGATCGAAAGAATATTAAAATAGAAGCTTTAATGAAAAGTGGGCAAGGGGTAGAGCTAGCTAACAGCTCCTTTACTGTGAACTATGGCTTTGGTTACGGGGATCACCACTTGCCGTGGGTATTAAATACCCCGAGAGTGGTGACTTATACGATTGGAGCAAAAAATTTATATTATCCTGGGGAAATATCAATCACACCAGCCACGCGCTCTCCAGCCCCGCCTGCCAATCCTCCATCAGCTATCACTGCACTGGATATTTTCCAAGTGACCGCGACAGGTAGAGTGACTAAGCTCTATTTGGGGAATAAGGGACATTTAGATGGCAATTCCACGAATGAGAGGCCTTTAACGCTTGATAAAACCGACGATAATACCAGCGTTAAGAGAATGATTAACAAACAAAATAAACTCACTAGCGACTCTGCATTGTAGCTCTCTAAGCACTGCTAAAATCACTGACAATGGCGCTAAATCAGCCTAAAAAGGCCTGAATTTAAATAATCTTTGCCCATCAAACAGCAGACTTTGCTTTGCATTAAAAAAGCAATAACAATAATAGATGAAATATTTGTATTGCATTTATCGTTCAATGATAAACGCAGTTAATCATTAATAACCTAGAGTTTAGCCAACGATGCCTTCGCTGCCGCCTGATAAAGCATCTTCTAAGCTCCATTTTAACCCGTAAGGTATATAAGGAATTAATTACTGGCCTATTTGCATTAATTCTACAATCTTGTTAGCTTTATCAAGGGTTATTTCGAAGCGCCCTCTTATGCCAAGTTGTGAAAAAAATGGCAAAAAGCGCCCTGCTGGAATTTGTAGCATCTTACCGCTCTCTTCGCGTACTCTAATCGTGGTATTAGGCACCCGATAGATTTGCTCAAATGATTGATAGCTTATATTTAAACGAAAATAAAACTGTTTCATATCACTTCCGATTAAGCGTTAAATGCATATAGCGCCCTAATGATGCATAAGGCTCTTGATGACAATACTGTTGTTCTGCCTGCAATAACAGAGCAAACTTATCATCACACAATTGTCTTTCTTTTAAATAATCATGTAGCACCCTAACACCAGTTTTAGCTATGATCTTCATCTTAAATTCAGCTAACCAATCAATAACATCGGTTGGATACAATGGAGCAGTTGGCGTTAATTTTACCACTTTTTTACCAAGCATACCTTTTGCAACAAATTCAAAATTTCCCGAAACAAGGTTATGAAACCGTTGCGCCTCTTTATTGTAAAACATCAAGGATAATACGCCTGTTTCGCTTAAATATTTCAACAAAGTATGCAGCGTTTGTTTCGGCTTTTCAAGCCACGACAACACCGCATGATTTAAAATAAGATCAAAACTTCCCTGTAATTCCACTGGTAAATCTTCAATAGCACAATGCACGATAGTAATATTTTGTTGTAGCTGAGCTGCATCAATTTGTTTTTTAGCCTCCGCTAACATCACACTGGAAATATCACAAAGCAATACATCATGATCCAACGCTGCTAATTTTTGGCTAAAAAAACCAAAACCACCACCAGCATCTAAAATGCGCAACTTTCTAGTTGGTAACATTTCAAGACAGGTTAATAATTCATCCCAAACAATCACCTCACGAATTTTACCTTTGCTCGTGCCGTAAATATTAGTTATATATTTTTGTGCTATGTCATCAAAATTATGATCGCTCAACTGTTTTCTCTTAATGTAAAAAAAGCCCTTCACGGTTAAGTTAAAGGACTTCAATATTCCTTATTTGCATAGCCTCGCAAAAGATAAATAGTAAGCATATGCAACTGACTATCTTGACTACTAATCTAAACGATGCGCTACGCTGCGAAGTTAAATATTTATTTTGTCACCTGAAATTGATAAAAGCAAATTAAATATATTATTTACCTTGTTACTATACCCATGCTTCTTCAAAATGCAACGTCGGTATGGACTCGATGATCGATGATAAGGCGCAGCATGAGGTAATGGGGGGGACGTACGCATCGAATGGCAAGATTTGGCTGCGTCATTTCATATAAAAACCGAGTCCTGCACCAACCAGCAAGGCTCCTTGCACCAATTTGGATAGTTATAAAATACCTATTGATCATAACTTCCCTGCAATTTTATGCAGCGCATAGCGGCGCAATTTGCCTTGCTGATATTGCATTTCTGGGGCGCATGGGTATATATAATAAATTAAATCAAAGGTTGGCTATCACCTACCTTGGCAAGAGCCATAACGTTATACCTACCATATTCATTGCTCTAACAATCATAATACCGGTATAAATTGCCCTGTATCACGGGTTGCCATTTCTTCATAAACACCCCATTTTTGTTCAACAACTTTCTGCGCAAGTGTCATTAATTGCGCGGCTTTTTGGGGGTTTTTGCGTTTAAGATCCGTATAACGCTGCTCATTGTATGCATAATCTGCAACTTGAATTGTTGGCCGCAGAGAGTCGAGCATAAAAGGATTTTTGTTACACTCTCTTAACGTTGGATTATAACGATATAATGGCCAGTGGCCTGATTTCACCGCAAGGTTTTGCTGAATTAAACTTTGTTCCATGTTAATACCGTGCGCAATACAAGGACTATATGCAATAATTAATGATGGCCCGTTATAAGCTTCTGCTTCACGAATGGCTTTTAATGTTTGCTGAGGCGACGCACCTAATGCAATTTTTGCAACATAAACATTTCCATAGGAAATAGCTTGCAATGCAAGATCTTTTTGCGCGTGTGCTTTGCCGCCAGAGGCAAATTTTGCAACTGCGCCAACAGGTGTCGCTTTTGATGATTGCCCACCAGTGTTTGAGTAAACTTCGGTATCCATGACTAAAATATTCACATCACGTCCTGATGCTAATACGTGGTCAAGACCACCATAACCAATATCATAAGCCCAACCGTCACCACCAACTATCCAAATTGAACGGCGAATAAGTTGGTCAATAATTGATAACAATGCAGTTGCATCACGCGTTTGCTTATGATTAGTTTTCACCATTGTTTGTAAGGAGCTTTTCAATAATTCAACGCGTTTGCGTTGGTTTACAATTTCAGATTCATTAATTTGCTCTGCCTTTGTAATCTGTGACACAAGGTCAAGCATGCCGTCCTCAGGGAAGCTTTTATCTAAATTTACCGATAATTTTTCAATTAACTCATGCGCATACTCTAATTGTTTATCAACAGTTAAACGATAGCCTAATCCGAACTCTGCGTTATCTTCAAACAGTGAGTTTGACCATGCAGGTCCCTTACCATGCGCATCCTTAGCCCAAGGTGTTGTCGGTAAATTACCACCATAAATTGATGAGCACCCCGTCGCATTTGCCACCAACATACGATCGCCAAACAGTTGTGTTAGTGTTTTCAAATACGGTGTTTCACCACAACCAGAGCAAGCACCAGAAAATTCAAACAACGGCTGTAAAAATTGCACCCCGCGTACCGTTGAGAAATCAACTTGATTACGCGCGTTGTAAGGAATTGTTTCAAAGAAATTAAGGCTTTCTACCTCAGCATCAAGATGTTGCACTTTAAGCTCCATATTAATCGCTTTTTGACCTTCGTTGTCTGGGTCAACCACAGGACAGGCCTCAACACATAACTTACAACCTGTGCAGTCTTCCGGATAAACCTGTAGGCTATAACGCACTTTTGGAAAACCTCTTGCTGTAATAGGTTCACTTTTAAAACTATCAGGTGCACCAGTTAAACGCGTTTCATCAAAGTATTTTGCCCGAATGGACGCATGTGGACAAACGAATGAACAATTACCACATTGAATACATAAATCGCTTTGCCAAATTGGAATGGAATGCGCAATATTACGTTTTTCCCATTGCGTTGTGGCCGTTGGGTATGATCCATCATCAGGTATCATGCTAACAGGAATTAAATCTCCTTTACCAAGCAGCATTTGTGCGGTGACTTGTTGAACAAATGATGGAGCTTGATCTAGATTTAAATGCAAGTCTTCCACGTCTTTTTTCGATACCACATCAGGTATCACTACTGACGTTAGGTGGGCAAGTGTTTGATCTATCGCGTTAAAGTTTCTTTTGACAACCTCATCTCCTTTTTTAGCATAAGTTTTTTCTACCGCGTCTTTAATTTTTTTTATCGCGGCATCTTTTTCCATTACCCCTGAAAGCGCAAAAAAACAAGTCTGCATGATGGTGTTAATGCGCTTGCCCATGCCACTTTCAACGGCAACTTGCTCTGCATCAATGACATAAAATTTAATCTTTTTATCAATTAATAAACGTTGCATTTTAAAGGGTAAATGTTGCCAAACTTGCTCACTATTAAACGGTGAATTAAGCAAGAAGGTAGCGCCATGTTTGACATTATCGAGCATCTCAACATTGTCAACAAAATTAAACTGATGGCAGGCAACAAAACTTGCAGAATTGATTAAATAAGGCGCTCGGATTGGATCCGGGCCAAAGCGTAAATGTGATTCAGTGCGCGATCCTGATTTTTTAGAATCATAAACAAAATATCCTTGGGCAAAATACAGCGGATCCCCACCGATGATTTTAATACTGTTTTTATTTGCTCCCACAGTACCATCAGCGCCTAAGCCATAGAAAATAGCACTGATTGTTTTCTCCGACTCAATATTTAGTAAATCATTTACCTCTAAGCTACAATGGGTGACATCATCATTAATACCAATCGTAAAATTATTTTTCGGCGTTTTCTCATCAAGCTCTTGATAAATACGTTGTACCATTGATGGCGTAAACTCTTTACTTGAAAGTCCGTAACGCCCACCAATGATGGTAGGCAAGCTACTTAATCTTTTACTCATCAATGCTTGAGTGATAGCCGTTAATACATCTTGATATAATGGCTCGCCTAATCCGCCAGCCTCTTTAGATCTGTCTAATACGGCAATGTGCGTCACCGATGCTGGCATTGAATCAATAAATAAACTTGCATAAAATGGCCGGTATAAACGCACATTAATGACACCAATTTTTTGGCCTTTTTTAGTTAAATATTTAATAGTTTCTTGTATCGTTTCCGCACCTGAACCCATGATAACAATCACTTTAGTCGCATCACTTTCACCAAAGTATTCAAATAATTTATAGTGCCTACCAGTAAGTTTCGCAAATTCAGCCATCGCATCTTCAACTATTTGAGGGGTTTTTATATAATAAGAGTTTGAGGATTCTCGCGACTGAAAATAAGTATCTGGGTTTTGAGCCGTACCACGCATGACAGGAGAGTCTGGATTTAATGCTCGGCTGCGATGGGCCATAATATCTGCATCATCAATCATTGCATTAATCACATCATCGCTAATTAGCGTGATTTTATTGATCTCATGTGATGTTCTAAACCCATCAAAGAAATGCATAAAAGGAATACGTGATTTAAGAGTTGCACGTTGGGCAATGAGCGCCATGTCATGTGTCTCTTGCACATTAGTTGATACTAATTGCGCAAAACCACTACTTCGAACTGCCATGACATCTTGGTGATCACCAAAAATAGATAACCCTTGTGTTGCAATAGATCGCGCGGCAACATGAAATACGCACGGCGTTAACTCCCCTGCAATTTTAAACATATTTGGGAGCATCAACAATAAGCCTTGTGATGCGGTAAAAGTGGTGGCTAATGATCCTGTTTGCAATGCACCGTGCAATGTACCTGCGGCTCCACCTTCACTTTGCATTTCAATCACAACTGGCACGTTATCCCAAATATTAACTTTACGCTCAGAGCTCCATTGGTCACAAAATTCAGAGAGCCCAGTTGACGGCGTGATTGGATAAATTGCACAAACTTCATTGGTGCGATAAGCAATATAAGCGGTGGCTTCGACACCATCCATAACGACCTGATTTGATTTACTCATAACACTTCTCCTTGACTGCTTGCCACATCAACCATATCCATTGCATGGCATGGGCACTGATCCACACAAGCGCTACAGCCAGTACATTTATTATAATCAATATCGTAACCTAACCCCTTACCAAGCTTGCTAATTGCATCTTCTGGACACGCTCCATAACAACCATCACATTCAAAACAGTTACCGCATGAATAACATCGTTGCGCTTCAAAAACGGCTTTATGTTCAGTTAAGCCGCCCACAACTTCACTAAAATCATCAGCACGTTTATCCACTGGCGTCATCGGCTGGACTTGTTGAGCAGCTTCGGTATTAAACCAAAGGTGTAGACCTTCATAATCTGCATTTTTATTTTTCTCCGCGCGAGTGTAAATTGTATCATTTAACCAAGCATCGATATAAAATGCGGCTTTTTTACCGTGTCCTGTTGCAATTGTTACCGTACGATCACTTGGCACCATATCACCACCTGCAAAAATACCCGCACAACCGGTCATCATTTGATCGTTAATAACAACCGAGCCATCTTTTTTCAATTTAATATCAGGCGCATTGGAAAGTAGTGCTGAATCGATGTTTTGTCCAAGCGCAAGAATAAGATGATCCGCCGCAAGTGTTTCAAATTCACCTGTTGGCTCTGGCGTGCCTTGCGCATTGAGCTTCATTTTTTCAATTTTTATTTCCCCGTTATCAATGGATTTAATAGTACGCAACCAGTTTATTTTAACACCTTCTTCTAACGCTTCATCTGCTTCAAACGAATGTGCTGGCATACTTTTTCTATCGCGGCGATAAATAATCATGGTATCGCTTGCGCCCAGACGTGTCGCTGTCCGCGCAGCGTCCATTGCCGTATTACCACCACCATAAATAGCGACTTTTCGACCCAATAAAGGTTTATCTACTGGTTCGTTTGAATCTGCTAAAAAGCTGACAGCATCCATAATTTTTCCTGCTTCATTCGTGGGAATATCAACACGCTTACTAATATGTGCGCCCACTGCAACAAAAGCTGCATCAAAGCCCCCCGCTTCTTTTTCCGCTAATACATCATCAACTTTATGATTTAGAGTAAATTTAACACCCATATTTTCTATGTTTTTTATTTCATTGCGTAAAATATCACGCGGCATGCGATAGGCTGGAATACCAAAGTGTATCATCCCACCAGCAACAGGTCCTGCATCGCGTATTTCAACTTTATGACCTAATCGCGCCAAATGATAAGCAGCTGATAATCCACTTGGCCCAGCGCCGACCACTAATATTTTTTTACCCGTTGCAGATTTTATAATTTTGGGTACCCAGCCTTTTTCAAGCGCTAAATCACCCAGAAATCTCTCAACTGAGTGAATGCTGACAGGATCATCCACTTTTGCTCGATTACACTGTGTTTCACACGGATGGTAACAAACACGCCCATGAACAGCAGGCAGCGGGTTGTTTTCAATTAACAATTGCCACGCGTTGTAATATTCACCTTTTGAGACAAATGCAAGCCAGCCTTGAATATTTTCACCAGCAGGGCATATTCCATTACACGGTGGAAGATATGATTGGTAAATAGGTTTTTGATGCTGCACCGCACCGGTGCCCGATGAATTTAAAAGATCTGGACGAGATGCCATATCACTTTGTTTTATTTTCATAGATATCCTTGTCTACATGATAGAAAATTAAAGTATTAAATAAAATACATGTTTTTATATAAAATATACAGGTATTTGTATGAAATATGTACATCATGGTATTAAATAAAAAATAAAAAATAAAAAATACCATCGCCATGTTAACACGAATGGCTTTAGCTTGCCTTTCTTGACTACCAGAAAGACGCAACATCAAACTATAGCAATTGTTTTTTATTGCTGAGTGTGGATTGAATTTAAGGCCGTAAATTCGCGGCTAATTTGCCTTGCTGATTTTGCATTTTGGGGTAACATGGGTATAGATAATAATAAATTTACATAAAGGGTTAAAAAATACCATGATAAACCAGACGATCCGCTGGCCTGCACCCGCTAAATTAAATTTATTTTTTTATATTAATGGTCAACGTGCTGATGGATACCATGAAGTGCAAACTCTGTTTCAATTTATAGATTGTTGTGACTATCTCAGCATCAACTCAAATCAAACAAATCAAATCTCCATATTACCTTCTATTAAAGGGCTTGCCACACAAGACAATTTAATCTACAAAGCCGCTATGTTATTAAAACCCTTTGCCCAAAAAAATGCAGGGGCAGATATTCATCTTGAAAAAAACTTGCCGATGGGGGCAGGGTTAGGCGGAGGATCATCTGATGCTGCAACAACATTAATTGCCTTGAATTATCAATGGAAACTTGGATTAGACCATACCAAGCTCGCAAGCCTTGGTCTTGAGCTGAGCGCCGATATTCCTATTTTTATTTATGGAAAAGCCGCTATCGGAGAAGGTATCGGTGAAAAGCTATCGCCAGCAACCCCAAATGAAAATTATTATATTATTGCTCGGCCAGACTACCCAATTTCATCCGCTGCAATATATCAAGATAACAACTTGATCCGCAACACAAAAAAGCGAACTCATCTAGAGTTAATGCAACTTGTATGGAACAATGATTGTGAAAACTGTGTCAAAGATAAACATTCAGAGGTTGCCAAAATCATAGACTGGTTGATAGAATACGCACCAACACGTTTAACAGGTACTGGCGCGTGTGTATTTAGTACATTTACAACCCACGATCAGGCCCAAAAAATATTAGATAAAACACCTGGATGGTTAAATGCGTTTAGCGCAAAAGGATTAAATAATTCACCATTAAATAAATTATTATCTACGCTCGCGTGATAATAGCCATTTATGAATATTGCTTAGCAAACATCACCTAGCAAAAAAGCGTAAAACGGCGTAAAGCAACAAAAATCACTGTAAATTTTTGTTATATATAAAAATCATCACCAAGAAATGACTTGTTTTATCCCATAAAATGGATAAATTATTGACTTTAATTGGTATAAAATTAAAATTCATTGATAAAGAGGTTCAACGTAACTTATGAAACTATTTGCAGGTAATGCAACCCCAGAATTAGCACAAAAAATTGCTGATCGTCTTTTTGTAAAGTTAGGAAACGCTGATGTAGGTCGTTTTAGTGATGGTGAAGTTAATGTTCAAATAAATGAGAATATTCGTGGGGGAGATGTTTTTATTATCCAATCGACATGCGCGCCAACCAATAATAACCTCATGGAATTAATCGTCATGATTGATGCGTTTCGCCGTGCCTCAGCAGGGCGTATCACAGCCGTCATGCCTTATTTTGGTTATGCTCGACAAGATAGACGCGTGCGCTCTAGTCGTGTTCCAATAACAGCAAAAGTAGTTGCTGATTTCTTATCAACTGTTGGTGTAGATCGCGTTGTGACGGTTGATTTACACGCAGAGCAAATTCAAGGTTTCTTCGATGTGCCTGTTGATAATGTATTTGCAAGTCCAGTGTTGCTTGACGATATGCTGGAGAAAAAAATTGAAAATCCCATGATTGTTTCACCTGACATTGGCGGCGTTGTTCGCGCCCGTGCGCACGCTAAATTATTAAATGATGCTGATTTAGCAATTATTGATAAGCGTCGCCCAAAAGCGAATGTTGCCCAAGTCATGAATTTAATCGGTGATGTTTCAGGTCGGCACTGCATTATTGTTGATGATATGATAGATACTGGTAGCACATTATGCCAAGCTGCGGCAGCGCTTAAAGATAGTGGTGCATTATCTGTTTATGCTTATGCGACACATGCGGTATTCTCAGGCAATGCGGCAACAAATATATCAAATTCAGTCATTGATGAATTTATTGTCACGGATTCTATTCCATTGTCCGCAGAAATAATTGCGACGAAAAGAGTAAAACAACTTAGCTTAAGCACAATGCTTGCTGAGGTTATCCGCCGAGTTGGCAATGAAGAATCTATTTCAGCGATGTTTCATTAACCATTAACATGTCAAATGTAGCGCCTTGCTTTGACATTAGCGCTGCTGGAAGATTAAATATTCTCAAGTAACATGAGCATAAATACCTTTTTAAAGGCATGTTTTTTTACTTTTTGTTTGTACAATTTAACAAGATAAGTTATGATTATGCGCCTTTTTATCTTCCTGATAATAATGACATTAAATTGAGGAAATATTACGCGAATAAAATGAACCAATGCAATCCGGAAATTGCTATTCAATGACTACGTCACCTGAATTTAAAATAAGCAATACTCCGCAAATTGGCTATTTTTACACCTATTTTACGTTAAATTGTCTCAGAATAGCTAACTATTCAATGGTCAATTTTCCTTGGTGTGAGCAATAATTTCAGCACTGGATATTAATACAATAATATCTATTACTGATAAGCACATTACTCATTAAGCGAAGCTCAGGTTAAATAATTATCACAGATCTACAAGGTGGTTTTATCTGGTCGCAAGATAAAATCTATTTTAAATTTCAAGTAATCTAACTTGATCTTCACTATTGGAGTTACACCATGTCTATTAAAATAGCATCAGAAATAAAAACATCCCGAGGAAAAGATGCGAGCCGTCCCCGTCGGAAAAAAAGCTTAGTTCCAACATTAGTCGCAAAAATTCGTACACAGCTAGGTAAGAGTGCTAGCCGTCGCCTGCGCCACACAAACTTAGTACCAGCAATCGTATACGGAGCAGGAAAAGACCCTGTATCTATTACACTTGAACAAAAAGAACTGCGTAAAGTTGAAGCCATAGAAGCGTTTTACTCTACAATACTTGAACTCGATATTGACGGTACGTTTGAGGAAGTTATTCTAAAAAATATCCAACGTCACGCATTTAAAGAGCAAATCCAACATTTAGATCTTTTACGTGTTGATGTAAGTAAAAAACTTCAAATTATTATTCCACTACACTTCATCAACGACAATGAATGTAAAGCGGTCCATGAAGGTGGTGTTGTTTCTCACGTTACAAGCGAAATTGAAATTTCTTGCTTTCCTGCTGATTTGCCTTCATTTATTAACGTTGATTTAGCCGCTGTTGAAATGGGTGTACCTGTACATCTTTCTGACATAATACTTCCAAAGGGTGTTGAGTCAGTTGAACTTGCAAAAGGAGAAGCGCATAATATTCCAATCGCAATCATCGCAATCCCTAAACAGATTGAAGAAACAGAACCAGATACAGATGCAGATGCAGATGCAGATACGGATGCAGATACCGATACCGAAGCTAAAACAGAAGAAGATCCTAAGTAGTCGTGTCAACAAAAATTAAATTGTTGGTGGGCCTGGCTAATCCAGGTCCAGATTACGCACAAACAAGACACAATGCAGGACACTGGTATATTAACCAACTCGCCGATCAAGAAAATATCCAATTAAAAGCTGAAGCAAAATTCTATGGACTAACAGGACGTATACAATTTGCAGGCAATGACATTCGCTTATTGGTGCCTACTACCTTTATGAATTTAAGTGGAAAAGCCGTCGCTGCAATAAGCAAATTTTATCAAATTGAGCCCGATGAAATCCTTGTTGCACATGATGATCTTGATCTTCCACCAGGTAGTGCAAAATTTAAACTCGGTGGTGGTCACGCTGGACATAATGGTTTAAAAGATATAATCAATAAGCTTGGTAATAACAAAAATTTCTACCGATTACGCATTGGCATAGGTCGCCCTAGCGTTAGCCATAACGTTAGCGATTATGTGCTTGGAAAACCGTCAAAACAAGCATTAGATTTTATAGCGCAAAGTATCAATGAAGGAGTACGGTGCACTGCCATTTTAACACAAGATGGCTTACAAAAAGCAATGAATTGTTTGCACTGTTTCAATGCTCAATAATAACAAATAGTGCGCCCTAAAATTCGCAAAAAAGGAAATACTCATGGGTTTCAAATGTGGCATCATCGGCCTTCCAAATGTTGGTAAATCAACACTTTTTAATGCATTAACAAAAGCAGGTATCGAAGCTGAAAACTTTCCATTTTGTACGATTGAGCCGAATACTGGCATGGTTTCAGTACCAGATCCTCGCTTAGATAAGCTTGCTAAAATTGTCAACCCGCAACGCATTATCCCCACAACAATGGAATTTGTTGATATAGCAGGCTTAGTTAAAGGCGCTTCAAAAGGTGAAGGTCTTGGTAATAAATTCTTAGCAAATATTCGAGAAATGGACGCTATTGCGCATGTTGTACGTTGTTTTGAAGATGAAAATATTGTTCACGTTGCAAATAAAATAGACCCAAAAGATGATATTGAGATCATCAATACAGAGCTTGTTCTTGCTGATTTAGAAAGTTGCGATCGTAGTATAGTGCGGGTCGCAAAACGGGCAAAAGGTGGCGATAAAGATTCTAAATTTGAACTGAGCGTGCTTGAAAAAATCAAAACACATCTAGAAAATGATGGCATGGTAAGCAAAATGGAGCTAAGCAAAGAAGAAAAAATAGCAATAGCCTACCTTAACTTCTTAACCTCAAAAGCAACCATGTATATTGCAAATGTTGCAGAAAATGGCTTTGAAAATAACCCGTTTTTAAACACTGTACGCGAAATTTCTAAAGCACAAGGCGCGGTTGTCGTACCTGTTTGTGCTTCAATAGAATCAGAAATTGCAGAGCTAGATGACCAAGACAAAGACGAATTTTTAAACGCCATTGGACAAAAAGAGCCTGGTCTTAATCGTGTAATTTACGGGGGTTATCAGCTACTTCACCTGCAAACATACTTTACAGCTGGGGTCAAAGAAGTGCGGGCTTGGACTGTAAAGATTGGTGCCACAGCACCACAAGCAGCAGGTGTGATCCACAGTGATTTTGAACGAGGTTTCATTCGCGCTGAAATCATCAGCTATAATGACTTCATCAAATTCAACGGAGAAGCAGGAGCAAAAGACGCTGGGAAATGGCGCTTAGAAGGCAAAAAATACATCACCCAAGACGGAGATGTTATCCACTTCCGATTTAATGTTTAATTTTTGTTATGTCTATACCTATGTGACGGAAAAATGCAACGTCGGCTACGAACTCAATGATCGATGATAAAGCGCAACTGATGTAATGGGGGCGTGCTCCACGAATGAAAAGCTTTGGCTGCGCCCTATCATATAAAAACCGAGTCTGGCCCCTAAGAGCGCTACTCCTTGCCAAAATTTGCATTGTTATAAAATCTTTATTGAGAATAACTTACCTTCAATTTAAGGCTAGGCATATCGGCTCAATTTGCTACCCTAGTATTGCATTTCGAGGTGGCATGGATATATACTCATGTGACGATCAAATGCAACGTCGGCTACGACCTCGGTGATCGATGATAAGGCGCAACCAATGTAATGGGAACGTGCTCCACGAATGAAAAGCTTTGGCTGCGCCCGAGCATATAAAAACCAAGCCAGACACCAACAGGTCTGGCCATTGTTTAAGTTTACATTGTTATAAAATCTTTATTGAGAATAACTTCCCTGCAATTTTAGGCCAGGCATATCGGTACAATTTGCTACCCTATATTGCATTTCAAAGTACATGGATATCAATAGCGCCAAGATCACACTACTACACTTTATGTGTGGTTAATTTATGCCCTAGATTGTAGTATGTTACAAGCTAAATTTTAATCATTTATGTAAAAAGGATATACACGATGAAACTTAACAGCAAATTACAACTTACAGCTTTTTTTATGAGCATGCTTATGCTTAACGCCTGTGGTGGAGGAGGAAATGACTCAACGCCGAATCCGGCTGCAGTAGCTCCGCCAACAACGACGCCAGTAACGAACACAGTAACTAGGCCAGTAACGAGGCCAGTAACGCCACCGACTGTAATCAATAACGTTTCGCCACTTGATGGCTCATGGCTGACTAGTTGCCGACAATCACCCGAGCTAAACCGCTATGATGAGCAAGAAACCCTTACCTTTAAGGGCAATACACTAACAACAACTACAATTTTGTACTCGACTAGCTCAAAAACTTGCAAACATGATGATGAAGTGCTTAGAGTGCGTGTAGATGCTTACTTTGTGATGGGCACAACGATAAACCCAGGCTCGACGAACGAGCATACCAATATAGATATCACCAACACAAAAGCAATGCTGGTTCCAATGGATAACACTGTTCAGGTATTACTAAATAATCCGGGTCACACCTATAAACAATCGAAATACAATGGGTTTGGGCTAACTAGCTGGGGTAACTCTTATTGGAAAGACGTCACTAATTTACCGAATGGCAAAACGGCCTTTAAAATTAACCAACCAGTTGCTGATATCTTCCAAATTACCACCGTTCAGAATAATGGCTCGCCCCGTAAAATACTCAAACTGGGTCTTAAGGGAGGCAATGTAGATGGCTCTGGCAGACCTATATCACTTGCGGATAGCATCACAGCGACCCTGAAGCAAACAACGCAACAGTTTGGGAACTCGATACCAACTGGTACATGGGTATATTCTTGCCAGTTATCAAAAGGACATGACAACTATCGGGAGCTGAAAACCTTGACTGTCAGAAGCAACAACACACTACTAACAGAAATTAGGTTTTATCCTAAGTCGTCGACTAACTGTACTGCTACTATCGCATTCGAAGCGAGAATTAACGCTGAACTTAAGTACGGCAAGGCTATAACAGGCACCCAATTCAAGGAGATAGGTATCAAGACGACAAAAGTAGAAATGAGGGTAAGGACTCAAGCTGAGATTAACGAATTTAATGGCCAAAATATCTATAACACTCCTTCAACATATATATATTATGGATATGGGGCAACAAACTGGACGTACGATAGTTGGAAAGACATCTCGGATATGACATATGCCATAACAAACTTTAATATTGGCACAGAAATACCTGATATCTACAAAATTTACACAGAGAGGATTAATAACGTGAATCGTAGCGTGCTCCAAATGGGGGATTATAAAGGCCTTTTTGATATATATGGCAGGCCTATGGCTGTTGAGGCTCAAGGTGCTCTGCTTAGGAGCACCAGTGCCCAGTGACCTATTGTAATGCAAAATAAGAATGCACATTGCCCGCTAGGATAGCCTCTACTCTGGTGGGTATATTTATTTACAAAAATTACCATCATATCTAGAAACTTTTTTGTGGTAACATGGGAATAAACATCTGTCATAGCACACAATCGATATTTATTTATGGTTAATTTATGCTCTGGCAGGCAGTATATTAAAAGCTAAATTTTAATCAACATATATAAGGACATATAATATGCAACTTAACAGCAAATTACAACTTACAGCTTTTTTTATGAGCATGCTTATGCTTAACGCCTGTGGTGGAAGTGGAGGCTCTACCGCGCCAAATCCTGCTGCGCCGGCGGTAACTACTCCATTAACACCGCTAATAACACCGCTAATAACACCGCAAGTAACTACGCCGGTAACAACTACTCCGGTAACAACTCCTGCAGTAACAACTCCTGCAGTAACAACTCCTGCAGTAACAACTCCTGCAGTAACTACGCCGGTAGCAACTACGCCGGTAGCAACTACGCCAGCAACTACGCCGGCAACTCAGCCAGCACCGAATGTAACCTTTAACATTGCGGACCTTGCAGGCTCATGGCAGAGTAGCTGCCAAGCATCAACCAGTCTAAACAACTATGATGAGCAAGAAACTCTTATCTTTAAGGGCTATAAACTAACAACAAATAATATTTTTTACGTGAAAAATACTCAGTGCAAACATAGTAATGAAGTGCTTAGAGCGCGGATTAATGCGAACATTGAGTTGGGAGAAACGCTAAACCAAGGCACGTCGACTGCGCATACCAAGATAAATATCATCAACACCAAAGTAATGCTAGTTCCAATGAATAACACTCTAACAACTTTACTAAATAATGCTGGTCACACCAGTAGTCAATCTATATACAATGGGTATGGGCAAAGTAACTGGAGAAAGGATTATTGGATAAATATCTCTAGTATACAAGCTGCCAAAAATAGCTTTAAAATTGACGACGGACTTCTTGAAATTTTCAAAATTACCACTCAGGTGAATAATGGCTCGACCAGTAAAATACTCACAATGGGCGATCAAGGAGGCAATCTAGATATCATTGGCAGGCCTATCTCACTTGCAAATAGCATCACAGCAACCTTGCAGCAAAAGACAACTGCGGCGACTGCGAATACAATAGCTAATTATAGCGGCGGAATGTATGACTGCCTAATCAGAAAAGGAGATAACAGCCGTAAGCAGCAGATAAGCGTGACAGTCAACAACAACAAACTAACACAAGACATTAAGTTTTATGCGGCTGCTACGGCTGGGGATGGGAGTACCTGTTCAGGTACGCTCTTATTCGAAGCAAAAATTATCTCTGACCTCACGGTGGGCATGAATATAACACCTAGCTCAGTTTACCGCCCCACGTCATACATACGCTGGCGAGTGTACACAGATAAAGGGGGCTATCAGTTAGGTATCAAGACGACAAAAGTAGAAATTAAGGTAACTGATAATACTGTCCTTGACGAATTTAATGCCCAAAATTTCGTTAACACTCCTGTGGCAACTATATATTCTGGATATGGACAAACAAACTGGAAGCTCAATGATTGGAAAGACATATCCAGTATACCAGATGCCATAAAAAACTTTAATATTGGCACAGAAATGCCTAATATCTACAAATTTAAGGTGGAGGATCGCTTCTTCAGGGGCTTCCTAACAAAGCGCATTACATCCTTACACCTAGGTGATTATTTCGGCACTTTTGATATAAATGACAGGCCTAATTCTTTTGATACGCACGCTGCGGCGAACACTTGGCTCTCAGGTAACTGATATAAATGGCAGGCCTATGTCTCTTCAGTCTGACCCTCATAGAGGGATTGGAAAGATAGAAGTACATGAAATTGTCGTACCTAGTAGCTAATAGAACTCAATATTATGACGGAAGCTAAAAAATGGTAGCAAATTGGCCTCGGATTTGCGCCCTTAAATTGAAGGGAAGTTATTCTCAATAGAGATTTTATAACCATGCAAACTGGGGCAAGCAGCCTTGCCGGTTGGTGCCGAACTCGGTTTTTATATGAAGGGAAGCAGCCAACGTTTACCATTCGAGGAGCGCGTCCCCATTACATATGTTGCGCCTTATCATCGATTATCGATTATCGATCATCTAGTCCATGCCGACCTTGCTTTTTTCCGTCACACGGGTATAAACATCTGTCATATCACACAATCGATATTTATTTATGGTTAATTTATGCGCTGGCAGGCAGTATATTAAAAGCTAAATTTTAATCAGCATATATAAGGACATATAATATGCAACTTAACAGCAAATTACAACTTACAGCTTTTTTTATGAGCATGCTTATGCTTAACGCCTGTGGCGGAAGTGGAGGCTCTACCGCGCCAAATCCTGCAGCGCCGGCGGTAACTACTCCATTAACACCGCTAATAACACCAGTAATAACACCTCAAGTAACTACGCCGGTAACAACTACTCCGGTAACAACTCCTGCAGTAACAACTCCTGCAGTAACAACTCCTGCAGTAACTACGCCGGTAGCAACTACGCCGGTAGCAACTACGCCAGCAACTACGCCGGCAACTCAGCCAACACCGCCAGCACCGAATGTAACCTTTAACATTGCGGACCTTGCAGGCTCATGGCAGAGTAGCTGCCAAGCATCAACCAGTCTAAACAACTATGATGAGCAAGAAACTCTTATCTTTAAGGGCTATAAACTAACAACAAATAATATTTTTTACGTGAAAAATACTCAGTGCAAACATAGTAATGAAGTGCTTAGAGCGCGGATTAATGCGACCATTGAGTTGGGAGAAACGCTAAACCAAGGCACGTCGACTGCGCATACCAAGATAAATATCATCAACACCAAAGTAATGCTAGTTCCAATGAATAACACTCTAACAACTTTACTAAATAATGCTAGTCACACCAGTAGTCAATCTATATACAATGGGTATGGGCAAAGTAGCTGGAGAAAGGATTATTGGATAAATCTCTCTAGTATACAAGCTGCCAAAAATAGCTTTAAAATTGACGAAGCACTTCTTGAAATTTTCAAAATTACCACTCAGGTGAATAATGGCTCGACCAGTAAAATACTCACAATGGGCGATCAAGGAGGCAATGTAGATATCATTGGCAGGCCTGTCTCACTTGCAAATAGCATCACAGCAACCTTGCAGCAAAAGACAACTGCGGTGGCTGCGAATACAATAGCTAGTAATAGCGGCGGACTTTATAAATGCCTGATCAGAAAAGGAGATAACAGCCATAAGCAGCAGATAAGATTGATAGCCAACAAGAACAACACTAACACACTAACACAAGACATTAAGTTTTATGCGGCGGCTACGGCTGGGAATGATACGTACTGTTCAGGTACGCTCTTATTCGAAGCAAAAATTATCTCTGACCTCACGGTGGGCAAGAATATAACACCCGGCTCAACTGGGACGACAATCAGTGGCGCAGATACCGTAGATAGAGGGGGCTATCAGTTAGGTATCAAGACGACAAAAGTAGAAATTAAGGTAACTAATAACGCTGCCCTTAACGTATTTAATAGCCAAAATTTCTATAACACTCCTGTGACAACTATATATTCTGGATATGGGCAAACAAACTGGAAGCTCAATGATTGGAAAGACATATCCAGTATACCAGATGCCATAACAAACTTTAATATTGGCACAGAAATGCCTGATATCTACAAAATTAAGACGGAGACGGAATATTTCTTGAAAGTCAAATTTAGCCATAGGGAAATGTTCCACCTAGGTGATTATCAAGGAACTTTTGATATAAATGGCAGGCCTATGTCTTTTGATGATCACTATGCGAAGTTCTTCTTTCTGTATTTATGAAGGTGTAAACCTAACTGTGTAAATACCATTTTAGATATGAGGAGAGATCTCCTCCTCAAATTTTGTTATAAACCGATTTAACGCAGGTTTCCAATTCCTAAATTAGCATTGCCGACTTTTTGATGCAGCCATCCTCGCCAAATAAGCAACTTTGAACGCAGCATCATAACGAAGAAATACTGTAATGGTCAAGTTTTTTCGTAAGGTATCTAAGCCACATTTGTTAACATTTTTCGTTTTTGTGCTGGCGCCATATAATCCAAAGACGAATGAAGCCTTTTATTGTTATAATAACGAATATAAAATGTGGCCGCGTGAACGACTCAATTGTGGTTCACGAATCTGATCCCGTTCAAGTACTCACTTTTCAAACTTCTAAAAAAGCGTTCTTGAACTGCATTATCCCAGCAATTCCCTCTGCGGCTCATGCTTTGTGTGATCCCATATGATTTCAAACAATCTTTGAATAAATTTGCACTATATTGAACTCCTTGATCAGAGTGAAACATAAGTTTTTTAGTGCTTGGTTGAATCAGGCTAATTGCATTCAATAAGGCATCCTTAGCCAGTTGAGCATCTGGCGTTGTCGACATCGCATACCCAACTATCTATCGGGTACTTAAATCCAGTACGGTTGCAAGGTAGCTCCACCCTCAATGATTTCTAATGTAAGTTATATCACCAACCCAATGTGTGTTGAGGGTTTCTGGATTAAACTTCCTTTTCAATAAATTGGGGATCGTTGGCTTCTCATTACCCGCAGGATAGTAATGAGGCTTTTTCGGTGTCTTAGCAACGATTCCTGCATCTTTCATAAGCCTTGCTACCTTAAATATACCAATATTTAACCCTTCTTTTTCAAGTGCTTTTTGCATGCGCCTTTTTCCAAAACAATGTAAGTGTTCTTGATGGAGGGCATCTATTCTTAAACTGATATTTTCATCTTTAGATGGCCGAACCAGCATTTTTTTATGATCATAATAACTTGACAATGAAACGCCAAATACCGCGCATAATCGTTGCAAAGGTAATGATGTATCGGCCTTTTTCATTTTCGAGATTACAGTAAAGCAGGATTGTCTCGAATGAAAAAGGCAGTTGCCTTTTTTAGTATTTCATTATCCTTTCTCGCTGACTTTAGTTGCTTCTCAAGCTTTTGAATACGTCTTTCTTGAGGATCTAAAGCAGTTTTATTAGACTGGACAACACCTTCAAGTTCAGATAAATATTGTTTCTTCCAGCCAGCAACTGCAGAAGAACAGGCGCCAGATAGCTCGATAATTTGCTTAACTGAATAATCTTCATCAACCATTAATTTTGCGTACTCTAATTTCTGAGCTGGAGTGATTTTTATTCTAGTTTTCTTAATTGAATTGGTCATAACATTTCCTGATTTTAATTAATTTAAGAGGATAACACACCCTCCGAAATAATTAGACCACTATACCTTGTGGGAATTTAGACTTTGGAAATGGCTAAAGTTATAACATCACGCTGGGCAAGACTATAATCTGCACAGTTACGTGTGGATCATAGAAAATTATAACCATGCAAACTGGGGCAAGCAGCCTTGACCGGTGATGCCAAACTCGGTTTTTATATGAAGGGAAGCAGCCTTGCGTTGTAACATTCGTGAAGCGCGTCCCCATTACATATGTTGCGCCTTATCATCGATTATCGATCATCTAGTCCATGCCGACCTTGCTTTTTTCCGTCACACGGGTATAAACATCTGTTATCTCACACAATCGATATTTATTTATGGTTAATTTATGCGCTGGCAGGCAGTATATTAAAAGCTAAATTTTAATCAGCATATATAAGGACATATAATATGCAACTTAACAGCAAATTACAACTTACAGCTTTTTTTATGAGCATGCTTATGCTTAACGCCTGTGGCGGAAGTGGAGGCTCTACCGCGCCAAATCCTGCAGCGCCGGCGGTAACTACTCCATTAACACCGCTAATAACACCAGTAATAACACCTCAAGTAACTACGCCGGTAACAACTACTCCGGTAACAACTCCTGCAGTAACAACTCCTGCAGTAACAACTCCTGCAGTAACTACGCCGGTAGCAACTACGCCGGTAGCAACTACGCCGGTAGCAACTACGCCAGCAACTACGCCGGCAACTCAGCCAGCACCGAATGTAACCTTTAACATTGCGGACCTTGCAGGCTCATGGCAGAGTAGCTGCCAAGCATCAACCAGTCTAGACAACTATGATGAGCAAGAAACTCTTATCTTTAAGGGCTATAAACTAACAACAAATAATATTTTTTACGTGAAAAATACTCAGTGCAAACATAGTAATGAAGTGCTTAGAGCGCGGATTAATGCGAACATTGAGTTGGGAGAAACGCTAAACCAAGGCACGTCGACTGCGCATACCAAGATAAATATCATCAACACCAAAGTAATGCTAGTTCCAATGAATAACACTCTAACAACTTTACTAAATAATGCTAGTCACACCAGTAGTCAATCTATATACAATGGGTATGGGCAAAGTAGCTGGAGAAAGGATTATTGGATAAATATCTCTAGTATACAAGCTGCCAAAAATAGCTTTAAAATTGACGACGCACTTCTTGAAATTTTCAAAATTACCACTCAGGTGAATAATGGCTCGACCAGTAAAATACTCACAATGGGCGATCAAGGAGGCAATGTAGATATCATTGGCAGGCCTATCTCACTTGCAAATAGCAGCACAGCAACCTTGCAGCAAAAGACAACTGCGGTGGCTGCGAATACAATAGCTAATTATAGCGGCGTAATGTATGACTGCCTAATCAGAAAAGGAGATAACAGCCATAAGCAGCAGATAAGCGTGACAGTCAACAACAACAAACTAACACAAGACATTAAGTTTTATGCGGCGGCTACGGCTGGGAATGAGAGAACCTGTTCAGGTACGCTCATGTTCGAAGCAAAAATCATCTCTGACCTCACGGTGGGCAAGAATATAGCACCCAGCTCAACTTATACAATCAATGGATTTTTGGGTGATACCACAAAGTACGAAGAAGGGGGCTATCAGTTAGGTATCAAGACGACAAAAGTAGAAATTAAGGTAACTAATAACGCTGCCCTTTCCGCATTTAATAACGGCACTGATATCTATAGCAATCCTGTGACAACTATATATTATGGATATGGGCAAACAAACTGGAAGCTCAATGATTGGAAAGACATATCCAGTATACCAGATGCCATAACAAACTTTAATATTGGCACAGAAAGGCCTGATATCTACAAATTTACGCTGGAAACAGTCCACTTCTCTGGCGCCAGAGCATCAGCCACTACAATCTTACAACTAGGTGATTATTTCGGCACTTTTGATATAAATGGCAGGCCTATGTCTTTTGATTCTTTCAAGGCGTGGAACAAAGTTTATTTTATACGTTAGTACATAATAGAACTCAATATCATGACGGAAGCTAAAAAATGGTAGCAAATTGGCCTCGGATTTGCGCCCTAAAATTGAAGGGAAGTTATTCTCAATTGAGATTTTATAACCATGCAAACTGGGGCAAGCAGCCTTGACCGGTGATGCCAAACTCGGTTTTTATATGAAGGGAAGCAGCCTTGCGTTGTAACATTCGTGAAGCGCGTCCCCATTACATATGTTGCGCCTTATCATCGATTATCGATCATCTAGTCCATGCCGACCTTGCTTTTTTCCGTCACACGGGTATAAACATCTGTTATCTCACACAATCGATATTTATTTATGGTTAATTTATGCGCTGGCAGGCAGTATATTAAAAGCTAAATTTTAATCACCATATAAGGACATATAATATGCAACTTAACAGCAAATTACAACTTACAGCTTTTTTTATGAGCATGCTTATGCTTAACGCCTGCGGTGGAAGTGGAGACTCTACCGCGCCAAATCCTGCTGCGCCGGCGGTAACTACTCCATTAACACCGCTAATAACACCGCTAATAACACCGCAAGTAACTACGCCGGTAACAACTACTCCGGTAACAACTCCTGCAGTAACAACTCCTGCAGTAACAACTCCTGCAGTAACTACGCCGGTAGCAACTACGCCGGTAGCAACTACGCCAGCAACTACGCCGGCAACTCAGCCAACACCGCCAGCACCGAATGTAACCTTTAACATTGCGGACCTTGCAGGCTCATGGCAGAGTAGCTGCCAAGCATCAACCAGTCTAAACAACTATGATGAGCAAGAAACTCTTATCTTTAAGGGCTATAAACTAACAACAAATAATATTTTTTACGTGAAAAATACTCAGTGCAAACATAGTAATGAAGTGCTTAGAGCGCGGATTAATGCGAACATTGAGTTGGGAGAAACGCTAAACCAAGGCACGTCGACTGCGCATACCAAGATAAATATCATCAACACCAAAGTAATGCTAGTTCCAATGAATAACACTCTAACAACTTTACTAAATAATGCTGGTCACACCAGTAGTCAATCTATATACAATGGGTATGGGCAAAGTAACTGGAGAAAGGATTATTGGATAAATATCTCTAGTATACAAGCTGCCAAAAATAGCTTTAAAATTGACGACGGACTTCTTGAAATTTTCAAAATTACCACTCAGGTGAATAATGGCTCGACCAGTAAAATACTCACAATGGGCGATCAAGGAGGCAATCTAGATATCATTGGCAGGCCTATCTCACTTGCAAATAGCAGCACAGCAACCTTGCAGCAAAAGACAACTGCGGTGGCTGCGAATACAATAGCTAATTATAGCGGCGTAATGTATGACTGCCTAATCAGAAAAGGAGATAACAGCCATAAGCAGCAGATAAGCGTGACAGTCAACAACAACAAACTAACACAAGACATTAAGTTTTATGCGGCGGCTACGGCTGGGAATGAGAGAACCTGTTCAGGTACGCTCATGTTCGAAGCAAAAATCATCTCTGACCTCACGGTGGGCAAGAATATAGCACCCAGCTCAACTTATACAATCAATGGATTTTTGGGTGATACCACAAAGTACGAAGAAGGGGGCTATCAGTTAGGTATCAAGACGACAAAAGTAGAAATTAAGGTAACTAATAACGCTGCCCTTTCCGCATTTAATAACGGCACTGATATCTATAGCAATCCTGTGACAACTATATATTATGGATATGGGCAAACAAACTGGAAGCTCAATGATTGGAAAGACATATCCAGTATACCAGATGCCATAACAAACTTTAATATTGGCACAGAAAGGCCTGATATCTACAAATTTACGCTGGAAACAGTCCACTTCTCTGGCGCCAGAGCATCAGCCACTACAATCTTACAACTAGGTGATTATTTCGGCACTTTTGATATAAATGGCAGGCCTATGTCTTTTGATTCTTTCAAGGCGTGGAACAAAGTTTATTTTATACGTTAGTACATAATAGAACTCAATATCATGACGGAAGCTAAAAAATGGTAGCAAATTGGCCTCGGATTTGCGCCCTAAAATTGAAGGGAAGTTATTCTCAATTGAGATTTTATAACCATGCAAACTGGGGCAAGCAGCCTTGCCCGTTGATGCCAAACTCGGTTTTTATATGAAGGGAAGCAGCCTTGCGTTGTAACATTCGTGAAGCACCTCCCCATTACATATGTTGCGCCTTATCATCGATTATCGATCATCTAGTCCATGCCGACCTTGCTTTTTTCCGTCACACGGGTATAAACATCTGTTATCTCACACAATCGAGGTTTATTTGTGGTTAATTTATGCGCTGGCAGGCAGTATATTAAAAGCTAAATTTTAATCACCATATAAGGACATATAATATGCAACTTAACAGCAAATTACAACTTACAGCTTTTTTTATGAGCATGCTTATGCTTAACGCCTGCGGTGGAAGTGGAGACTCTACCGCGCCAAATCCTGCTGCGCCGGCGGTAACTACTCCATTAACACCGCTAATAACACCGCTAATAACACCGCAAGTAACTACGCCGGTAACAACTACTCCGGTAACAACTCCTGCAGTAACAACTCCTGCAGTAACAACTCCTGCAGTAACTACGCCGGTAGCAACTACGCCGGTAGCAACTACGCCAGCAACTACGCCGGCAACTCAGCCAACACCGCCAGCACCGAATGTAACCTTTAACATTGCGGACCTTGCAGGCTCATGGCAGAGTAGCTGCCAAGCATCAACCAGTCTAAACAACTATGATGAGCAAGAAACTCTTATCTTTAAGGGCTATAAACTAACAACAAATAATATTTTTTACGTGAAAAATACTCAGTGCAAACATAGTAATGAAGTGCTTAGAGCGCGGATTAATGCGAACATTGAGTTGGGAGAAACGCTAAACCAAGGCACGTCGACTGCGCATACCAAGATAAATATCATCAACACCAAAGTAATGCTAGTTCCAATGAATAACACTCTAACAACTTTACTAAATAATGCTGGTCACACCAGTAGTCAATCTATATACAATGGGTATGGGCAAAGTAACTGGAGAAAGGATTATTGGATAAATATCTCTAGTATACAAGCTGCCAAAAATAGCTTTAAAATTGACGACGGACTTCTTGAAATTTTCAAAATTACCACTCAGGTGAATAATGGCTCGACCAGTAAAATACTCACAATGGGCGATCAAGGAGGCAATCTAGATATCATTGGCAGGCCTATCTCACTTGCAAATAGCATCACAGCAACCTTGCAGCAAAAGACAACTGCGGCGACTGCGAATACAATAGCTAATTATAGCGGCGGAATGTATGACTGCCTAATCAGAAAAGGAGATAACAGCCGTAAGCAGCAGATAAGCGTGACAGTCAACAACAACAAACTAACACAAGACATTAAGTTTTATCCGGCTTCTATTGCTGGGAATGTGAGAACCTGTTCAGGTACGCTCTTATTCGAAGCAAAAATTATCTCTGACCTCACAGTGGGCAAGAATATAACACCCAGCTCAACTAAGACAACCAATGGATTTTTGGGTACTACCACAAAGGACGAAGATAAAGGGGGCTATCAGTTAGGTATCAAGACGACAAAAGTAGAAATTAAGGTAACTAATAACGCTGTCCTTACCAAATTTAATAACGGCACTGATATCTATAGCAATCCTGTGACAACTATATATTATGGATATGGGCAAACAAACTGGAAGCTCAATGAATGGAAAGACATATCCAGTATACCAGATGCCATAACAAACTTTAATATTGGCACAGAAAGGCCTGATATCTACAAATATAAGCTGGACACAGTCCGCATCGTTGGCATCAAAACATCATCCGCTACATTCTTACACCTAGGTGATTATTTCGGCACTTTTGATATAAATGGCAGGCCTATGTCTTTTGATTCTTCCTCGGCGTGGAACAGAGTTTATTTTAACTTTGGTGCATAATAGAACTCAATATCATGACGGAAGCTAAAAAATGGTAGCAAATTGGCCTCGGATTTGCGCCCTAAAATTGAAGGGAAGTTATTCTCAATTGAGATTTTATAACCATGCAAACTGGGGCAAGCAGCCTTGACCGGTGATGCCAAACTCGGTTTTTATATGAAGGGAAGCAGCCTTGCGTTGTAACATTCGTGAAGCGCGTCCCCATTACATATGTTGCGCCTTATTATCGATTATCGATTATCGATCATCTAGTCCATGCCGACCTTGCTTTTTTCCGTCACACGGGTATAAACATCTGTTATCTCACACAATCGATATTTATTTATGGTTAATTTATGCTCTGGCAGGCAGTATATTAAAAGCTAAATTTTAATCAACATATATAAGGACATATAATATGCAACTTAACAGCAAATTACAACTTACAGCTTTTTTTATGAGCATGCTTATGCTTAACGCCTGTGGTGGAAGTGGAGGCTCTACCGCGCCAAATCCGGTAACTCCTCCAGCAACACAGCTGGGAACACCGCAAGCAACGACGACTCTTGATGGATCATGGAGAACTCGCTGCCAAGAATCAAAGCCTCTACCAGGTTATGATCAGAGGCAAATCTTTAACTTCAATGGCAATGTACTGACAAAAGAAATGACTCTTTTTATGCGCAATGATGATGATCCACAAACTTGCACAAAGAATAAGGAAGCGCTTATAGTGCGGGTCACTGGTGATGTTGAGCTCGGCGCAACGCTAAACTCAGGCACGAAGTCTCAGCATACCAAGATAAATTTTACCGACACTAAGCTAGAATTCAAGGTAGTTAATTCTACGCTATTAACCTCCTTTGAGAATCCCCCATCCAAACCTACTCTGCTATTTCAGGGATATGAACTAAATGACTGGTCGCTCGATGTTTGGAAAGACCTCTCGAGTATACCAGCTGCCAGAAAAAACTTTAATCTTGGCACAACAAACTCTGATATCTTTCAAATTTCTAAAAAACAAATTGATGGCGTGAGCCACAAAGTGTTAATAACTGGTGATAGGAAGGCAAATCATGCAGATGGACGCCCTCTTACACTTAATAATAGTTACTTCGCTGTGCTCCTGTCACCACTTGAAGGTACATGGGTGGGTCCGTGTCACAACTTTCGAAGAAATAATAATTTTAAGGTTAGAAAAATTTTTCAGTTCCAAGATTCAAAACTAAAAATAGTTAGTTTTTTTTATCTTAAAAATACACCTGCAGCCGCAACCTGTTCAGTTAACGATGAGAAGTTTCAATCGGTGATACAGGCTGACATTGTGCTGGGTAAGACGATAAATCCTGGCCAGGCAACGAGCCATAGCGAAATAAATATCACTACCACAAATGTGACAATCAACCCAATGCTATTTACTATCTTTAATGATCCTAGCTACACTAGCTTTCAATATTATGGATATGGACTAAAAAACTGGGAGTCCAATGTTTGGAAAGACATATCCAGTATACCAGATGCCATAAAAAACTTTAAAATTGGCATATCAGTGCCTGATATCTTCAAAATTTCCACCGCGACTATTCATGGCTCGACCCGTAAAGTACTAAAAATGGGGGATTATAAAGGCAGTTTTGATAAAAATGGGCGGGCTATGTCTCTTGAGCCTGAAGGTGCGGTGTTCGAACCAGAATAGCCATCAGGACGTTATATACCCATCGGTCATATCACACAATCTGACTTTATTTTGGTTGATTTATGTACTGACTTGTAACATGCTTAAAAAGTTAAATTTCAATCATTATATACAAATCAGATAATATGCAACTTAAAAATAAATCACAACTCGCAGCTTTTTTTATCAGCATGCTGATGCTAACTGCCTGTGGTGGAGGTGGAAGTGGAAGTGACTCCACGCCAAAGCCTGCAACTTCTCCTGCAACTTCTCCTGCAACTTCTCCGGTAACTACTCCTGCAACTACTCCGGTAACTCCTCCGGTAACTCCTCCGGTAACTCCTCCGGTAACACAGCTGGGAACACCGCAAGCAACGACGCTGCTTGATGGATCATGGAGCACTATCTGCCAAGCATCAAAGGAGCTAACTGGTTATGATGAGAGGCAAATATTCAACTTTAAGGGCAATAAACTAGCAACAACAAAGACTTTTTACGTGCAAAATACTAATTGCAAACATAGTGAGGAAGAGCTTCGCGAGCGGATCTATGCGAGCATTGTATTGGGTGATACGATAAACCCAGGCACGTCGACTGGACATACCAAAATAAATATCACCCGCATAAAAGTAATGCTAGCTACAATGAATAGCGCTACTACTACCTTATTTAGCAATACTGATCAGAACAATAATAAGTCTATATACTATGGATATGGAAAAACCTGGTATCTCTTTCACTGGAGAGATCTCTCCAATATTACAGCTGCCAGAGCAAATTTTAAAATTGACAGATCGATGCCTGATATCTTTCAAATTACCACAGTGATGATTGATGGCGCGAGCCGTAAAGTACTCAAACTGGGCGTTCAGGGCGGCAATGTAGATAGCGATGGCAGACCTATCTCGCTTGCGGGTAGCATAACAGCAACCCTGCAGAAAAAGACAACGCAGCAGACTGGGCAAACATTACAAGCTGCTGGACTGATTGGTCAATGGAAGTATGACTGTCACCTGGCAAAAGGAAATCCACACTATTTTCAGCGGGAAACTTTGGATTTTACGGGCAACAAACTAAAAACAAACATTGCTTTTTATTCGCTTCCTGAGAAGTGGTGTAAGCAAGATCAGAATGCCGAATACCACCTGGTAATCGAGGCTGACATTGTGCTGGGAAAGGTAATAAACGCAGGCGCGGCCAATGAGCATACCCAGATAGGTATCAAGACGACAAAGGTAGAAATAAAGCAGGATCCATCTGGTTTTTCTACATTACAGTCTCTGTTTAATAGGTCAAATTTTTATGCCATTGCTATAACAAATTTATATGCTAAATATGGGCCACCAGACTTGGATCTCAATATTTGGAAAGACATCTCAAATATACCAGAGCCCATCACACACCTCCATATTGGCACACAACTGCCTGATGTTTTTAAGATTTCCACCATCAATATTAATAACATGGATCGTAAAGTGCTCAAAATGGGTGATGATAAAGGCCGTTTTGATATAAATGGCAGGGCTATGTCTCTTGAGGCTAAAGGTGCTGTGCGCCAGTAATACCAGAGCTCACCAGCACAATGCGAATTAGAAAAATAAAATTGCCCTTCACTGTGCCGTTTTTATTGCCCAATACGATTAACATTCGGCTATAATGTTCTCCCTGCACCTGATAAATTTTCTGGGTAGATCATAGCTATAAAAATTCCACACATCCAAAAGCCTTTAAAGATCACCATTTTATCGGTGATTTCTGTGCTTTAACTAATATTTCATTTGTTTTTTTAAAGTGTCCACAGCCTAAAAAACCTCGGTATGCTGATAACGGCGATGGGTGGGATGATGTTAAAACATAGTGTTTTTTCCGAGCAATGATTTTGCCCTTTTTATGTGCGTAATTTCCCCATAAAAGGAAAACAACCCCATCACACTTTCGATCTATTTCTTTAATCACATTATCTGTAAATATTTCCCAGCCTTTGCCTGCATGACTGCCAGGAGTTGCATGTTCAACAGTCAACACTGAGTTTAACAATAACACCCCCTGCTTTGCCCAATCCGCTAGCGAGCCTGATCTTGGGGTTATATATCCATCAATACTCGTTGATAATTCTTTAAAGATATTCTTCAATGACGGCGGAGCATTAACGTTGTTTGCGACAGAAAAGCTCAATCCATCCGCTTGAGATTCTCCGTGATAAGGATCTTGTCCTAAAATAACGACATTGATATTTTCTAATGGTGTACAATAAAATGCCCTGAAACGATTATTTTCAACTGGATAAATAATGTTTCCTTGTTTATGACGCTTCTCTAAAAATAACTGTAATTTTTTAAAATATTCACATGTGCTTTGTTGCTTAATAAAACCATCCCAACCCATTTTATACCCTATTGGCTCACTGAGATAACATAAATTAGCATATTATTAATTTATATTTAACTCATTGTTAAATAAAACTATTATGCATGTTGAATTAAATTATGAAAAGAATGATCCTGCGTATTGGCAAGCCATATGACATTTCAAAGAGCTTGGCTAAATTAATCAACATAGCCTGATTAAATACCAACTACTGGTGGAAAAGGTATATAGCAAATCTGCAAAATTAACACTGTGCACAAAGCAATCTCACATTTTGCTATTGATAAGATTCATTATTTCTGCGCCGATATCATCTAACGCGAGTTCTTGGTTAACGCCTCCAAGACTAACCGCTTGCTTCGCCATGCCATAAACAATACTGCTTTGTTCATCTTGAGCTATCGTTTGTCCGCCATGTTCTTGCATTTTAAGTAAACCTAATGCGCCATCTTTTCCCATGCCAGTTAAAATAACACCGACAGCGTATCTTCCAACACTATCTGCAACAGACTCAAATAATAAGTCGACAGCAGGTTTATGTAAATTAACAGGCTCACTGTCACTGATGACGGTATAATATCGCCCGCGTTTTTTTGTCACCAGCAAGTGTTTATTACCTGGTGCAATATAAGCGCAACCTACCTTTATGATTTCATCATGCCTAGCTTCACAAACCGTTATTTTACATTGCGAATTAAGACGCGTTGCAAACGAATCAGTAAATCCTTTTGGCATGTGTTGTGTAATAACAATACCAGGGCAAGTGACAGGTAAGGTCGCTAAAAGGGTTGTGATAGCCTGCGTACCCCCAGTTGAGGCGCCAATAGCAATAATAAATCGTTCGTTGTTTATACTGCTGGTTGCATTCTTTTTAGAGAAAGATTTCGACTCAATAGGGGCAGGCTCTTGCATTGCGAGGCGGATCTTAGTGCTAAGCTCATTAGCGATCATAGCAATTTGCTCTATTTTAGGCTTTAAAATGCACGATGTAGCACCTATTTTTAAGGCTTGATTGCAAATGGCAGATCCTTTCACTGCCAAGGATGAAACTAATACAACGGGGATTGGATGTCCACTCATCAGTTTTTCAAGAAACGTCAAACCATTCATTTTGGGCAGATTTACGGATAATGTCAGCACGTCAATCTCCATTGATTTAATAAAGTCTCTTGCTGTATGGGCATCATGCGCGACAGAAATAACATGCATGTCATCTTGGAGATTAATAATCGATGATAGTGCTTGACATATCTCATCAGAGGCATCAATAACTAATACTTTAATGGACATATTTAAATTCTTTCATAAGTTGTTTTCCCATTTAATTTAAAGAATTCCTTAGCATCAGGAAAGCATTCTGAGTGGCCAACAAAGAGGAGCCCTTTGCTTAACAAGTAATCTGAAAACTTAATAAGTAATTTATATTGCATTTCTTTATCGAAATAAATCAACACATTTCGACAAAAAATAATATCAAACGTTTTTGTCATTGGCCACTGTTCATCACATAAATTTAATATTTTAAAGCTAATAAGCGCCTTGACTTCAGGCCTGACAACATAATTTGACTGTTTTTTTTGTTTTATAAAAAATGAAGACTGTTTCTTTTTACTCAATTTTTCAACATTTTCTTGACTATAAATGCCAAGTCGAGCTGTCGATAAAACATCCGTGTTTAAATCTGTCGCTAATATTTTAACTGGCGGGGTTTTCGTGCCAAAAACATCAATCATGGACATTGCAAGACTATACGCTTCCTCTCCTGTTGAACAGGCCGAGCACCATATTTTAATATCATCATTATTTTGACGATTTAATAAATTTGTTTTTACATGATGAGATAGGATCTTAAAGTGATATGCCTCTCTAAAAAATGAAGTTAAATTAGTAGTTAACGCATTAACAAAGTGCTCCCACTCAGAGGCGTTGCTATTAAGCATCTGAATATATTCTTGAAAATTACTTATTTTATTTGCGCGCAGCCTAGACTGTAACCGATTGTAAACCAAGTCTTTTTTACTTTTTGACAATGCAATACCGACATGATCATGGAGTAAGAGCACAATCTCATTGAAATCATTAGTAGTTAAAGAAAACTCTTTTTTATTGCGCATTATTAAAAGTCCGACCAATCATCGTCGTTTTCAATAGATGATTTTGCTGTAGTTTTTTTATTTTTCGAATTGGGTAAACTACAAACCGTACTAACAAATGATTCATCACCAGTATCAAATGCGGCCACCGAAATAGCCAAATTTGCGACTTGCTCTTCAAGTGAACTCGCAGCAGCCGATGCCTCTTCTACTAATGTTGCGTTTTGTTGTGTTACATCATCCATTTGAGTAATCGCGCTACTCACCTGATCAATCCCTGCACTTTGTTCAACAGATGCCGTTGTTATCTCATCAATCAATTTAGCAACATCCTTAATAGAATTAACAACCTCAGAGATAGATTTACCTGCTTCATCGGCTAATTTTGTGCCTAAATCTACTTTGTCAACAGAGCTGGTAATCAGTGTTTTAATCTCTTTAGCCGCCGTGGCTGATCGTTGTGCCAAATTTCGCACTTCTGCCGCAACAACAGCAAATCCACGCCCTTGCTCTCCTGCCCTTGCGGCTTCTACCGCTGCATTTAATGCTAGAATATTTGTTTGAAAGGCAATACTGTCAATCACAGAAATGATATCCATTATTTTATGCGAGCTGGTATTAATATCAGTCATATTGTTGACAACTTTTGCGACCATAGCGCCCCCCTCTGACGCGTTTACTGATGTTGTGCTGGCAAGTTCATTGGCCTGTTTTGCATTTTCAGAATTTTGTTTAACTGTCGTCGTTATCTCTTCCATACTCGATGCGGTCACTTCAAGACTACAGGCCTGTCGCTCTGTTCGTTGCGATAAATCAATATTACCAATCGCAATTTCTTTTGCCGCTGTATTAATGGTCTCTGCTGAAATTTTTATCTGTATGATCATTTCTTTTAGTTTTGAAACCGTTAAGTTAGAATTATCTTTTAATTCACCAAATGCTCCCTCATAGTCATTGCTAATTTCAGAAGTGAGATCTCCTTTTGCAAGTGCAGATAAAACGCCAACAACATCACCTAAACTCACTTCAGTCACTTCCATGAGCTGATTAATATTTTTAGAAAGCTCAAGGAAAAATTTATTTTTCTCCTCTAGCTTCATTCTGCATGAAAAATCTCCTCTAGCAGCCGCCTGCAGAACATCGGCAATTTCTTTTTCTATAGCCATTTCAGTGGTACGATCTTCCCACTCTGCGACTGTGCCAATACGGCCCCCTTCAGCGTTATAGACAGGCGTTGCAATCAAGCTCAAAATACGTCCATTGATCTCCGCTAGTGCTTGGTGTTCTTCGGTTAAATTTGCCAGTAAATCAGCTTGATGTGCTGGGTTTTTATGAAATTGATCAATGCTGCTACCGATAAACTTGTCAGTATCAAATCCAGGAATAACTTCTTTTAATTGCGTTTCTGCTTTTTTAAACAGTTTCACAACAGCAGGGTTAGCATAAATAATATTACGCTCATTATCAGCTATCATGACACTGGTATGCGCACTATCCAAGGCTATTTTTATACGTGTTGCCGCATTAGCGCGCGATTTTACTGCTTCCATATTAAATGCAAGGCGCACCTTCATTGTTTTTAATGACTGCAATACAGCGCCAATTTCATCTTGATTATCAATTTCGATATCAAACAAATAGTCTTGCATCGTTAACCGCTGAAACGCGTGTTTAATTTTTTCTAAACGGCGCTGTATATCTCGATTAAAAAAGTAAGCCACAATAAATAACAGCAGCATAAAAATGACTGCAAACGTTATTGATAGTATTAAGTTAGTAATGAAAAGCTGTCCACTCTCAATATAAATGACCTTAGATTTAGATTTATTATTTTTGATGGCATTTTCAAGCTTAATATTCAATTGCTGTATTTTATCGATGCTATGTAATATGACACTTTTTAATTGTTGATGCTGCTCATCACTATTTGCTGATTGAAGTTTTCTAGATATTGGTTTGATCGCGCTTGAAATCAGTGAATCACTGATTTGCAGTAAATGCATATACGCATGTGCTTTTTTGATATTTCCTTCTGCAAGGCTCTTCCTGATTTTATTCTCAAATAAAGCAAGCTTAGCGATATTATCATCGAGCTTGCGACTGGTTGTTAAATTTTTATCTAAGCTTTTGGTTGATAAGGAATAATTAAGCAATACTTTATTTTCTTGCCAAACATTTTCAATATTCATCAAATCGCTAAGCGATTCTATGTGACCATAATAAAGATGATTTATTGTATTTTTCTCAACAGATGTTGTATACATTCCCCCTAAAAGTACCAACAATAGTGCGCAAACAGAAAAGAGCGAAAAGACTATAATGCGCTGTTGTAATGTAAATCGAGACAATAATGTACGTTTTGATGCTGTTGATTTCTCAACCACTTTGCCATGTTGAAAAAATAAACGCCCTTGTTCACCCTGTTTAAATTTTCTATATAAATTCTCCGCGTTGGCTATTTCACCTGGTTTTGGCTTTGATCGCACAGACATAAATCCCGTATGAACACCATCGTTATAAAGTACAATAACATCCGATTTAACCCAGTAAAATCCGCCGTTTTTCTGCCTGTTTTTTATTATTCCCGACCAGCTTTTCCCTGACAAAATATTTTTCCAAAGATCGGCGAAAGCTTCTTTAGGCATATCTGGATGGCGAACAATATTATGCGCTGATCCAACCAACTCCTTGCGGGTAAAACCACTCACTCGCTCCAAGTTGTCATTAACAAAGGTTATATTTCCGTCTAAATCAGTAGATGAAACAAGCAGATCTTCTTCTAATAAAATGTACTCTTGCTCCGATTTTTTTTGAATGTTATCCATACTAATATTCCTTTATTTTTCAATATCATCGGTTAATTGATCAAATAACAGCATTTCTTTGCTATTCATTAACTTTTTAATTTTAATTAAGATCAGCATTTGCTCATTTATCGTTGCTAATCCTTGTATATACTTAGGGTCAAGCTCACCTGCAAATTTTGGGCTGCTTTGTATCTCAGCTGTGCCGAGTGACACCACATCAGAGACACTATCAACAACAATGCCAATAACGCGCTCACCTATATTTAAAATAATCACTACCGTCATTTCATTGTAAATAATATTACTGAGGTTAAATTTAATCCGCATATCAACGATAGGAATAACAATTCCACGTAGATTCATCACGCCTTTAATAAAATCTGGCATATTAGCAATCTGAGTGACTTGCTCATAAGTTCGAATTTCTTGAACAGTTAAAATATCGATGGCATAGTATTCTTCGCCCAACCAAAACGTTAAGTATTCATCTACTGGATCTTGTATTTCACTCTTCACATTTTTGTCCTTTATTTATCCATTCCAATAGCATTGATTTAACATTGATTAACTAATTCACCCACATTAAGGATCAATGATATTCGACCATCTCCCATGATAGTTGCCCCTGATACACAAGGAACTTTCCTAAAGTTCTTTTCTAAATTTTTCAATACTACTTGCTGCTGGCCAATAAGCCTATCTACAAATAAAGCGATAACCTTACTTTGATGCTCAAGTAAGACCATAATGCCTTCAGTTACTTTGGTGATGTCCGTTTTTATGTTAAAAAATTTGTGCAACATTAATACAGGAATATACTCTCCATGTACCTTCACCATCACAGATCCACCATTAAGCTCTTTTATATCAGCCTCTTCCGGTTGTAATGATTCCACGATATAGAGAAGCGGAATAATATAAACATGCTCCCCAACAGACACGGACATTCCCTCTAAAATAACAAGCGTCAGTGGCAAGCAAATTGACATGGTTGTGCCTTTGCCAAGCTCAGATGAAATTTCAACACGCCCCCCCATGTTAGTTATATTTCGTTTTACAACATCCATTCCAACGCCTCGCCCAGAAACATTGGTAACCACTTCTGCGGTTGAAAATCCAGCTGAAAAAATAAGTTGAAAAATATCAGCGTCAGTCATTTTATCGGGTAACTTCATACCATTTTTGCGTGCTTTTTCTAGAATTTTTTGCGCATCAATACCAGCGCCATTATCCTTAACATTAATCACCACATCACCACCGCGATATAATGCAGATAACTCTATCACCCCTTGCTCATTTTTATTATTTGCTAAACGCACAGCTGGCATTTCAATGCCATGATCTATGCTATTACGAATAAGATGCGTCAAAGGATCTGCTAATATTTCAATCACTCCTTTATCAATTTCTGTTTCCTCACCTTTAATGATTAATTTGATTTTTTTATTTAATTGTGTCGATAAATCACGAATAACACGAGGAAATCGTCCAAAAACCGTGCTAATTGGCATCATTCTCACTGACATAACTGAAGCTTGAAGATCTCGCGTGTTGCTTTCTAATTGATTTAACCTCTCGGAAAACATTGCATTATTTTCAAGCCCCAAATCAAGAGCTAATTTTTGAAGCATTGATTGGGTAATAATCAACTCACCGACCTGGTTAATAAGTAGATCTACTTTTTCAGTATTCACCCGAATAGAAGATGCAGCATCATTTTTCTTAACGCGTTTTTTAATAACTTTAGCTGGCGGTGGTGTTGCCTCTTTAGAGGCTGCTATGTTTTTTATTTTAACTGTAGATGTATTTTTATCTTCAGAGGCACTGGCAGGCTTTTTATGTGTGCTATCTTGCGTGTCTTGTGGGCAGATTTTGGCATACCACAAACTTATTTTTTCATCAAGCAAAGATGCATTAATGGGTTTTAATAAATAATCATCCATGCCTGCTTTCAGACAGTTTTCTTTTTCACCTTCTCCCGCCATTGCGGTCATTGCAATAATAGTAATATTAGTATGGATCTTGCCCGCTTTTCCAAGACGTATTTCCTTGGTTGCTTGATAACCATCCATGATAGGCATTTGACAATCTAATAAAATCAAATCAAAAGGCTCATCAAGTGACTCATTGAGTTTGTCTAATGTCTGCTGCCCATCTTCTGCAACATTAATTTTTTCAAAACCCAATTTTTTTAGGGTATGATTGGCAACCATTTGGTTAACTTTGCTGTCCTCAACAAGTAATACTTTAATTGTTGCTTTTTCAGCTGCTGTCAATTCAACTGCTTTGTTTATTTCTTTTTGAGCGCCCTCTTCCGCAATATTTGCTGAACACGCGGCGCTACTTTCATCTTCAGGATCAGCTGATAAACATTGTAATTGATCGCAAATTTCCGTTACTCGTGAAGCAGGTACAGGCTCCTCATCATCAAACTGATGTGCATCTTTTAATAATGCTAATAAATCTCGGGCAGCTAAAAAGGCGTCAATCATTGCTTTGGTTAATACTAATTCGTTCTTGCGCAGCCGATCAAGTAAGTTTTCAAGAATATGAGTAACTGATGAAATATCATCATAGCCAAAAATACTCGCCCCACCTTTAATTGAGTGAGCAGCACGAAAAATAGCATCCAACGTATCAAAGTTGACATCAGTTTCACTCATGTCAAGTAACAATGATTCCATTTCGTCAAGGTGTTCCGTCACCTCTTCAAAAAATATTTTACCAAACTGTTGAATGTTATCTGGCATACAAAATCTCTATTAATGTGTAATACAATATATACCCAAGTACCTAATGTTATGCCTTGCTTTAGCATTCAGGCTAACAACTAAATAAAGTATTTTAATGCTAACTCATATATATCGTTTGTTATAAAAAAAAACAGCCATTGTGAGACAAAATATCATTTTTTTATTGTTATTATTTATTAACGTGATCTACACTTAAATAACCTAAATTTTGGATAAGCACCACCGCCAAAATATGCGAGTTTTGCACCTACGATGCGTTAAATTAGCTGCGAATAATCAGCTGTTTTTTTGCATAATTTACCTCGGTGATCACAAAAACTTTAGCATTAAGTAATAAATACGAGTAATATATTTATAATGATATGCAAAAAGGCACATTACTCAAAATTGTAGTTAAATCATAAATCATGGAGCTAATAAATGCACACAGCTAAGATAAAAAAAGAGATCTCAAAAGCAATCTCAGCGCACGGTATGTGGAAAAATACATTGCGCAATGCCATTGAAACCGGAAAATCCTCATCTACCCCAGAAAAAGTACAACAAGATAACAACTGCTCTTTTGGAAAATGGCTACACACACGTATTGACCCTTCCATGAGAGAAAGTTCCATGTATAAGCAAATAGTAGAGACTCATAAAAAATTTCATATTCAAGCAGCCCTGATATTAACATTAGCATTAGCACGAAAAACAGAAGAAGCAACAGAGGGGATTAAATTAGGCAGTGAATTCTCAAAATCATCTTCACTATTAATATCTCAACTCAGTGAATGGGAGGAGTCACTGTAATTGCCAGCCCTGTTGTATAGCTTATACCCATGTGACCTCGAAATTCAATATCAGAGTAGCAAATTGGCGCGGAATTGCAGCCTTAAATTTAAGTATATTTATTATCTATAGAAATTTTATAACGATGCAAACTGGTCAAGGAGCCGCGACCTTCTGGCCCGAACCAGCTTTTTATATGCAAGAAGCTTGGCCTTGCGCTTAACGTTTGATGCTGGCTCGCCATTATATCGGTTGCGCCTTTATCATCGATCATCAAGAAAGCAGCTGACGTTAACTATGCAACAAAGCATTAAATTGATCTTTAGCTTATTAATTTCATTAATCATTAACGGCAAAGCTTACATTAATGCTTAATGAATTAGTCAATATGAAGACTCACCACTGAAAATTGCCGATCTCGCTAATGTCCCAGCCCAAAATAGCGATATTTATTGCTATGATCAGAATAGTTTACATCAAACTTTAGCATCTAAATTATACCCCTATTACTTTTAAATACTGCAGTGTCAGTTGTAGTTATCAACTCTATTTATTAAATTTTATTATCGCGATAGTGCTTGAAGGTGCATTTTGAGGTAATATGAATATATTATTTTGATTTTCTAGGCACTATAAAATAACTTACTTTGCGACAAATTAAAAATAATAAATATATATTTTAAACTAAAAAATTAGCTATAATATGACCTTTCTGAATTAAATTAAATTAAGTGAGCCACTTTTTGCTATGAGCGATTATTTTTTACTATTTATTGGCACTGTGCTCGTCAACAACTTTGTACTGGTTAAGTTCCTTGGTCTTTGCCCTTTTATGGGCGTATCGAGCAAAGTTGAATCTGCGATTGGAATGTCATTTGCTACAACTTTTGTACTAACCCTTAGTGCCGCTCTTTCATATATAGTAAACACTTACTTGCTTATACCACTGCATCTTCTATATTTACAAACGCTCAGTTTTATTTTAGTAATTGCTGTCGTTGTACAATTTACAGAAATGGTGATGCAAAAAACAAGCCCCACATTATATCGTTTACTCGGTATTTTCTTACCGCTTATTACGACAAATTGTGCCATTTTAGGTCTTGCTTTACTCAATATCACCGAAAAGCATAATTTTGTGGAATCCATTATTTATGGTTTTAGTGCAGGTGTCGGGTTTTCTTTAGTGCTTGTTTTATTTTCGTCTATGCGCGAACGTCTAAGCGCTTCCGATATTCCTCTTCCTTTTAAAGGCGCATCTATTGCTATGATAACAGCTGGTTTAATGTCACTTGCATTTATGGGCTTTACGGGCCTTATTAAATGATAATAAATGTTGTCATTGCAATCATTACCTTGGCTATTTTAGGCGCACTTTTCGGCATGTTGCTCGGATATTCTGCTATTCGCTTTAAAGTAAAAACCAATCCTATTGTCGAAGATTTAGATGCTTTATTACCCCAAACACAATGTGGACAATGTGGGTATCCTGGCTGTAAACCTTATGCCCAAGCCATGGCAAATGGCGAAAAAACTAATAAATGTGCGCCAGGTGGTGAAGCGGTTATGCTGCAACTTTCAGAAAGACTTGGAGTTGAGTCCGGAAAATTAGAAACCGCAGAAAAACCTAAGTTACTTGCCTTTATTCGAGAAGATCAATGTATTGGATGCACAAAATGTATTCAAGCGTGCCCAGTTGATGCTATTTTAGGCGCTACACGACAAATACACACAGTGATCAGTGATGAATGTACTGGTTGTGAACTCTGTGTCGCCCCTTGTCCTACTGACTGTATTGATATGATACCTATCGTATTAACAACGCAAAATTGGAATTGGCATATTAAGCAGATCCCTATAAAAACAGAGTTTAAAAAATAGCATGACAGAGCAAAATAGTTTACTAAGCGATAAGTTACTCGAAACAATTTCAATGGGAAAACTTTGGCACTTCCATGGTGGAGTGCAACCGATTGAAAATAAAGAACAAAGTAGTAAACAGCCAATTCATGATGCTGGTATTTCACCTTATCTAACCTTTAGTATTGAACATAAAGGGCATATTGCAGAGTGCCTTGTTAATATCGGTGACACGGTTTTAAAGGGGCAAGCATTAACAAAAGCCACTAGTGAGATGGTTGTTCAACACGCAAGTAGTTCAGGTAAAGTCATCGCTATTGAACCTCGCACTGATCTGCATCCCTCCGGATTACCGGTTATATCCGTTGTCATTGAAACAGATGGAGCTGACCGTGCAATTAATTACCAAGAAACTAAAAATTATTTAGAAAAATCAGCTCACTGTATTATTAATGAAACCCAAAATTCTGGGATCGCAGGCTTGGGAGGGGCTGGTTTTCCAACACACACGAAACTCAGTCAAGCCACAAATATTAGGCTATTGATTATAAATGGCGTAGAGTGTGAACCTTATATTACCTCGGATGATCGCTTAATGCAGGAACATGCGCAAGAAATAATCCAAGGTATTGGTATTGCTGAGCATGTGCTTGCCCCTAAATTGACCGTTATTGCTATTGAAGATAACAAGCAAAATGCTATTAAGGCATTGCAAAACGCGACAAAAAAATTATCACGTAGCGATATTATTATTCGCTGTATTCCGACAATTTACCCCTCTGGTAGTGCAAAGCAACTTATTAAAATACTCACTGGAAAAGAAACCCCCATTGGTAAGCATGCGAACGCGCTTGGTATTGTCATGCTTAATACAGGTACAATTTTTGCCCTAAAAGAAGCAATTATTGAAGGGAAACCGCTCACCTCGCGTATTGTCACCTTAACTGGAAATGCATTTAAAAAGAAAGGAAATGTAAAGGTTCGCCTTGGCACACCCATTCAATATTTACTCGATAAATATGGACGAAACATTCAGGACGCGCAAAAGGTAATTATTGGCGGACCCATGATGGGCTTTACCTTGCAACATGCTGATATTCCAGTTACCAAAATATGTAACTGCATTTTAGCTCCAACAGCATCTGAAATGCCAGCAAAACCACTGGAAATGCCTTGCATACGCTGCAGCGACTGTGCTCAAGCTTGTCCTGAAAATCTACTGCCACAACAATTACTTTGGTATTCACAAAGTAAAGATCACGACAAACTTGATGAATACAACCTTTCGGCGTGCATTGAATGCGGTGTTTGTGCTTATGTATGCCCAAGTAGCATTCCTCTAGTGGAATATTACCGTATTGCCAAATCAGAAATATGGATGGCAAAACAAGAAACTCAAAAAATAGAAATAGCCAGACTACGTTATGAGCAGAGAGAAGTGCGCTTAGCACAAGCTAAATTAGAGCGCCAAGCTAAACATAAAGAAGCTGCAGAAAAACGCAAACAACAACTTAAAGATACAAATGCAGGTAGCGATTTAGTCGCCGATGCACTTGAGAGAGCGAAAACAAAAAAAGCCCAGACAGCCCAAAATGATGCGATAAATCCAGTATCAACAGCACCTGACCCACGTAAAGCTGCCATTGCCGCCGCGATAGCCAGAGCAAAAGCGAAAAAACAACAAATGGACAAGGATTAACTCATGGCATTTATCAATTTAAGCTCTCCATACCAACGCATAAAACGCAGCACAAGCCAGATAATGTTTCTTGTAATACTGTGTTTAGTGCCAGCTATTATTTTACAAACCTATTTTTTTGGTATTGGCAATTTGGTGCAAATAATACTTGCAGTTTTCACCGCACTCGCAGCTGAAGCGACCATATTAAAGCTCCGTAACCGCCCTATCATTAATACTTTAAAAGATGGAAGCGCCATTTTAACTGCCATATTAATTGCAATTTCAATTCCTTCACTTTCGCCTTGGTGGGTAGTTACCATTGGCACGCTCTTCGCTATTATTTTTGTTAAACAACTCTATGGTGGATTAGGACAAAATATATTTAATCCTGCGATGGCAGCTTATGTTTTATTATTGGTTTCATTCCCTGTGCCAATGACGTCATGGAACCCGACTAATCATTTGTTGCCTTTTACTGTTGATATTATCGATCAAGTGCAACTAATTTTTACAGGATTTACTAAAGCTGGTCACTCACTGAGCCAACTTGCGATTAATATTGATGGACTCACGCTGGCGACTCCATTAAATACACTGCAAAATGGATTACATGCAGGCCATACTCTCGCAGAAATTGCCAAAAGCCCTAGGGGGATAAATGATTCTGGATTTTCCATAGCATTAATTAACATTGCTTACTGCTTAGGAGGTTGTATTTTGCTCTTTAAACGGGTGATCCATTGGCACATACCCATTGCATTTCTAACAAGCATCACGCTCTTTTCATTTATTAGCTTTGCCTATGATCCTCATCTTATTGCGTCTCCTATTTTCCAGCTATTTTCTGGTGCAACAATGATTGGTGCATTTTTCATCGTAAGCGATCCGGTCACTGCATCAACAACCCCTAAAGGACGATTTTACTACGCGATATTAATAGCGTTTTTCGTGATCCTTATTCGTAATGTTGGCGGCTATCCAGATGCCCTAGCTTTTGCGGTGTTGCTCGGAAATATGTGTGTGCCACTTATCGATTATTACACAAAACCACCTGTTTATGGGAGTCTTTAGCCATGTTAAAAAGCATTACTCGAAATGGACTTTTACTCGCAGCGTTTGCCATAATATGTACTGGGGCAATTGCTATTGTTAATTTAATGACTAAACCTCTCATTGCAGAGCAACAACAAAAAGCATTATTAAAAACAGTAGATAAAATAATTCCTAAAGACAGTTACGACAATGATTTGTTCGCAAGCTGCTTTAGAGTTGAAAATGATCATTTACTGGGTAAAAACAGACAACAAAGAGTGTTTCTGGCAAAAAAACAAGGTAAAAATGTGGCTTTAATCATTGAAGCTAGTACCTTTAACGGATATTCTGGGGAAATCAAACTTGCTATTGGGATTTTAAAAAATGGCACTATTGCAGGCGTCCGCGTTTTAAAGCAAACTGAAACGCCAGGACTTGGCGATAAAATCCTTGCTAGCAAAACAAATTGGATATTAGCATTTAAAGGTAAGTCATATCAAAAAACGCAGAGTAATCGCTGGAATGTGAAAAAAAATGGCGGAGAGTTCGATGCATTTACAGGTGCCACCATCACACCAAGAGCTGTTACTTACGCAATAAGGGACGCTCTTATTTATGTTAAAAAGCATAAAGCGTTTCTTTTTAATCACCCTCCTACATGCGGGGCAAACTAATGGCGCATTCAAATAAAAATACAACCAGCATCAAACAGCCCGATGGACAAAATGAATTAAACAATGAGCCTCAGCAATCAATATATAAAGAATTAATGAGGCAAGGCTTATGGAAAAATAACCCAGGTGTTGTACAACTACTTGGTTTATGCCCGTTATTAGCTGTTACCAACACAGCAACAAATGCCCTTGGTCTCGGCATTGCAACAACTGCGGTCTTAGTCGCGTCAAATACAGTTATTTCTCTACTTCGCCACACTATACCAAAAACGATGCGTATTCCTATTTTTGTTATGATCATTGCATCACTTGTGACTTGCGTGCAATTATTAATGAATGCTTATACTTATGAAGTTTATCTTTCTCTGGGTATTTTTATTCCTCTTATTGTAACAAATTGCAATATTATTGGTCGTGCCGAGGCATTTGCTTCTAAAAATGAAGTGCAACATGCTGCATTTGATGGCTTAATGATGGGACTTGGTTTTAGTGGTGTATTAATGATCTTAGGTGCAACACGAGAAGTGCTTGCACAAGGCACTCTTTTTGACGGTATTCAAACGCTGCTTGGTGGGTGGTCTGCATTTTTAACCGTCCATATTTACCACTCTGATACCAGCTTTTTACTTGCAGCATTACCACCTGGGGCATTTATCATTATGGGCCTTATCATTGCAATTAAAAATACCATTGACGAAAAAATAGATACTGAGAATGAATAAAGAAAAACGCATTAAAATCTTATCGCGATTAAGAGATAACAATCCTAAACCAGAAACAGAGTTAAATTTTAACTCCCCTTTTGAATTACTAATTGCCGTGATCCTTTCAGCGCAAGCAACCGATGTCGGTGTAAACAAAGCAACCGATAAACTCTACCCTATTGCAAATACACCACAAGCGCTAGCTCATCTCGGTGTTGATGGCTTGAAGTCTTACATTAAAACGATTGGTTTGTTTAATACCAAAGCTGCAAATGTAATTAAGACTTGTCAGATCCTCATTAATTTGCACGCAGGCGAAGTGCCTGAAAATAGAGAGGCATTAGAGGCTTTACCAGGCGTTGGTCGTAAAACAGCAAATGTAGTACTAAATACCGCTTTTGGCTGGCCGACAATAGCAGTTGACACACATATTTTCCGCGTTGCAAACCGCACCAAACTAGCAATGGGCAAGAATGTTGATCAAGTTGAACAAAAGTTATTAAAAGTCGTGCCACAGGAATTTAAAGTAGATGTACATCACTGGCTAATATTACATGGGCGCTACACTTGCATCGCAAGAAAACCACGCTGCGGATCATGTTTAATAGAAGATCTGTGCGAGTTTAAAGAAAAAACAGAATGAGTTATTTATCCAGCCATGTGATTAGCTTTTTATTTAATTCATCGACATCAATTGGTTTGCTGAGGTAGTCACTCATCCCAGACTCAAGGCATTTCTCTTTATCGCCCTGCATTGCATTTGCCGTCATTGCAATAATAGCAATAGAGGTAAAATCTTCCCCAACCTGTGCAGATCTAATTGCCTTTGTTGTTTGATAACCGTCTAAATTTGGCATTTGACAGTCCATTAATATAACATCAAACGGATCATCGCTATCACATGTTTTAAGAATTTCTAATGCGATAAGCCCATCAGCAGCAACCACTACATTTTCAAACCCTAGTTTTTTCAATGTAAACGTTGCCACCATTTGATTCACTTTGTTATCCTCAACGAGTAAGATCTTAGCATTTACGTTTTTAGGCTCTCCATCGTCAACATCTGCGGTTTGAGTGGGCGGCAAAACGGCAGGCCCGGTCTCTATTATTTTCAAATAGTCAGCCGTTATTATTGGCTGAGAGCTATCTTCATGATGACTATAAATAATTTGTAGCGTTTTCAATAGATCCGTTGGTGTTGTCGGTTTAGGGAAGTAAGCATCGAATTCGACACTGGTAAATTCCTCCGTCATTTTTTCAGTATCAAGTGAGGTCATCATCACTAATTTAATATCTTTAAAATTAATATTTTTACGCAAATTTTGTCCGAGCGTAATACCATCCATTCCAGGCATTTGCATATCAAGAATAACAATATCAAAGTTCCTATCAACACTTTCAATATTTTCCTGACACTTAATCAGCGCCTCATCACCACTATCTACATCAGTTACGCTCACTCCCCATTTTTCTAATTGCGAGCGTAAAACTTCACAGTTAACCGGATTATCATCCACAATAAGTACATTAAACTGACTGACATCTGATATTGAAAATATTTTTTTCTCTTGTAAAGATTTTTCTAATAATGCAGTAAAAGTAAAACAACTTCCTTCGCCAATTTTACTCACAACGGTCAATTCGCCATGCATCATTTCAACCAAGTTTTTACAAATAGCAAGTCCAAGCCCTGTTCCACCATATTCGCGTGTGGTTGATGCATCGACTTGGGTAAATTTATCAAATAATGTTTTAACTTTATCCTCTGGAATGCCGATCCCTGAATCTTCAATTACACACGTTAAGCACAATTCATCATCTACAGCCGTCTCTTCTAGTTTAACAGTGACCCTAATTTGACCTTCGCTGGTAAATTTAATGGCATTGCTGATAAGGTTGGTAGTCATTTGACGCAATCTACCAGGATCACCTTTTGCCATTGAATTATCAATACCAGTAAGATCAAGGATCACTTCAACCCCTTTTTGATGCGCAGGTAAAGAAATCGAGGTAATAAGATTTTCAAATGCATCGCATACATCAAAATCGATATATTCAAGCTCAAGTTTTCCAGCTTCTATTTTAGAAAAGTCTAAAATATCATTAATAATAACTAATAATGATTCAGCACTGGTTTTAGCAATAGTGGCTTTATGGACTTGATCTTTGTCTAATTGCCCATCAAGTAATAAATTAAGCATCCCGAGTACACCGTTCATTGGTGTACGAATTTCATGGCTCATACTCGCCAAAAACTCACTTTTTAACTTATTGTTTTGCTCTGCTAATTGCATCGCATTTTCTAAAATATTATTTGCGCGATTACGTAAAATTTCGTTGGTGAAAATCATCCCTATTTCTTCAAGCAAGGATAGTTGAAATTTATTTGTTTTTTGCTTCGCAGGACAACTAAAAAAGATAACACCAACCATGTCTTTGAAAGAATTTGTTTTGCTATTAACATTATTGATAAGCGGCACGATATAATGCCCATGAGCCTCATATTCGTCCATGGTGTGATCGCACAGTGGTACATGGATAACTTTTCCTGCGCAAATAATTTGCTGATATTGGATACTAAAATGCTCTTCCCAATCATTTATTATCGCAGTGTTCCCACCTACAGAGATGAGTTCACTAAACAAATTATCCTCACCATCAAAAGTATACAGGCTAGCATATTTTTTAAGCTGTAAGTTAGGCAAGGTAATAACAAGCGTCAAAGCATTTTTTAAGAGCTCTTTGATATTCTCTGCACCTGCTAAACCTTGAGTGAGTGCAAGCTTAATTTCTGAAATTTGAAATTGTTCTTGTTGGATTTGTTCATTGCGTTTTTGTTTTGTAATATCTGTGCAGATATAAATATAACTTTGGATATTACCATCTTCGCCAAGAAAGGGAACGGCTGTCGTTTTTACCCAAAATAACTGCCCATTTTCTGCTTTATTACAAATGTCTCCGTGCCAAGTTTTCCCTGATTTGATTCTTTTACTACGAGAATGAAAAAATTCATTGCTATGCATCTCGGATCTTAACATTTCATGCTTATTTCCAAGCAACTCTTCTCTGCTATAACCTGAAATACTGCAAAAATTATTATTCACAAAGTTGATTACGCCATTAGGATCCGTCACTGATACGATAGAGTGTTGATCTAGTGCGAATTTTTGAGACGATAAATTTCTGAGCGCATCCTTTGTTTTTTTATTACTTTTTTCAATTTCTAATGAACTTTGATCTCGCTTTTCAACCATATCATTAAAGGCATCTGCTAATAATTTAATTTCATCTTCATATTGTATTTCAACCTTTGTCGAGCCACCTTGAGCAAAATCAATTGTCGCGTCAACTAAACGCCTCAAAGGCGATGTTATTTTTCTGGTTTGGTAAAATGCAATTAATAACACTGAAAATATTGTAATGATCATTATAATAATAAAGTCGTGTTTAATCTCTTCTCTGGTTGCAAAAACGTCTTTAGCCGTTACTTCTCCGATTAATAACCATTGAACACCAAGCAAGCTAACATTTTCACGAACACCAATAACCAACTTACCTGCTGGATTGATATATTCTATCACTGTCTTTGATTGTAATTCATCTTCATCTTCATCTTCATAGCCATGAGCAGCTTTAAGAGCCAACTCTTTTTTCCATAATTTGTATGGCTTTGTATCAATTTTCTTGTTTAAAACCCCACTGATATCCCCAGAAATTGGCGTTCTCAATAGACCATCTGTGCCAACAAAGTAATTGTCTTGCGTTAAAAATTCTCCCTCTCCTTTCTTCATGTTGTTAAAAATTTTATCAAAGCTAACTTGAACCACCACAATACCGATAGTGTCACCATTTTTACTAACTAATGGCGCACTGAAAAAACCAAATAAATTATTATGGGAAGGTGCATATCTTTCTAGATCTGAAAATGTAACCTTTCCAGTTTTTAATGTTTTTGCAACAGCCGCTGCCATTTTGGTTGTAGATAACTGTGAAGTAAATAAATTTAAGCCAAGATCATCCTCCTTCACCACTGAATATAATAAATTTCCTTGTAAATCAAATAATAATACATCGTAAACATAATCATAAGATCGCGTATAGCTGACAAGATCCTGTTGCATATTGTCAACATCGACTAGCCAAGAATAACTTTTTACAAACTTAGGCAAACTTAACCCACTGTTTTTCCAACCTTTTTTTAACTTCTGCAATAATGCGACACTATTTTCTAAATTAGCATGCATTGAAATATCTGTAAGACGATATAAAAACCAGTTTTCAAGAAACGTCTCTTTTGACTCCGCACCTTGGTAGAGATGTTCAAGCGCAGTTCTTGTTAGCTCTTTAGTCATCAATGAAATTTGCATAAAACCAACAAATAACAATGGAATGATGGATAAACTTAAAAACCAAAATATTAAACGTTTAAACAATGATTTTTTTATTTTTGTTGGGTTCATTTTACTCAATACCTATCATCTTCCGATTAAAGCGCTGGTCAGCAAAAGCATCAATGTCGATACTTTCATGTAAAATTTTACCATCAACTGCGTAGTCCATAATTTGTTTCAGCCCTGCTTTTTCAATATCTAAATTTTTATAATTAATCACATTAAGCTTGGGATCCAAACTTGCAATAATGGCATCTGAGGTATGCGTTGGGATATATTTTCGTACAATTGCTACTATTTCATCAAGTTCAGCACCGCCTGCATTTCTTGCTTTTTCAATGTCTTCGCCACCAATTTTAATGTATTCCATGACTTCTTGCATCGCTTTATATTTGGTATTAATTGCATTGTCAGATCCAATAGCTATGCACTCAATATGTCCATTTGGCCATTTCATTACATCTTTTGAATACCATGCTATTTTGCCAAAACCTTCTGTTTCAACGACATCCGCCCATGGCAAAGATTGTTCAAATGCAGCAGGTATGGCACGCGCGCTTTGCCCCTTTATAAATGCAGGCGCTTTTGGCGGTGCAACAGAAATGGCTTGAACAGCTGCTCGATTATCCTTGTCAATTGAAAATGCGAGGTTATTTTCTTTTAAATAGCGATAAAGCACTACACTATGCGTTGATAAAATATGCGGGACGCCTACTCTAATGGATTCATTACGATCTTCGTGAATATTTCTCATAGCATCAGCCAACTCAGCAGTTGGTTTTCGATCAATGCGATTTTTAGACAAAGTAATTTCTTTTATGATAAATTTATTAATCGCAAGCGCATTGCCATCCCTATGCATCAAACCAATCCACTTGAAATTTGCTTTTTCTTGATACATACTCATGGCAAGGGGGCTCATAACAAATGCCATATCTGCACTACCCTCTTGGAAGTAAGCACGTAAAAAATCCCAATTTTTCATCTGCATAATTTTAAAATCTGCATATTTCATTTCGCTGCGGTAACGATCATAAGCAACCAGTGCCGCATAGTGATCGGCAAGCGGAATATAAAGCGCTTTGATGGTTTGTTTTTTAATTTTTTCGGTTGCATTGACACTAACAGAAAATATCAGAATAAAAAACAGTGATATTTTTAATAAATGTGAGCTTAAAAAATTTAAAATTTTCATCTGTTATTCCTTAATTTTACTAGAGTTTACTCTATTGATAAAACAATGTTATCTAGCCAAAAAATGCCAGTATCGCTTATTTAGAGTCTCGTTTTAGTATACGAGCTAGCTACTAGACTAAATAAAGTATATTAAATGCTTAATAAATATCATGACTCTGTAATATTAAGATTAGAGCAAATTTTAAAATTTTCATTATTAATGATCACAATTTATAATATTCAAGCAAATTTATAGCCAAGTAACTATCACACTGTAATGTCAGCCACGAACTCGATAATCAAATTAAGGCTCGACAGAAAATAATTGTTACTCCCTTCTGGTTGTTGCAACCAAAAGCTATTTTTAAGCTTAGCACCTCGCAAGGCAAAGCAACTTGAGGTATGGTAGCAATAGATACTAAATTCTAATAAACGAAACATTTTACAAACTCGTGATACCTATACAGGGACTCTTTATATGAAACGCTACTTTTTTATTTTTTTCATACTAACCTCTTTGCAAAGCTGCAGTGCAAATACCCAAAACAATCAAACAACAATACTAGACAACGTTTTAAACACCAAAATCCTCAGAGTTGGCACGACGGCTGACTATAAACCCTTCACCTATTTAAATCAGTCTCGATATGAGGGGATTGATATTGAGCTTGCCAAAGATTTAGCAAAAAGCCTCAATGCAAAAGTGAAATTCGTTAAAACAAGCTGGCCAACCATGAAGCAAGATCTCCAAGCAAACAAATTTGATATCGCAATGGGCGGTATTTCAAAAAAACTTAGCAAGCAACAAATTGGGCTATTTTCAATCGGTTATTATACAAGTGGCAAAACGCCGATTGCTCGCTGTAAAGATCGAGATAAATACAAAAGTCTTCGCCAAATCAATAGAGCAAATGTAAAAGTCATTGTAAATCCTGGGGGCACAAATCAAAAATTTGTAAACAAATATGTTAAATCTGCACATATCATCGTCTACAATGACAACAAAACAATATTTAAGCAAATCGAGGAACGAAAAGCGGATGTCATGATCACCGATGCAATTGAAGTACAACTGCAAAGCAAACTTATTCCAACGCTATGCCCAACAATGCCAGGAAAAACGTTTAATAAATACCAAAAAGCCTATCTCATGCCTAGAGATTTGATTTGGAAAGAGTATGTTAATGCGTGGTTGGAAAAACGCATGCTAGATGGCACAGTCAAAAAACTGTTTGCGAAATATCAATAAGTGGATACCCATGTTACTTCGGTGGTTTTGCACTTAGACTTGGAACTCAAAGCTCTATTATTGCAATGAAAACAGTTAAAAAGTACAAACAGGAGCTTATCGAAGCCCAATAAGTTTTTACTTGTATTCTTTAACCACCTTGCCATAGAACGTTGCAATAACGGCGGTTTATACCCATGCTTGATAAAATGCAACGTCGCCGCGAACTCGATAATCAGAGTAAGGAGCAGCATGAGGTAATGGTCACGTACGCATCGAATGTTGCAACGCAAGGCTGCTACCGATCATGTAAAAACCGAGTTAGCGCACCAACCTTTAAGGCTCCTTGCACCAATTTGCATCGTTATAAAATATCCCACGATAATAACTATACTTCAATTTTAGGCATCAAATATCGGCACAATTTGCCTTGCTGATTTTGCATTTCGATCGTCACATGGGTATAAACCCAATTAAATTACCGAAACGAACATAGAGTTAGCAATAGGAATAAATCCATTTACTCTAAATGGTATTTGATGGAAACGATCGACATTAATAGCCGTAATGATTGGTGTTTTTAATCGAACTCCTCCAAAAGTTTGTAATTTAATGTATTTAACATTATTTGAAGGTGTAATTACACATTGTTCATTTTGCAATGTTAATCGATAACTGATAGTTGCAGGCTCTCCAGCATCAAATCTTATATCAATTGCTGGGCCAATGATATTTGTATCACTTAGTTTGACAGCCCCTGTGTACTGAAACATCAATTTCAATTCGTGGACAAGAGTAACTGTATTTGAATATTTATCATTTCTAGATTGCCATTGTGCTAAATTGGCTATGAAATACATTTCTATTACATCTGCACCATCTGAAAAATGTTCCATCAGATATCTACACCCAACCAAAATTTCTTCTGCCGTTACTGTGTTAGAAAAATGGGCTGCAAGTAGATTTCTGTTACTTAAATTGCAAAATACTCCTCCACAAACTCTAAGCCCGCGAACAATAATAGAATTAGGATCCATACCAATGTATTCTTCATCTAAACAGATCAATGCAAGATCCTGGCAAATTATGAGCAAGTTTACTTACTATTTAACATGACTTATTAATAGTCAAGTAATATTTTAGTTTGATTGAAATTAAAACGTCCCTCATTCTTAAAATTGACTATTGAGTTAAGCCCATAACGAGCCTGTTAGATCACTCATTTTTAAATTTTATTTGCACAAATATTATATACCCATGTAACGATCGAAATGCAAAATCAGCAAGGCAAATTGCGCCGATATGCCTAGCCTAAAATTAAAGGGAAGTTATTATCGATAGATATTTTACAACGATGCAAACTTAAACAAGGAGCCTTGCCAGTTGGTGCGCTAACTAGGTTTTCATCGGAAAGAAAGCAGGCCAGAGCTTAACATTTGAGGCGGGGTCCCCATTACATCGGTTGCGCCTTATCTCTGATCATTGAGTTCGCAGCAAGCGTTGCATTTTGATCGTCGCATGGGTATATATTTCACCTTGCTAGCACATGAGGAGCATTGATAGCAACAAGGTAATACCAGTGCTTGTATTACCACCTTTACGAAAATAAATTTTAATGCAGCTTGAGTCTTGGCCGAAGTATACGATTTATCCGTTCAATAATGGCTATCAGTATAGTTCTAAAATAACCATGTAAAGCAACTTGATGCATTCTATACAAAGAGACATAGACAATACGAGCAAGGCGACCTTCTACTTTCATTGAGCCTTTTGTAAGGTTACCCATTAAATTGCCGACAGTAGTGTAACTACTCAACGAAACCAACGAGCCGTAATCCATATATTTATAATTTTTGAGAGGTTTACCTTTTAACATTGCTAAAATATTTTTTGCAACTAATGATGACATTTGATGCGCCGCTTGCGCACGAGGAGGTACAAAACCTCCACTTTCAAGCGGACAGCTCGCACAATCACCCATTGCAAAAATATTATCATCACGCGTTGTTTGCAATGTTTGCTTTACAATCAGTTGATGAATACGATTAGTTTCTAACCTGCCAATATTTTCTAAAAAGTCAGGTGCTTTAATGCCTGCCGACCAAACCATTAAATCGGCTTTAATAATGTCACCACTTTTCGTTACCAGTCCAGTTTCATTCGCTTCAACAACCATTGTATTCGTTAAAATATCAACGCCAAGTTTCATTAATTCTCGATATACAGACGTGGAAATTTTATCTAGTAATGCGGGCAAGATCTTTGGACCGGCTTCCACGATGGTAACTTTTAAATCGTGTGGTTTCATATCATCAAATCCATAACTCGATATTTGATCTAATGAGTTATAAAGTTCAGCCGAAAGCTCAACGCCAGTCGCCCCTCCTCCAACAATAGCAATGTTAACATGCTTTGTTTCATGGGTACCAAGCTGTAAAAATTTATTAAGCATCAAAGAGTGAAATTTATTAGCCTGATCAGGGCTATCTAAGAAGATACAATTCTCACGTACCCCTTTTGTATTAAAATCATTGCTTACGCTTCCGAGCGCCATCACCAAAATATCATAGTGTAATTCGCATTCAGGCAAAACAACAGTGCCATTAATATCACAAAATTTGGCAAGTTTAACCAATGTATTTTCACGATCAATATCAGCAAGCTCACCGAGAGTGAAAATAAAACCGTGATTTTTGGCATGGGCACGATAACTTATTGCATCAATACCATCATCAAGCGACCCTGCCGCTACTTCATGTAATAAAGGCTTCCATAAATGCGTTCGGTTTTTATCAACCAAAATTATTTCTGCTTTCTTGTTTCTGCCTAATTTATGTCCAAGCTCTGTTGCAAGCTCTAAACCACCAGCCCCACCACCGACAATTATAATTTTTTTCATGTTACCCTCTAATGTTTTCAACTCGATATTTAGCTATATATTCATGTGACTTAATAATAAAAAGACATGGATACAAGTTAATTGTTATTATTACACCAATTATTATTATACCAATTATTATTATACCAATTATTATTACACGTGCAATGTTAAGGACAAATGCGTCTTAAATTCAATAATAAAAGGTATTATTTTGATGAATAGGAAAATCGTAAGTTCAGTATACACTAATCATCTTTCTGTCTCAATACGTATAAATTAATAAATAATGTGAATAATAGCTTTCAAAGTTAAAATAACAACTTTTTACTCTTAATAAAAGTTGCATGAACCACGACCAATCGAGTTACCGCTTAATGTTGCCAATTATTTGTTTACCTAAGTTAAAGCGCAATACAGGTCAGCAGTAAATCCTTAAAATGCAACGTCTGCCGCATTTGATGAGCAAATTAAGGCGCAATATTTAACCTAACCACAATTATAAATATCAATAGTTTATCATTATAGATGTTAATAATTTTTTATTGCCATAAACTAAAAAATACTAATTCTGTTCTGGTTGCGCACTATGGTATTGGTTGAGTGTAAGCTTATTTTTCACTTTGAAAAAACATCTGCTTATGTTATATTGCAAGCCTAAAAATGGTTAAACAACTTAGCTTGATTGTGATTTTTTTATCTTATCTTTTATTTAATGTTTTAAATACATAATTTTAAAGTACATTTAAAGGACAAAAAGTTAGCTTTTACGACTGTTTTTATATTTTCAGCCAACATTTTATGCCACGTTACAACCCATAGAAGAGATACATAATGAAGACAATTATAATAGGTTGCGGGGCTACGATGGAAAAAGGATTTGGAGGGACTGCCAAATTCTCTGGAGATAATTGGTATCCTCATGCATTACATACTCATACTCATTGTACGACAGTTGATATCAACCCTACGTGCAGTCCATCGATAGTATTGAATTTCACAACGCCTAATCGCGCAGAGCTCGTCCGTAAAATAGGTAATGAAAAATTTGATCTTATCGTACTAGAAAACTTACCATTGTTTCTTCTTTATAAAAATACCCTTAACACAATCGTTACAAACAGCAATTATATTCTGAGTGAAATAGGCCACATTTTCATACCTATGGTACTCGATACCGATATTGAACGGCTAGAAAAAGCTTTTTCAATCTATGGTTTCAGACTCATTCGCAAAAGTAATGATTTATCATTGATTTATCCTATCATTACAGCATTTACTGGCAGATATGCTGATGAGTATATGATGATGAATAATCTTAAGTTAATGATGTTATTAAAGCCAAATTCAGCAAACAAAAAATATCTTTTATTTAAGCGCTAAACATACCAAGGCGACTTAAAAGTCAACCGTTATATGATGTGTAAATAACCAGAGTAAGGTGCAACTGATGTAATGGTTACTACCTATGGTATTGGTTGAGTGTAAGCTTATTTTTCACTTTGAAAAAACATCTGCTTATGTTATATTGCGAGCCTAAAAATAGTTAAACAACTTAGCTTGATTGTGATTTTTTTATCTTATCTTTTATTTAATGTTTTAAATACATAATTTTAAAGGACATTTAAAGGACAAAAAGTTAGCTTTTACGACTGTTTTTATATTTTCAGCCAACATTTTATGCCACGTTACAACCCATATAGGACATACATAATGAACACAATTATAATAGGTTGCGGGGCTACGATGGAAAACGGGTTTGGAGGTCCTGTCAAATGCGAACGAGACCAATTCGATAAATCTGGTTGCTATCCTCATGCATTACATACTCACCATAATTGTACAACAGTTGATATAAACCCTGCGTGCAGTCCATCGATAGTATTGAATTTCGCAACGCCTGATCGCTCAGAACTCGTCCGTAAAATAGGTAATGAAAAATTTGATCTTATCGTACTAGAATTCCTACCAAACCGTTTTTATCATACACCTGAATATTGCAGCGATATCATTACCAACTGCAGTTATATCTTAACAGCAACAGGTAAGGTTTTTATACCTTTTCTACGCAATGTAAATGCTGTGCTGCCAAAAACAATTTTTTCTTTTTTTGGTTATAAACTCATTCACGAAAGTACTGATTACTCACTAATTTACCCTATCGTTTCAGCAATTGCTGGTAAATATGCTGATGAGTATATGATGACATATAAGTATCATACGTCGCTGTGCGCAAGCGACAATACACCAGCGCATTTTTTTGTATTTAAGCGTTAGCATAACATTTTTAAGAACCAAAAAGTTACCAGCCATAGATGCGATCCATAGAAGAGATACATAATGAACACAATTATAATAGGTTGCGGGGCTACGATCGAAAACGGGTATGGAGGTCCTGTCAAATGCGAACGAGACCAATTCTATAAATTTGGTTGCTATCCTCATGCATTACATACTCACCATAATTGTACAACAGTTGATATAAACCCTACGTGCAGTCCATCGATAGTATTAGATTTCGCAACGCCTGATCGCGCAGAGCTCGTCCGTAAAATAGGTAATAAAAAATTTGATCTTATCGTACTAGAAGCCCTACCAGACTATTTTTTTTATACACCTGACAATTGCATGAATATCATTGCCAACTGCAATTATATCTTAACAGCAACAGGTAAGGTTTTTATACCTTTACTACGCGATGAAGATGCTGAGATGCCAAAAACAATTTTTTCTCACTTTGGCTATAAACTCATTCACGAAAGTGCTGATTACTCACTAATTTATCCTATCGTATCAGCAATTGCTGGGAAATATTCTGCTGAGTATATGATGATATATAAGTATGATGCGTCGCTGTACTCAAGCGACAATACACCCATACATTATTTTGTATTTAAGCGTTAACATAACATTTTAAAGAGCAACAAAGTTGCGGCCCATAGAAGAGATACATAATGAACACAATTATAATAGGTTGCGGGGCTACGATGGAAAACGGGTTTGGGGGGCCTATCAGATACAAAAGAGGCCAATTCGATGGGCATGGTTGCTATCCTCATGCATTACATACTCATCATAATTGTACAACAGTTGATATAAACCCTGCGTGCAGTCCATCGATAGTATTGAATTTCGCAACGCCTGATCGCGCAGAGCTCGTCCGTAAAATAGGTAATAAAAAATTTGATCTTATAGTACTAGAAGCCCTACCAAACTATTTTTTTTATACACCTGACAATTGCAGTAATATCATTGCCAACTGCAATTATATCTTAACAGCAACAGGTAAGGTTTTTATACCTTTACTACGCGATGTAAATGCTGAGATGCTAAAAATAATTTTTTATCGCTTTGGCTATAAACTCATTCACGAAAGTACTGATTACTCGCTAATTTATCCTATCGTATCAGCAGTTGCTGGGAAATATTTTGATGAGTATCTGATGAAGAATAAGAATCAGGTGTTGCGGTTCACAAACATCGATATGCCCGTGCATTATTTTTTATTTAAGCGTTAGCATAACATTTTTAAGAACCAAAAAGTTACCAGCCATAGATGCGAGACATAGAGGATATACATAATGAAGACAATTATAATAGGTTGTGGGGCTACAATGGAAAACGGGTTTGGGGGGCCTGTCAGATACGATGGATACGAATATGATGAATCTGGTTGGTATGCTCATGCATTACATACTCATGCTCATTGTACGACAGTTGATATAAACCCTGCGTGCAGTCCATCAATAGTATTGGATTTCGCAACGCCTGATCGCGCAGAGCTCGTCCGTAAAATAGGTAATGAAAAATTTGATCTTATCGTACTAGAATTCCTACCAAACCGTTTTTATCATACACCTGAATATTGCAGCGATATCATTACCAACTGCAGTTATATCTTAACAGCAACAGGTAAGGTTTTTATACCTTTTCTACGCAATGTAAATGCTGTGCTGCCAAAAACAATTTTTTCTTTTTTTGGTTATAAACTCATTCACGAAAGTACTGATTACTCACTAATTTACCCTATCGTTTCAGCAATTGCTGGTAAATATGCTGATGAGTATATGATGACATATAAGTATCATACGTCGCTGTGCGCAAGCGACAATACACCAGCGCATTTTTTTGTATTTAAGCGTTAGCATAACATTTTTAAGAACCAAAAAGTTACCAGCCATAGATGCGATCCATAGAAGAGATACATAATGAACACAATTATAATAGGTTGCGGGGCTACGATCGAAAACGGGTATGGAGGTCCTGTCAAATGCGAACGAGACCAATTCTATAAATTTGGTTGCTATCCTCATGCATTACATACTCACCATAATTGTACAACAGTTGATATAAACCCTACGTGCAGTCCATCGATAGTATTAGATTTCGCAACGCCTGATCGCGCAGAGCTCGTCCGTAAAATAGGTAATAAAAAATTTGATCTTATCGTACTAGAAGCCCTACCAGACTATTTTTTTTATACACCTGACAATTGCATGAATATCATTGCCAACTGCAATTATATCTTAACAGCAACAGGTAAGGTTTTTATACCTTTACTACGCGATGAAGATGCTGAGATGCCAAAAACAATTTTTTCTCACTTTGGCTATAAACTCATTCACGAAAGTGCTGATTACTCACTAATTTATCCTATCGTATCAGCAATTGCTGGGAAATATTCTGCTGAGTATATGATGATATATAAGTATGATGCGTCGCTGTACTCAAGCGACAATACACCCATACATTATTTTGTATTTAAGCGTTAACATAACATTTTAAAGAGCAACAAAGTTGCGGCCCATAGAAGAGATACATAATGAACACAATTATAATAGGTTGCGGGGCTACGATGGAAAACGGGTTTGGGGGGCCTATCAGATACAAAAGAGGCCAATTCGATGGGCATGGTTGCTATCCTCATGCATTACATACTCATCATAATTGTACAACAGTTGATATAAACCCTGCGTGCAGTCCATCGATAGTATTGAATTTCGCAACGCCTGATCGCGCAGAGCTCGTCCGTAAAATAGGTAATAAAAAATTTGATCTTATAGTACTAGAAGCCCTACCAAACTATTTTTTTTATACACCTGACAATTGCAGTAATATCATTGCCAACTGCAATTATATCTTAACAGCAACAGGTAAGGTTTTTATACCTTTACTACGCGATGTAAATGCTGAGATGCTAAAAATAATTTTTTATCGCTTTGGCTATAAACTCATTCACGAAAGTACTGATTACTCGCTAATTTATCCTATCGTATCAGCAGTTGCTGGGAAATATTTTGATGAGTATCTGATGAAGAATAAGAATCAGGTGTTGCGGTTCACAAACATCGATATGCCCGTGCATTATTTTTTATTTAAGCGTTAGCATAACATTTTTAAGAACCAAAAAGTTACCAGCCATAGATGCGAGACATAGAGGATATACATAATGAAGACAATTATAATAGGTTGTGGGGCTACAATGGAAAACGGGTTTGGGGGGCCTGTCAGATACGATGGATACGAATATGATGAATCTGGTTGGTATGCTCATGCATTACATACTCATGCTCATTGTACGACAGTTGATATAAACCCTGCGTGCAGTCCATCGATAGTATTGGATTTCGCAACGCCTGATCGCGCAGAGCTCGTCCGTAAAATAGGTCATAAAAAATTTGATCTTATCGTACTAGAAAGCTTGCCGAACGGTTTTTATACTAGGTCTCACGATTTAGAAAAAATAGTTACAAACTGCAGTTATATTTCAAGCGAAATAGGTCTCATTTTAATACCTCTGATATGCGATAAAAATACTAAAAGGCTAGAAAAGGCTTTTTCAGATCATGCTTTTAGACTCTTTCGCAAAAGTAGTGATTTATCATTGATTTACCCTATCATTTCAGCATTTACTGGCAGATATGCTGATGAGTATATGATGAAGTATAAGAATCAGGTGTTGATCTTAACAAGAAACGATATACCCGCGCATTATTTTTTATTTAAGCGTTAGCATAACATTTTTAAGAACCAAAAAGTTACCAGCCATAGATGCGAGACATAGAGGATATACATAATGAAGACAATTATAATAGGTTGCGGGGCTACGATGGAAAACGGGTTTGGTGGGTCTCTCAGATACGAAGGAGACCAATTCGATAAATCTGGTTGGTATCCTCATGCATTACATACTCATCATAATTGTACAACAGTTGATATAGACCCTGCGTGCAGTCCATCGATAGTATTGGATTTCGCAACGCCAGATCGCGCAGAGCTCGTCCGTAAAATAGGTAATAAAAAATTTGATCTTATAGTACTAGAAGCCCTACCAAACTATTTTTTTTATACACCTGACAATTGCAGTAATATCCTTGCCAACTGCAATTATATCTTAACAGCAACAGGTAAGGTTTTTATACCTTTACTACGCGATGTAAATGCTGAGATGCTAAAAATAATTTTTTATCGCTTTGGCTATAAACTCATTCACGAAAGTACTGATTACTCGCTAATTTATCCTATCGTATCAGCAGTTGCTGGTGGAAATGCTTATGAATATATGATGAGGTATAGGCTTCAGATCATCAAAAAAGAAAAGTATCATATCTACCAAAATTATTTTTTATTTAAGCGTTAGCATAACATTTTTAAGAACCAAAAAGTTACCAGCCATAGATGCGAGACATAGAGGACATACATAATGAAGACAATTATAATAGGTTGCGGGGCTACAATGGAAAACGGGTTTGGGGGGCCTATCAGATACAAAAGAGGCCAATTCGATGGGCGTGGTTGCTATCCTCATGCATTACATACTCATCCTAATTGTACAACAGTTGATATAGACCCTGCGTGCAGTCCATCGATAGTATTGAATTTCGCAACGCCTGATCTCGCTAAGCTAGTCCGTAAAATAGGTAATGAAAAATTTGATCTTATCGTACTAGAAACCTTACCAGACTGTATTTATAATATGGCTAAATATTTTGGCAATATCATTAGAAACTGCAATTATATCTCAACTGAAATAGGTCAGGTTTTTATACCTTTTATAAACGATGAAAATGCTCAGCTGCTATCAATCTATTTTCCTTTCTATGGTTATAAACTTATTCACAAAAGTCATGATTTCTCACTAATTTACCCTATCATATCAGCAATTACTGGTGGAAATGCTTATGAATATATGATGAGGTATAGGCTTCAGATCATCAAAAAAGAAAAGTATCATATCTACCAAAATTATTTTTTATTTAAGCGTTAGCATAACATTTTGGAGAACAAAAAAGTTACCAGCCATAGATGCGAGACATAGAGGATATACATAATGAAGACAATTATAATAGGTTGCGGGGCTACGATGGAAAACGGGTTTGGTGGGTCTCTCAGATACGAAGGAGACCAATTCGATAAATCTGGTTGGTATCCTCATGCATTACATACTCATCATAATTGTACAACAGTTGATATAGACCCTGCGTGCAGTCCATCGATAGTATTGAATTTCGCAACGCCTGATCGCGCAGAGCTCGTCCGTAAAATAGGTAACGAAAAATTTGATCTTATCGTACTAGAATACTTACCTGACGATTTTTATACTATTCCTGAATATTGCATCAGTATGATTAGAAACTGCAATTATATCTTAACAGCAACAGGTAAGGTTTTTATACCTTTACTAACCGATGAAAATGCGATCTTGCCAAAAAAAGCTTTTTCTTTATTTAGCTATAAACTCATTCACGAAAGTACTGATTACTCGCTAATTTATCCTATCGTATCAGCAGTTGCTGGGAAATATTCTGATGAGTATGTGATGGCGTGTCACTACATGGAGTTGTGTGGAACAACCAACGATATACCCGTGCATTATTTTGTATTTAAGCGTTAGCATAACATTTTAAAGAGCAACAAAGTTGCGGCCCATAGAAGAGATACATAATGAACACAATTATAATAGGTTGCGGGGCTACGATGGAAAACGGATATGGGGGTCCTGTCAGATACGATGGATACGATGGATACGATGGATACGATGGATACGATGGATACGATGGATACGATGGATACGAATATGATGAATCTGGTTGGTATGCTCATGCATTACATACTCATGCTCATTGTTCGACAGTTGATATAAACCCTGCGTGCAGTCCATCGATAGTATTGGATTTCGCAACGCCTGATCGCGCAGAGCTCGTCCGTAAAATAGGTAATAAAAAATTTGATCTTATCGTACTAGAAACCTTACCAGACTGTATTTATAATATGGCTAAATATTTTGCCAATATCATTAGAAACTGCTATTATATCTCAACTGAAATAGCTCAGGTTTTTATACCTTTTATAAACGATGAAAATGCTCAGCTGCTATCAATCTATTTTCATTTCTATGGTTATAAACTCATTCACAAAAGTCATGATTTCTCACTAATTTATCATATCAGCAATTACTGGTGGAAATGCTTATGAATATATGATGAGGTATAGGCTTCAGATCATAAAAAAAGAAAAGTATCATATCTACGCAAATTATTTTTTATTTAAGCGTTAGCATAACATTTTGAAGAACCAAAAAAGTTGCAACCCATATAGGGGATAAATAATGAAAACAATTGTAATAGGTTGTGGGCCTACGATGGCAGACAGATCTGGAGGTCCTCTAAGAGCCGATGAAATTCCACCCGAATGGTTTCCTCATTCACTACATACTCACCCTAATTGTACAACAGTTGATATAGACGCGCGGTGCAGTCCATCGGTAGTATTGAATTTCGCAACTCCTGATCCAGCGGAGCTCATCGGTAAAATAGGTAATGAAAAATTTGATCTTATCGTACTCGAAAGCTTGCCAAACGATTTATATGTTGATAGTTATTTTTTGGGAAAAATAGTTACAAACTGCAATTATATTTCAAATGAAATAGGTCATATTTTGATACCTTTAGAACTCGATAAAAATATTGAGCTGCTAGAAAAGGCTTTTGCAACCCATGGTTTTAGACTCATTCGCGTAAGTGATGATTTCTCACTGATTTATCCTATCATTTCAGCATTTACTGGCAGATATACTGATGAGTATATGATGAGATATAGACTTCAACTCCTGATATACAAAAAGATAAATCTCAACCGGCATTATTTGTTATTTAAGCGTTAATGGATTTAAAGAACAAAAAAGTTGTCTTTTTCTGCTTATTTTTATTGTAAGCAAACATTTTTACAGGACTAGCCACATAGATATGTAGGTAGATAAGCCCTAGGCACATAGATAGGTAGGTACATAATGAGAACCATTGTAATAGGATGCGGGTCTACGATAGAAAACGCTTGGGGAGGTCCTGTCAGATACTACCATGAATCTGGTGAATGTGGTAACTATCCGCATGCATTACATATTCATACTAATTGTACAACAGTTGATATAGACGCGCGCTGCAATCCATCGGTAGTATTGGATTTCACGGCATCTAATTACTTAGAGCTCATCCATAAATTAGGTCGTGAAAAATTTGATCTTATCGTACTAGAAAACTTGCCTTATCGTATTTACAGGGAGGAGTACAAATTTCGTAATTTGGTGAAAAACTGCCATTATATTTTAAGTGAAATAGGCCAAGTTTTTATTCCTCTGGTACAAGGCGAGGAGGTTGAACGTGTTGAATGGGTATTTTCCAGGTTATGTTTTAGACTTATTCATGCAAGCTATGATTTCTCACGAATTTACCCTATCATTTCAGCATTTACTGGCAGATATGCTGATGAGTTTATAATGAGGAATACCTCTCACTGCTTACTTGAAGAGGAGATGGATTTTTTTTATCTTGTATTTAAGCGTTAACATATACTCATGAGATCTAAAAATTCAACATTATCCGTGTGCTAGATGGCATATTAAGCTGATATTTGACCTGCCGACCATTAGCTATGCTCATTCTTTTACGGTTAACCACATTTTATTTGTTGAGTGTAAGCTGATTTTTTATTTTGATGCTCTCCAAAATACACCAACACATAATTTGCAAGTATAATGCCCCAGGAAATCTAAACAGTAAAATTAAGATTCTTATTCCTGTTTGAGATAATATCTATCAAAATAGGAGAATTACCATGAGCAAAAAAAGAACAACTTATTCTGCTGAGTTTAAAAGTAGACTTGTACTGGAGTTATTGGAAAATGAAAAAACAATAGCTGAGATTGCAAATGAAAATAATATCACCCCTAAGAATCTTCAGAATTGGAAAAAAATATTCCTGGAAAATGCTGTTATTGCAATGGAGCCAGCAAAAGCGGTTAAGGAATATAAGCTAGAGCTTGTTGCTGCTCAAGAAGAAAACGAAATGCTAACAAAAATTGTCGGTAAAATGACTGTTGAAAATGAGTGGCTTGAAAAAAAGCTAAAAAGCTTGGGCTTATCTCATAAGAAGAAGTTAATTAATCCCAAGCTAGAAAACCTATCTGTATCACAGCAATGTGAGCTATTGAATTTGAATCGAAGTACTTTTTACTACACTGAAAAAGTGAATAATAAAAAGCATGAGATTCAGCAGGAAATAGCCAAAGTATTTGATAAAACACCAATTTACGGCGCTAAAAAGGTGCATCAACAGCTTCTAGAAAATGGAGTCAAGGCATCTTTAAACACGGTAGCAACATATCGAAAGGAGCTGGGTTTAAAGGCTATTTTAGCGGTTAAGCAAGTAACAACCACCGTACCCAATAAGCAACATCAGAAATACAGTTATAAGCTTAGAGGCCTTAATATTTCACATGCTAATCAGGTATGGAGCACAGATATAACCTACATCAAAGTCAAGGGTGGAATGGTTTACCTTGCTGCGGTCATTGATTGGCATTCGAAAGCCGTCCTATCACACAAAATATCGAATACGATGGATTGTGCACTGGTAATGAACGTCTTGGATGCGGCCTTAGATCGCTATGGAAAACCTGAGATATTCAATACAGATCAAGGAAGTCAGTATACAAGCGATGTGCATACTCAAAAATTAAAACAGAACGGGATCACGATATCAATGGACGGGAAAGGCCGTGCCACTGATAATATTTGCATTGAAAGATTTTGGAGAAGTGCAAAATGCGAGCGTATTTATCTAAATGAATATGAAACTATCAAAGATTTACAAGAAGATGTATCCGATTACATTGAGTTTTATAATCACGAACGATTTCATGAAACATTGAAATATAAAAAACCAATGAATGTTTACCAAGAAGGAATTAAGGCGAGCTTAGCTTTATCAAAGGTATCTTAACTGTGGAATAAGAAATATTAAATAACTGAGGGTGTAAAAAGAACTGTGTAAATACTTATTATGTATAATCTATAAAAGGACTAAATAATGAGTAATATAATGATCACAGATAAAATGCAGGCCCTCGCTAATGAATTAGCTAAAGATCTAAAAACACCTGAAGATCTCAATCAACTCAGCGCTATGCTCACCAAAATCACAGTTGAAGCAGCGCTCCGTTCTGAAATGAGTTATCACCTCGGTTATGAGAAAGATCAGCCTAAGGAGCATAATGGTGGTAATAATCGCAATGGTTATTCCACCAAGTTTCTTAAAGGTGATCATGGAAATATCGAAATTCAAACACCTCGCGATAGAGAGGGAACCTTTGAGCCACAGCTTGTAAAAAAACGTCAAACTCGTATAACAGGCATGGATGGTCAAATCCTAACGCTTTACGCGAAGGGAATGAGTACGCGTGATATTACAGCGACATTTCAGGAAATGTATGGTGCTGATATATCTGCTGGGCTTGTCTCTCAAGTCACAAATGCGGTTATGGAAGAAGTGATTGACTGGCAAAGCAGGCCTTTAGATGCAACTTACCCGATCGTTTATATGGACTGTATTGTTTTAAAAATACGCCAAGATAAACGAGTCATTAATAAAGCGATTTACCTTGCTTTAGGCGTGAACTTGGAAGGCCACAAAGAATTGTTGGGTATGTGGATATCAGAAAATGAAGGCGCTAAATTCTGGCTTTCAGTGATGACCGACCTTCAAAATAGAGGCATGAAAAATATGCTAATCGCCTGCGTAGATGGCCTAAAAGGCTTCCCTGAAGCCATTAACGCCACCTTCCCAAAAACTAAAATTCAGCTTTGTATCGTCTATACCTACCCAAAGAGTCAAGACAGTTATTTAATATTTCTTATTCCACAGTTAAGATACCTTTGATAAAGCTAAGCTCGCCTTAATTCCTTCTTGGTAAACATTCATTGGTTTTTTATATTTCAATGTTTCATGAAATCGTTCGTGATTATAAAACTCAATGTAATCGGATACATCTTCTTGTAAATCTTTGATAGTTTCATATTCATTTAGATAAATACGCTCGCATTTTGCACTTCTCCAAAATCTTTCAATGCAAATATTATCAGTGGCACGGCCTTTCCCGTCCATTGATATCGTGATCCCGTTCTGTTTTAATTTTTGAGTATGCACATCGCTTGTATACTGACTTCCTTGATCTGTATTGAATATCTCAGGTTTTCCATAGCGATCTAAGGCCGCATCCAAGACGTTCATTACCAGTGCACAATCCATCGTATTCGATATTTTGTGTGATAGGACGGCTTTCGAATGCCAATCAATGACCGCAGCAAGGTAAACTATTCCACCCTTGACTTTGATGTAGGTTATATCTGTGCTCCATACCTGATTAGCATGTGAAATATTAAGGCCTCTAAGCTTATAACTGTATTTCTGATGTTGCTTATTGGGTACGGTGGTTGTTACTTGCTTAACCGCTAAAATAGCCTTTAAACCCAGCTCCTTTCGATATGTTGCTACCGTGTTTAAAGATGCCTTGACTCCATTTTCTAGAAGCTGTTGATGCACCTTTTTAGCGCCGTAAATTGGTGTTTTATCAAATACTTTGGCTATTTCCTGCTGAATCTCATGCTTTTTATTATTCACTTTTTCAGTGTAGTAAAAAGTACTTCGATTCAAATTCAATAGCTCACATTGCTGTGATACAGATAGGTTTTCTAGCTTGGGATTAATTAACTTCTTCTTATGAGATAAGCCCAAGCTTTTTAGCTTTTTTTCAAGCCACTCCTTTTCAACAGTCATTTTACCGACAATTTTTGTTAGCATTTCGTTTTCTTCTTGAGCAGCAACAAGCTCTAGCTTATATTCCTTAACCGCTTTTGCTGGCTCCATTGCAATAACAGCATTTTCCAGGAATATTTTTTTCCAATTCTGAAGATTCTTAGGGGTGATATTATTTTCATTTGCAATCTCAGCTATTGTTTTTTCATTTTCCAATAACTCCAGTACAAGTCTACTTTTAAACTCAGCAGAATAAGTTGTTCTTTTTTTGCTCATGGTAATTCTCCTATTTTGATAGATATTATCTCAAACAGGAATAAGAATCTTAATTTTACTGTTTAGATTTCCTGGGGCATTATAGTCCATATGGTGCGTAATTCGATGAAGTTTGTTCCTTACAAAGACTACAAGGCTGTCGCCTCTGATTTGAAATCAATATATCAATCAGTTACCGAAGATGAAGCCAGGTTGGAATTAGAGCATTTCTCTGAAAAATGGGATGATAAATACCCTCAAATAAGCCGTTCATGGCGGATTCATTGGGAGAATTTAAATACGCTATTTTCTTATCCAGCAGATATTCGCAAAGTGATTTACACCACCAATGCGATTGAATCACTAAACAGCGTGATAAGAAAGTCAGTTAAAACGAGAAAGGTGTTTCCAAATGATACCGCCGCCTTCAAAGTTGTCTACTTGGCAATTAAGGCAGCATCTAAAAAATGGACCATGCCAATTAGAGATTGGAAACCAGCTTTGAATCGGTTTATAATCGAATTTGAGGAGGAGATTGCTCCTCATATCTAAAAGGGTATTTACACAGTTAGGTTTACACCCTCAAATAACTGTCTTGACTCTTTGGGTAGGTATAAAGCGTACTTTTTTCAATTCGAAAATTCAGTCTCTATTTCCCAAGCTTTTTGATGATATTGGTATATCTGATTGCTGCCCAGGTAATTTATTTTTACTTTATCTTTGTGAGCATAAAAGCCTTTATTAAAAATGAAGGCACTTTTTAATAATCCTATGGTTAGCCATTTTGTTGGTACGTCTATTTTATGGTCATTTTTTAAGCGCGCGCTTACAGGTAAGCCTTGCTTTGTCGCAACTGTCCAGCCCCACTCTCCAAATGAAGGAACATTTTGGTGGTATTGCTCTACTTGTTTGAACTTCGCTTGTTTAACTGTTTTTGCAATTGATATAAAGGCATTTTTTGCGTGAAAGGGCGACGTTGATTGAATGACTATCACACCATCAGCATTGAGTAGATTGCCTAGCCGGTGATAGAAATTAACAGTGTACATCTTATTGAGTTCAGAGTTACTTGGATCAGGAAGATCAACAATGATGGTATCGAAAATTTGTTTGTTTTGTTGCAGTTTATCAATACCAATAAAGGCATCTTCGTGAATGACTTTAACACGAGGATCATTGAAACTATTTTGATTCAACGATTGTATTTTTTTAGCGAGTTGCTTGGGAAGGTACTTTTCTGGATATTGAAAAAGTGCTAACAGTTCAGGATCAAGATCAATAAGAGTCACTTGTTTAGGTTTCCATTTTAAGACCTCACGCAGTGCAAGCCCATCTCCACCACCAATAATTAGCACTTTATTGTGCTCATTACTAGCTTGCATTGCGGGGTGCACTAAAAATTCATGGTAAATCTGTTCATCTAAACTTGAAAATTGTAAACGCCCATTGATATAAAAATTATAAATTGGCGCAATCCCTCCGCCAAGTTTGCGTTCGGTAAAGACAATGTTTTGATAAAGCGTTTGTTTATGGTAAACCACTTTATCTAAATAAAGCATATTTTGCATTTGCTGTTGCCACATATCACCATATTGAAACACCAGCACCACCAATAAAGCTAAGACGCCGTGTCCGAAAAAAAGTGTTTTTTTATACTTTAGTTGTTTTTTAAAGCGCAAGAAAAAGATAAATCCTGCAATAAGATTGCCAGAGGCAGTTATCGCTGCAGCTTCACTTACCTTAATGTGCAGCATAAACACCACCCAAATGATCGCGCCAACACCAGCTCCTATGTAATCGGCACCGTAAATTGTCCCAACATTATGTGCTAAGTGATGCCCATACACTGACTCACGAATACGTGCGATAAGCGGTATTTCCATACCAATTAAAAAACCCAATATAAACGCAAAAATATAGGGAAGCTGCATGCTTAGCCAGCTCATTTTAGCCAGCAGTCCACCTTGGGGTAATGCATCAATGGGAATTTCATAAGTATTTGCGACTAAGTGCGGTAATGTTTGAGTAAAACCAATAATTGAGGCAATAAACAATGTAGCACTACAGCCAATCAGGGCAATAATCAATTCTAAAGCGACAAAGCCTTGAAAAGCATCTTTTACCTTTTTAGCTGCAAATGCGCCTAAGCCCATTGAAACAATCATGATCCCAATAATGGCGTAGATAACAGTTTCAAGACTACCTAATATGCGTGCAGAATAATGCGAAAGTAAGTATTCATAAATCAAGCCACAGCAAGCAAGTGTTGCCATAATTAAAATCAATAATACGTCATCAAAAAGTGGTCTATTTTTAAGTGTTGCTTTCATTTAAATTGGCTTTATGATTATCAGATGATATATATGCCTATGTTACCTTAAGATGAAAAATCAGCAAGGAAAATTGGTCACGGATTTGGTGCATAAAATTTAAGGGAAGTTATTATCGTGAAGGATTATATTACCATGCAAACTTAAACAGGTAGCCTTGCCCGTTAGGGCGACTCCCTCGGTTTTTATATGCAAGGAAGCTGCCTGGCGCTTAACGTTCTAAAATCACATCGGCGGAGCTTGTCTCTGATCATAGATAGCGCGGCCACCGTTGCATTTTAAAGGCGCATGGATACACATGCGCTAAGAAACTCTGGCGGTTTCTGCCGATAATAAGTGTTAACTATTAATGCTATGAACAAAAGCTATTAATGATATGAGCAATAACCCATTAATGACATGAGCAACAGCGCAATTGAAAACGAGATAGCAAACTCTACTAAGGCAACGCCAATATTATGTTGATCTTCAATTTCCATTGAGCGGTCAATACCCCATAGAACGATGAATTTTGCAAATCTTGCTAATAACGTAAAGCATATCATTAAAAGCAAACTCAATGCCGTCCACACTATTACATCATGCGATACGTCATGCGGATTAAATTGAGCAAAGTAACTCGCAGCAGTGACTGACATTGCTGTTGAAATAAGATACCCCGCATAACGAATTGCAAGTGCAAGTTGCTCTTGCTCTAATGCAGTTTGAAAACTAATGCTATTATTTTTATTGTATTTTCGCGCAAAAAATTTGGTAATTAAAAGCAACATGAGTTGTGAGACTATCCAAGCTAAAACCAGTGCTATAAAAGTATTTACGGTTAAACCATGCACCCACATAATAACTGCTCTAACGATAATGGCAGTGGCAATAACAGAGGCGGCATCAACCACTCCAACGGCCAAATTTCGATCAAGAATTTGATCAATTTTTTTAAATTGCGGCAAGGCAAATTCATCATGAATATAGCGCCCTGCTTTGATTAAAACCATCGCTGTGATACCATAAGCAAACATACCAATTAGTTCATTCTTATATGATCCAGCTAACTCCCCAGTAATGACACCACTGAGCGCAATCCCCATTGCGAAAATTGCCCCTGCCATACTAATTCCGTAAGAAAAGTTGTTTTTTATTGCAAGCTCTTCCTTTGTATTGACTTTTGTGATAAAGCCCATGATATAACGCACACCACCCAACAAAACGATGGCAACAGCCATATCAATAACTAAATACCACAAGACATTTTCGCGATTTAAAATTGTTGCCATTAACTCATCCATAATTATTATCCTTTATTTTCCGCGACGTATACCGCGCGAAGTTGTTGAACGACTGTTTCTAAAACTACCTGCTGATCTACTTTTAAAAAAACTTGATTTTCTTGCAAAAGATGACGATTTTTGTGCTTTTTGACTAGCTGCTGACATACGACTTGCACCTGTTTTATGTTTCGCATAGGGACTTTTAAACCCACCGCGACTGCCAAATTGTTTTTTGGTTCTGGTAGCTAAATTATCTTGGCTTTTCATTTTTGAAGGTGACGTGTAGTGATTTCGACCGACATCACTATAATAACTGTAATCACGATGGGATGCCCAATTACCATAGCCAATACGATGAGGAGATAATGCCGAAAACATTGCATACATTCCATACCACTGCCAAAAAGAGGAGCCACTACTATTGGTTTGCCACGAGCCATAACCAGGATTACCGACGAGTTGACTGCCTGCTCCATTATCGGTTGCATTATTTGCAGATAAACTTTGTGCGGAGCTAATAGCATTGACTCGCGCAAGTTTTCCACCTGACATATCAGCAATAACATTCACAGGATCAGAGAGCGCATCGTTAAATAATTTAGGATCTGCAGCCGCGATTAAATTTTTAGATTCAACAATCTGCGCATCAATATCGCCTAAAACTTGAGGTCGCTGCTTTAACGTTTGCAAGCGTTTTTTGAGTCCTTCATATAAAGGACCGTCTGTCGTTGCATCGCGCGCTAATTCATCAAGCAAAGGCGTCAAGTTTGGTTTATCTGCACTCTCGATCTTTGCATATTCTCGCAATAGCGTAGCATTAAGCACATTATGATTATCAAGAGCCTGCCCTAAATTGTTAAGTAAATATTGCGCATTTTTAATATTACCTTTTAATTTTTCAGGACGATTATCGCTACATCCAAAGAGTACAAATATCGCACAAAGTAACAGTAGTATTTTTATTTTCATGGTAATGCCATTGCTCATTTTTAATTCAATAATTTTTTATCGATAACATTTAATAACGTATACTAACAAATATATTGCTATTTGCTGTGCTTATTTTTTAAGTGCTCAATAACACGTTGCAAGTCGTCAGACGTATCAATCCCCGGTAAAGGTATCTCTGATGCTTGCTGTACATCAATTTTATAACCATGCCAAAGTACGCGTAATTGCTCTAGTTTTTCTATTTGTTCAAGCGGTGCAAGGCTCAGCTTTGTATATTGCGCGAGAAAACCAACACGATAAGCATAAATACCGATATGACGATATAATACATTAGATCTTAACAATTCTTCTGTTGTCTTCCCAGCACAATATTCATCACGTTTCCACGGAATAGTCGCGCGACTAAAATATAATGCTAAATTATTTTTATCGCTAACGACTTTTACTACATTGGGATTAAATACATCCGCTAAATCAGTAATAGGTGTACTTAATGTCGCCATGCTTGCGTGTTTATTAGTCTGCAAATTTTGGGCAACCTCGCGAATAACATTCACTGGTATTAATGGCTCATCGCCCTGCACATTAACAATAATTTCATCTGCTAAAAATTGATATTTAGCACAAACCTCAGCTAAACGATCGGTGCCTGAGCTATGATTTTTTGATGTCATACAAACATCAATGTCTTTTATATTAGCAAATGCATCCACGATAAGTTCATGATCCGTTGCAACAATCACTTGCTTAGCACCGCTTTTAAGGGCCTGCATTGCCACCCTTTCGACCATTGTTTTGCCTAAAATATCGACAAGCGGTTTACCAGGTAACCGTACTGAGTCATAACGAGAAGGAATAACAACAATAAAGGACATAATTATACTTTCTTTTTTTCTTTAATATTGCGTGCATTTTTAATCAATAAAGATGGAATGCCCTCAATAATGGGGTAAGCTAAATTATCGAATTTACAAATCAACTCATTGCTTCCTTTTTTATAATATAACGCGCCTTTGCAAACTGGACAGGCAATAATATCCAACAATTTGCTATCTAACATATTAAACCCTTAATCTTCATTAATAATTTTTTTTCAAATTGCCCTGGTAATTGTGCACTAATTGGCTGATACCACCAGTTTTTTTGGGCGAAATTTATACACTTAACCGCGTCTTTTTCCGTCATTAATAACGGTAGTGAATTTTCAAACTGTTGAAGATCAGCTTCAACAAACGCATGGTGATCAGCAAAAGCCTGGGTGTTTTTTATGGTAAAAGACTGGTCTTTTAAACTATCAAAAAAGCGTTGTGGATAACCAATTGCCGCACACGCATTAACAGCTTTAGTTACATCTAACTCGCCATGATGACCATCTACACGAACACATTTATTGGCAACTAATAACATGGTAACATCTTCAGTAATAACTGTATTTTTGTTTACTAAAGAAATATTAGCTTGGCCATTGCTAATAATAAAATCAACTCGTTTTAAGCGAGATAAACGCTCTCTTAATGGTCCCATAGGCATTATTTTTTGATTACCGAAACGACGTTGCCCATCCACAATAACAATTTCTATATCACGCTCAAGCGCATAATGCTGTAAGCCATCATCAGTAATAATAATATCAACATCACAATGGCAGCCCAGGTATTTTGCGGCTTGACTGCGCACAGGATCGATAACAATAGGGATACCTAAACGTTTGAAAATCATCACAGGCTCATCACCAGCCTGCGCGAAAGTAATATCTCTATCAACCAGTAAAGGGTACTGTTCACTTTTTCCGCCATAACCTCGACTGACGATGCCAGGCTTGTAGCCTTGCTTTATAAGCAAAGAACAAAGCCAAATAACAAAAGGCGTTTTGCCATTCCCACCTACCGATATATTGCCAACAACAATCACCGGAAGCGCGCTTTTATAACGTTTAAATATACCTAACTTAAATAACCAATAGCGAAGAGTGCTTATTGTCCAGAATAAAAACGCAAATGGATATAAAAACCAAGTCCACCATCGCAATCGCTGATACCAAAAAGACATTATATATTCTCTTTCATTGATTGCATTGTACTTAAACTATGATACATGCCTTTTTTCTCTAACAGATCAGCATGTGTTCCGCGTTCAACCACTTCGCCTTCATCAATAACTAAAATTTGAGAAGCTTGCTCAATGGTTGATAAACGATGCGCAATAACAAGCGATGTTCTGTTTTTTTGTAATTCTTCCAGAGCACTTTGAATATGACGCTCAGATTCAGTATCTAGCGCTGAGGTTGCTTCATCTAAAATTAAAATAGGGGCATCACGCAGCAATGCCCTTGCAATCGCAATACGCTGTCGCTGACCACCTGATAAAAGCGCCCCATTTTCACCCACAATGGTATCAAGCCCTTCTGGAAATTGACTAATAAATTCCATTGCATTCGCTGTTTTTGCAGCTTTGATGATATCTTCGCGGGAAAATTTTTCTGCTGATGCATAAGCAATATTATCTGCAATTGAAACATTAAACAGGTGAACACTTTGCGAAACAATGGCAACTTGATGGCGTAATGATGCGAGCGTGTAATGCTCAATATTTTCACCATCAATACTAATAAGACCTGAATCAACATCATAAAATCGGGTTAATAAGTTGCCAATAGTTGATTTACCGCTCCCAGATCGTCCAACTAATGCGAACGTTTGCCCCGCGTTAATGGTAAAGCTTACCTTCTTCAAAGCAGGCGTTGATGACGTTGGATAAGTAAAGGCCACATCGCTAAAGGTTATATCCCCTTTAGCACGTTCAATAACGCGAAGCCCTTCATCTTTTGCAACTGCGCGATCAAGGACTGTAAATAAACTATGACTCGCAGCTAATCCACGCTGAATTTCATTATTCACCTGGGTGACATTCTTGATTGGCTTCATTAACGCGAGCATGGCGCTAACTATCACCACAAACTTACCTGCTGACAAGGACTGTATAATATCAGGATTTGTCGCTAAATAAAGCACAATGCCAAGTGCCAGTGAAGCAATAGATTGAATAATTGGCACACTGATCGCATTCGCAGCGGCCATTTTCATGTTTTGTGAGCGCACCTTGTTACTCACCTCTGCAAATTTTTTATTTTCGGTTTCTTGACCGCCAAACATTAATACTTCTTTATGTCCGTGAAGCATTTGCTCTGATGAGATGGTGACAAGACCCATTGCATTTTGAATGTTTTTACCGATTTTTCTAAAGCGTTTGCTCACAATATTAATCGCAATAGCAAGAAAAGGACCTACCAAAAAAAATACTAATGACAATCGCCAACTTTGATAAAACATCATAGCAACAAGCCCTATTAATGTCGCCCCTTCACGAAATATTTTTACCATCGCGCTACTGGTTGCATTGGAAACTTGATTCGCATCGTAAATTATTTTAGAAATAAGTTCTCCAGTATTGGTTTTATCAAAAAAACTAATTGGTAAAGCAATTAATTGGGCAAAAACTTGCCTCTGCAGTGTCATAACAATATGACTGCCAACCCACGCCATACAGTATGAACTGAGAAATGCACAAAGCCCACGACAAGCAATAATAATCACAACAAAGTAAGGCATCATCTTTAAAATCTGATGATTTTGACCGGTGAAGCCTTTATCTAACAGCGGCTGTAATGACCAAATAAGTAAAGTATCAACTCCTGCATAACCAAGCATACCCACTATGCCTGCAAATAATACCAGTTTATAGCCTGTTACATAGCCAACTAAGCGCTTAAAAATAGCCCAGCCGTTTTCTTGTAGATCTTCCATAAATTACCTATTTATCTTGCTTAATGCTAATACTTAATACTTAATACTTAATACTTAATACTTAATACTTAATACTTAATACTTAATGCTCATTGCAGAGAATGATACCAATAAGGCGCTAAATATTCACGATATGTTTGTATTTTAATATCATGTTTGGTAATTATTACACGAATAAAACCAGAGATACCACTATTTATCATAGTAACAGATTGATTTCTATAGCGATCTTGCGTTTCTTGTGCAGGAAACCCCCAATGGTTCATAAATCCAGCACTAAAAACAACATACTTAGGTGCAACTTTTTTTATAAAAATCGTACTTGATGAATGTTTACTGCCATGATGAGGAGCAAATAATAGATCACTTTTTAATCTATCACCATAACGCTCAACCAATTTTTTCTCTTGCTTTTTGTCAATATCTCCAGTTAATAAGACGCTAAAATGACTATCAAATATTTGCAAAACACATGAATTATTATTGTTATTTTTACCGCGCTTCAAAGGAGATAACACACGCACATTAAGCCCGCCTAGTTGCCAATTATCGCCGGCGCGACACAAACTTGCATCAAACCTGTTTAATGGCATCTTTTTTAGGGGTTCACCGAGCACTATATTTTTAGGGTGATAGCGCTGATTAATTTCCGCAAAACCACCAGCATGATCGCTATCACTATGACTTATCACTAAATAATCTAGTTGCTTAATGCCAAGCTTTTCTAAGTAAGGCACTATTTCAACTTTGGCTGTTGTAAACCCTGATGGGTAACGGGGGCCGGTATCATAAAGTAGTGTTTTACCTTGCGATCTAATCAACACCGAAAGCCCTTGTCCGACATCAATCCCTTCAATCTGCCATTTATCGCTAGAAATCTTGGCTTTATCAGCATAAAACAAGCCAAAAAATACTAACACAACACTAAAATAAATAAGCGAAAACTTGCGTTTATGAGCAAAAAAAGCATTCGCGATCATAAGACATATTAACACGCAAACAACAAAAATAATCAATTCACTTTGGCGCTGAGAAACATTTTCATAAAACCACTGAAACTCCCGCGCCATGCTAAAAAATCCGCTCACTAAATAATCTGCAATCGTAAAAAGAAATGTTGCAATACCACTCAAAGCACTGCCTGATAAAATAATAGAAAAACTAGCCCCCAGTAGCACGCAAGGAATAACTAATAATGAAAATAGTGGAATCGCAACTAAGTTTATCAGTGGAGCTAAAACATTTATCCCTGAAAAGCTTAAAATTTGTATTGGTAGCATCAAAAAAGAAAGACCTAGTTGAATAAAAACCAGTGCTTTTACATAGTCCAGAACGGTTGACCATGTATTTGCAGTTTGTGTCGGTGACGGTCTAAACGAAAAGGCCCATAAAATAAAAATAATTATCGACACAGCAAAAAATGACAACCACAAACTAAGTCCCATTACGGCGAGAGGATCCCACAACAGCACGATGAAAAGAATCAACCCAAGAAGATCGATCACTGCCGATTTTCGGCGCATTGACAAAAGCATTACCGCTACAAAAAGCATTAAAAAAGCACGTTGTGTTGGTAGAGAAAAACCAGCTAAATAGGCGTAAAACAATGCCCCTACCAGTGCAATAGCATTGACTAACCGCCATGAGAACCAGCCTAAATATCGCCCAGGTAATGATCGCACAACAACTAAGTTTACTAAAAAATAAATAAATCCAAAAAATAGACCAATGTGTAGACCTGAAATCGCAAACAGATGTGAAATGCCTAACTGTTGTATTGTTTGTTTTTTTTCAAATGAAATAAGTGATTTATCGGCAAATGTAAGCGCCAATAAAATCCCTTGGTTGTCGAAATTTCTGATAGTATGTTTTACTTTTAAATACAGCTTCGCTCGAAATGAAATATCATCATCAATCACTTCAACTAACTGCTTGATCCTTACTTGATAAGCGATATGCTCTGAATAAAGCCATTTTTGCCGATCAAATCCGCCTGGATTGCCACGTCCATAAATAGGTTTTACACGACCTTTTATTTTTATTAATTGACCATCTTGTAATATCACATTTGCACGATACCAGCGCAGTTCAACCCGGGGCGAATAATATAAAGGGTCCCCATCTATTGCCATTAATTTACCTTGAAAATAGCCCTTATTTTTTTTATTTATCAATGAGTTAACCTTTACAATCATTTGATGATCTTTTTTATCGACATAGTGTGCTACACTATTATCATTTTGAAATATCAGTGTATTAAACGGCATTTTTCCTGTTAATGTTAGGCTGCTATAAAGAGAGAAATAAACAATAATAAAAGGAATAACTGCCATTGCCCTTAAACGTGGTATGAGCAATAAAGTTAAAAAAATAATGAACGCCCACAGTAGCTCATTTGAGTAGAGCAGGCGCTCCCACCATAAGGTTGACGTGAAAGTAATGATTGATAACAACAAAGCAAGTCGCATTAGCATCCCAATTTAAATAAAACATGAGTACATCATATGCCCAAAAAATTAATTAAACGTTTTTCTCCAAATCCAGAAACATTAAAAAAACACCCACGGCTAAAGTTCCTAGGAAATAAGCTTTTAAACCCAAATTTTTGGCATATAAATCGCAAGAATGCTGCACGAGCCGCTGCCGTTGGATTATTTTGCGCATGGATACCAATACCTTTTCAAATGATTTTAGCGGCAAGTCTGGCTATCTTTTTTTCAGCAAACATTCCCCTATCAGTCGCGCTCGTTTGGCTTACCAACCCCATCACTATGCCCCCTCTATTTTATGCTGCATACCGTTTAGGGGCATGGGTTTTACAGATGCCCGTCAACAATTTTGCTTTTGAGCTTTCTTTTCGCTGGCTTGCTGAGGTTTTTAATACAACTGCAATTCCACTATTACTAGGCAGTATTATTCTCGCTTTTTTCTTTTCAATATTAGCTTATTTTTTGATGAATTTTATTTGGCGAGTTAACATTACAAATAAATGGAAAAAAAGAAAACAAATACGAAGTCTTAATAAACGTTAACACCCTGCACATACCATTAGCCAAAAGAGTAACCATAAAATAATTAGCATATACCAATGCCACCTCAAAATGCAACGTCGGCATGGACTCGATAATCAGAGTAAGACGCAGCATGAGGTTATGGTTATTATCGCATCGAATGGCAAGCTTTGGCTGGCTCCTTTCATATAGAAACCTAGTCAGGCCCCGAAGGGCGCTACTCCTTGCTTAAGTTTGCATCGTTATAAAATATCAATCGATAATAACTATACTTCAATTTTAGGCATCAAATATCGACACAATTTGCCTTGCTGATATTGCATCTCTGGGTAGCATGAGTATATATTGCTTATCCTACCAGCAAACAATCAACGAGTTAATAATTGATAACTCAAATGTTACAGCTTGATTTGCTTTGTGATCGAACCACACAATTAACCAAATAATAGCAATTATCGCACTCTCAATACTCCCCACACTAAGCCATGCTACAACAAATTTTAATGATCACTACATTGCAGTTAGCGCCTACCTTGGTGGTCGTTATGCAAATGATTTTAAAGACTCTAGTGATGAGCAAAAAAAAACCACGGTGAGTAATAATATCGCACAAGCCCTTGGAATTTCTTGGTTTTATGATCGTAACACTGAAGGGGAACTTTTATATAGCACTGCGCAGCATACCATCGCCATGCAAGATGATGCCAATGGCTCAGAAAAAATGCAGATACATTACCTGCAATTTGGCTGGCGAGTTTGGTTTACAAATAAGAGCCCATTAGCAAGTAGCATTGGACTTGGCATTGGCGGAACACTTTTTGATCCAAAAGCTTTTTCTCATGATATCTACTTTTCAGGAAATATTTCAGGTGGCATACGCTACACATTAAATGATAGCTGGGCGTTAAAAAGTGACTTACGCGTTTATAGCACCGTATTGAGTTCAGACAGCTCGTCATTTTGCGCAAACAACAAATGCCTTATTTACTTTGATAACCAAGCGTATGTACAAGCTGAATTTAATGGCAGGGCTTGAATACAAATTTTAATTTGCCAGATTACACTCTTAACATTAATTTTACTTTACCTATACCTATACCTATACCTATACCTATACCTATACCTATACCTATACCCATGTGACTACAACATAATTTATCAGCCATAAACTCGAATGACAAAGTGCTTTTATAAAAAAGGCTGTTCGACAGAGACAAATTTAAGTAAGTTTCCTAATCAACCCTTCTTGCCTGGTTGATGCAACAAGCAGGCCTTTTCGCGTAAAAAATTTCCCCGTCACAAGAGCTCGACAATCAGAAGCTACCGAGCTTTCTGTCACATATAAAAGCCACTCATCAAGTCTAAAATCATGATGATACCACATGGAATGATCCATCGTCACGACTTGCATATCCTCTGCTAAAGCAGAAACGCCATGAGGTTGCAACGCTGTAGCTAAAAAATTAAAGTTAGACGCATAAGCAAGCAAATAACGATGTATACTTAAATCGTTTGGCATTTTTCCATTGGCTTTAAACCATACAAAGCGTTTTGGCGGCTCTATTTCAGGTTCGACAGGGTGTACAAATGTGACTGGCCGCATTTCAATTGGTTTTTCACAAACTAATTTATCACGAAGGTGCTCTGGTAGCATATCTACATGAATCAATGACATTTCTTGTTCTGAAATTAACTCTTCTGGCTGAGGTACATTCGGCATTTTATCCTGGTGCTCATAACCTTTTTCGGGTAATTTAAACGAAACTGCCATTTGAAAAAGCAGCTCGCCATTTTGAATGGCTTTAACACCCCTAGCCACGATAGATTGCCCATCTCGCAAAATTTCCACCTCATAAATGACAGGTAAATTTCTTTGTCCTGCTCGTAAAAAATAGGAGTGAAAGGAATTGACTTTAAATTTACTGGCAACCGTTTCCTTTGCAGCAAATAGGGCTTGCCCCATGACTTGCGCACCAAAAACATTACCCAAACCATAATTTTGACTCTCACCACGAAACAGCGACACTTCAAGTTTTTCTAATCTCAATTGTGCTAAAAGATCATTTAATACTTTTCCCATATTTACGCTCTAATTCTTATTGTACAGTGCTATTAATAAATCTTTAACTTGTTGAAAATTAACTGGAAGTTTCTTTGATAACAGGGGTAAATCAGCTCTGGATGACAACTCTTCTGGAATGAAAATATTTCTTTTAAGAATACTTTCAACGCTTTCTTTAAATTTCGCAGGATGTGCTGTACATAGAAATAAACCAGTTTCATGGCTTTTTAATTGCTTGGCAAGCTCATGATAAGCTATCGCGCCATGCGGCTCACATAAGTAACCCAATTTATCCAATTCAAGTAATGCTTTTTTAGTGCCGTCATCTGATAGTTTACCGAAACCTAATTCGGTTAAAGACCAACCTTTTACTTTAAACAGCTCTTCAATACGAGGCCAATTATTAGGAACACTTACGTCCATTGCATTTGAAAGTGTGGCAATAGTTTTTTCTGGTTCCCATTTACCAGTCGCTAAATAACGTGGTACAGTATCATTTTCATTGGTTGCAGCAATAAAACGTTTAATCGGTAAACCTAATGCTTTTGCCAATAAACCCGCCGTTAAATCACCAAAATTACCGCTCGGAACTGAAACAATCAGATCCTTACGTTGTGCATCATTTAATTGTGCAACAGCTTCAAAGTAATAACAAATTTGGGCAAGCAACCGGCTAATATTAATAGAATTAGCAGAATTAAGGCCTACCGCGTCTTTGAGCGTTTGATCATCAAATGCTTGCTTCACCATTGCTTGACAATCATCAAAGTCACCTTCAATAGCAACAGTGGTAATATTACCACCAAGCGTGCAGAATAATTTTTCCTGTAATGGGCTTATTTTGCCTGCGGGATACAAAATGACAACATCAATATTGTCCATTTTGAAAAAGGCATGTGCAACAGCCGCCCCTGTATCACCAGAGGTTGCAGTTAAAATTGTAGTGCGACCACCATCGGAAAATTGCGCTAAACATTGCGCCATGAAACGCCCACCAAAATCTTTAAACGCAAGTGTTGGCCCATGAAACAATTCAAGTGCATTAATATTATCCGTCACTTTTTTGACTGGTACTTCAAAAGTAAATGCTTTTGATACCATCAAATGAATATCTTGCTTTGGTAGTTCTGCGCCGATTAAATGCGCCAAGATCTCTGTGGAGCGATCCACTAAGTTCATCGCTAACAACTCGTCTAAATTAGCCATGGGCGTAATGTTGTCTGGGAAAAATAATCCTTGCTGGCGTCCTAGCCCTTGCGTAACTGCTTTTTGAAAGTTGACTTGTTCGGTTGTATCTCTTAAATTATATAAATTCATTTTTCTTAACCTGCAAATTTAGATCTAACGTACATAACCAGCTATTACCACACTGTGATCAGCTATTAATTTAGCTGCAACATTATACTTTAATTTCATCCCTCTGCACAATTTTCCGAACTAATATTGCATTTCGATCATCGTATGGGTAAAAACTAGTAAGCATAAAAGGCATTTTCTATCATTGCGATGAACTTAATTCACTTCCTATAACGCGCGCTCCTTGATCATCTAGTTTGCAAATATGGCAAAAACCATCATCATTTTGGATAAAGTGTTCAATAAGCCAGTTTTGTAATCGCTCTGCTTGGTCAATATCTGTCATCACGGCAAAAATTGTTGGCCCTGATCCTGAAATACCTGTTGCCAGCGCACCACTTTGCATCGCAAATGCCCGCCCTTCTTTAAAACCAGGAAGCAATTTTGCACGATAAGGCTCAGCAATGACATCTTTCATAACGCTTGCGGCTAATTCACTATTATTCATATGACTTGCATGTATAAACGTTGCTAAACGGCGCCCATAGGTAATCGTGTCTTTTAAGCAATATTGTACTGGAAGTATATTTCTTGCGTCAGCCGTTGAAATACTAATACCAGGGTAAGCAACCACCCAATACCATTGTTTAAAAAAAGGGACCTTCTGGCTTATCACCTCCCCTTCATTAACCATCAGTTGCATTCCACCCAAGTAACATGGAGCCACATTGTCAAAGTGAACACTACCAGTTATCAGCCCTTCCATCTCGCCCATCATTCTAAGCATGGTTGTTTCATCCAGGATATAATCATGCCATGCATTGAGTGCTTCAAATGCAGCGACAATTGAGCTTGAGCTTGAGCCTAGTCCACTACCTACTGGTAGGTTTTTTTCAAGCGTCATTTGCACTGCTAAAATTTCTTTGTTTTGTTTTTTTAATTCCTTTTGATAGGCAAGGTAACAATGATACACAATGTTATCTTTACTTTCTTTGGGTAATTTATGCGCAAAACGACCCGTACAATCTAAAGAAAAATCATAATCACCTTTAGATATTTTGAGCACATCGCCAAATAACGGAACATCAATAGGCGCAAGTGCGCAGCCTAAAAGATCAAAGCCTGCGCTTACATTTCCTATTGACGCCGGTGCGTATGCAACTACACTCACTATTTAAAACTCCTATTTCCAATTCAAGGTACGCATAACATCTGCAAAAACACCAGCAGCTGTCACTTCCACTCCCGCGCCATACCCTCTTAATACAAGTGGGATAGGTTGATAGTATTGACTATAAAAAGCAAGTGCATTTTCACCATCTTTTACTTTATTTAACGGATCATCTGCATCAACAACGCTAATGCTACATTTACATTTGCCATTTTCGATGCTTCCAGTATACCGTAAGACATTTTCTTTGTCATTCGCTTGTGTTTGCAGCTTGGTAAAATAAGCATCCGCTTGCGGCAGTCGCTCTATAAATTCATCAGTTGTGCCTGATTGATCAAAACCAGGCGGCAATGCCGGTTGAACATCAATATCATCAAGTGAAAGATCCATGCCTGCTTCACGAGCCAAAACAAGTAATTTACGCGCAACGTCTATACCACTTAAATCATCTCGTGGATCAGGCTCGGTAAAACCAAGATTACGAGCTTGCACAGTCATAGCAGAGAAATTCAAGCCTTCATCTAATTTTCCAAAAATATAAGAAAGCGATCCCGATAAAATACCGTTAAATTTTATCAATTTATCACCTGCGTTATAAAGATTTTGTATGTTCTCAATAACAGGTAAACCAGCACCTACATTGGTATCATATAAAAATTTGCGACACCTCTTTAATGCACTCAAACGAATTTCATGATAGTAGTCCATGCTCGCTGTATTGGCTTTTTTATTTGCTGCGACAACATGAAACCCTGCGTCCAAAAAATCCACATAGCGCAATGCTATCACATCACTACTAGTACAATCGACAATCACAGGATTTATAATATGAGAGCGATCAACCAATGTTTGCATTTTTGCCAGCGATAATACTTGCGTTGTTGTTTGTAACTGCTCACGCCATTGTGCGAGATCGATTCCCTTATCATTGCTTAACATCACCAGACTGTTGGCAATACCGCACACTCGTATCTCGATATTACGATCTGCAAGGTAACCTTGCTGACTATGCACTTGATCAACCAGCGCGGCACCAACACCACCACAACCAATGACAAAAAGATCAATGTATTGGACTCTACAAAAAAAGCGTTGATGACAAGCAATCACACCGTCTTGTGCTTTGTTCTCAGAAACAACCACTGAAATAGAGCGTTCTGACGAGCCTTGGGCAATGGCTGTAATATTAATGGACACATCGCTAAGCGCCATTAAAAATCGTGCGGCAACACCCTTTGCATGGTGCATACCATCACCAACTAATGAAATAATGGCTTGCTCATTAAGCACACCACTTAACTCAAGTAAATTATTTTCAAATTCTAATGAAAACTCTGTATTTAATGCCTTTTGTGTTTTTTGTGTATCCGTTGATGCAATACAAAAGCTTAAACTATATTCAGATGATGCCTGTGTTATCAATATAATCGACACGCCTGCCCTAGAAATAGTAGAAAAGATCCGACCAGCCATGCCAACGATGCCTTTCATTCCTGAACCGGAAATACTTAGCATTGTTAATCCTTTTAGATAAGAAATACCTTTTACTTGTTGTTTTTCAGCAAATATTTCTGAACTAATAAGAGTTCCTTTCGCTTGGGGATTATGTGTGTTTTTTATTAAACAAGGAATATGATATTGTGCAATGGGAATAATTGTTTTTGGGTGTAATACTTTTGCGCCAAAATAAGAAAGCTCTAGAGCTTCGGTATAGCTCAATGTTGACAACAACAGCGCATCTGTAACCAAGCTAGGATCACAACTATAAATGCCATCAACATCCGTCCAAATTTCGCAACATGTAGCATCTACACAAGCCGATAAAACAGCCGCTGAATAATCTGAGCCATTGCGCCCTAAAACAACAAGCTCACCCGCTTCATTACCTGCAATAAAACCCGGCATTAAATATATCGCATTTTTAACAAGATCTTCTTTTGCAAACACAGAGCGCACAGCATCAATATTAATTTGCGCTTCAAGGTATCCACCTTTTGTCGAGATTAATTTTTGTTGCGGATTAATCAGCTCAACGTTATGCCCTTTTACAATGAGTAACTCTTTCATACAAGCAATGCTTAATAACTCTCCTTTACTTAAAATTTGTGCTTCGATATTTTCTGGACACTGTGATAATAAACGGATCCCTTTTAACAAATCCGTTAACTGCGTAAGCTCGCGATTAAAAATAGTGTTAAGTAAATTATCGTCAAACTCTAAATAAGTCGTTTTGAATTCTTTTAATAGTTCAGCAAAACTCCGTTGTACTTCACGAAAAATTTCTTCAGCTGATCCACCTCGAATGGTTTTTTCTATCATGCAAGCTAAATTATTAGTCACACCAGCAGGTGCAGATACAACCAATGCAACAGGAGCTGCTTGATGACTACTAATAACAATATCAGCAACACGAATAAAACTATCTGCATTTGCCAGCGATGTTCCACCAAATTTAAGGACTTTCATTAATATTCTCTCTGTTGAGCGTAAAACACGTGATAAAAAAAAATAATCTGTCAATAATTAACATCTTTTTGGATGATGTTACCGACAAACGATTAGTTTAGCTAATGACAGACTATTATTCTAGATAAACCTTGATAGGTAAAATATTGCTCCTTGCATTGTCATCCTAACTTATGCCCAATTAAAGCATTATATCTTATAGATCATTGTAAGGGGTAGTATACTTAAAGTATCACTAATTCATAATTAAAGTCATCATTTTAATTCTACCTCTCATTTCTCAACAAAATAAATCATTCCAGAGGGCAATTTACCTTCTAATTTTCACCTTAATAGCCATATAAGAATAAAACCATAACCGCTAATTTGCAGGCCTACTCAAATATAAAATTCATCATAAAACCCTCGGCAATAATATTTAACTAATCACTCGCATGCAAAATATAAGCAAATAAATAACAAAGTAATGTATTTGGCTTAAACTTTGCATTAGTACAGCGTTGGACATGTAAAGCCCTATATTACTAGTGCTTTAGATAAAACAATCAGTTGCATGCGTGATAAAAAATGCTAACGAGCAGATAATAGTAGCATCTGCGTCATATTTTTTTAATACGCCATGTAATTGGATAATTCCACATTGGAATAGGACGCATTATTAATTTTGCTTCATTTTAAAATTCAACACTGGAGCCAAAACCTGAATAATAACAATCTACTTATAATAAAATGAGTTGTTTTTTGTTCAAAATGTGCATATTATTTTATCACAACCTTATAAAAAAGTTCTATTATTAAAATTCATGCTTTATATAAGTTTTAAAAGAGGTCAATATGAAAAATATACAATCAGGAAACAATCAAGATAATCAAGAAGAACAGACTGATAAAGATGAGCAAGATAGTGAACTGAATGAAAATGAATCAGTAGTGATTGATGAAGGTTCTGAGGATGAAGAAGACGATCAGAAAAAACAACAAGACCATCAAAGTAGCGTTGCATCCATAGTAGGATCCACCAGCGAGGCTACCATAGATACTCAACAAAACAATGAACAAGATAAACAAGAGAAACAAGAAGAGTCGCTCGGCGATGATGAAGAACAAGAAGAGCTAATCCAGCAACAAGAGAACCAACTAAACCCTGAGACGGATTTGCTCGCGCAAACAATGACAGAAGATGAAAATGATGATGAAGAGAGCGATACCGAAAGAGACTCGAGCCTTGAAAAATCATCATCACAAGGCAATGTAGATAATTTAAACGAACGACAAGAAAGTGCATCAGCAAATAATGCTGAAACTGAAGAGGTACAAGCCCAAATCGCAGCTGCACAGACTAAAGCTGCTAAGGTTAAAGCTGCTAAGGCTGAAGCTGCTCATGCTGAAGCTGCTGAGGAAGAAGCTCTTCTGGATGAAGACTCTTTGTTGGAAAATATAGAAGAGTTAGCTGATGAACCAGAAGAAGAAGAAACGGACGATAAATTTGTAGATGATACGCCTGCCTATGTTGAACCAGCAAACAAAACTCCAATACTATTAGTAGATCCTATAAAATCAATAGATGAAGATGGCAGTGCCAGCATTACATTTTCAGTAAACGATTTAGATGGAACTATTGTCAACATAACTGCTACTGCTCTACACGGTGACATTACAATCAATAACAACACTATCACATACAATCCCGATCCAAATTATCATGGCGAAGATTTTATTACCATATTCGCCACAGATAATGATATGGCGACTGCCATTCAAACATCTAAAATAATAATAAATGATATTAATGATGCGCCAACACTAGTACTTGAGTCAACTAAAATAGTCGCTGAAGATGGCCAAACAACGATTCAATTTACAGCAGAAGATGTCGATGGCAGTGTAGATACCATAGTCGCAACAGCAGATCACGGAACAGTAACGGTCAATAGTGATGGCACTATCCTATATGTACCTGATCCAAATTATCATGGAGATGATAATATTACTGTCACGGCAACAGATGATAGAAACCTTAGCACAGTTCAAAGCTTTACCATGGAGGTAACCGCTGCTAATGACGCGCCAACCTTAATATTAGAAGCAACTAAAACAGTTGATGAAGATGGCCAAACAACGATTGACTTTACAGCCAACGATGTCGACACTAGTGACTCTATAACAACAATAGCAACTGCTCTGCATGGTGAAGTGAACGTTAATAGCGACGGCACTATCTCATATACCCCTGATGATGATTTTAACGGTCAAGACACCATTACTGTCACAACAACAGATAGCCATGGCGTTAAAGTAACTGCAACCTCGAGTATTACAGTTAACCCTGTTAATGACGCGCCAAGTTTAACATTAGAATCAACTAAAACAATCGATGAAGATAGTGGCGTCACAACGATTGACTTTAAATCCAGCGATATCGATGCCGGTGATGAGCTAACAACAACAGCAACGGCTCTGCATGGGACCGTGGAAGTTAATAACGACGGCACTATCTCATATACCCCTGATGATGATTTTAACGGCCAAGACACCATTACTGTCACAACATCAGATGGTAACGTTAGCACAACTGCAACCTCAAAGATGACCGTTAACCCTGTTAATGATGCGCCAAGTTTAACATTAGACGCAACTAAAACAGTCGATGAAGATGGCCAAACAACGATTAAATTTACAGCCAGCGATATCGATGCCAATGATGTGCTCACAACAACAGCAACGGCTCTGCATGGGACCGTGGACGTTAATAGCGACGGCACTATATCATATACCCCTGATGGTGATTTTAACGGTCAAGACACCATTACTGTCACAACATCAGATGGTAACGTTAGCACAACTGCAACCTCAAATATTACCGTTAACCCTGTTAATGACGCACCAACTTTAACACTAGACTCAACTAAAACAATTGATGAAGATAGTGGCACAACAACGATTGATTTTACAGCAGGCGATATCGATGTCGGTGATGTGCTCACAACAACAGCAACGGCTCTGCATGGGACCGTAGAAGTTAATAGCGACGGCACTATCTCATATACCCCTGATGATGATTTTAACGGTCAAGACACTATTACTGTCACAACATCAGATGGTACACTGAGCACAACCGCAACCTCTAGTATTACCGTTAACCCTGTTAATGATGCGCCAACTTTAAGATTAGAAGCAACTAAAACAGTTGATGAAGATGGCCAAACAACGATTAACTTTACAGCCAGCGATGTCGACACTGGTGACTCTATAGCAACGACAGCAACTGCTCTGCATGGTGAAGTGAACGTTAATAGCGACGGCACTATCTCATATACCCCTGATGATGATTTTAACGGTCAAGACACCATTACTGTTACAACAACAGATAGTCATGGCGTTAAAGCAACTGCAAACTCGAGTATTACCGTTAACCCTGTTAATGACGCGCCAACTTTAACACTAGACTCAACTAAAACAATTGATGAAGATAGTGGCACAACAACGATTGACTTTACAGCAGCCGATATCGATGTCGGTGATACTATAAAAACAACAGCAACGGCTCTGCATGGGACCGTGGAAGTTAATAACGACGGCACTATCTCATATACCCCTGATGATGATTTTAACGGCCAAGACACCATTACTGTCACAACAACAGATAGTCATGGCGTTGAAACAACTGCAAACTCTAGTATTACCGTTAACCCTGTTAATGACGCGCCAACTTTAACATTAGAATCAACTAAAACAGTTGATGAAGATGGCCAAACAACGATTGATTTTACAGCCGGCGATATCGATGTCGGTGACTCTATAACAACAATAGCAACTGCTCTGCATGGGACCGTGAACGTTAATAGCGACGGCACTATCTCATATACCCCTGATGATGACTTTAACGGTCAAGACACCATTACTGTCACAACAACAGATAGTCATGGCGTTGAAACAACTGCAAACTCTAGTATTACCGTTAACCCTGTTAATGATGCGCCAAGTTTAACATTAGACGCAACTAAAACAGTCGATGAAGATGGCCAAACAACGATTAATTTTACAGCCAACGATATCGATGCTGGTGATGTGCTAACAACAACAGCAACGGCCCTGCATGGGACCGTAGAAGTTAATAGCGACGGCACTATCTCATATACCCCTGATGATGATTTTAACGGTCAAGATACTATTACTGTCACAACATCAGATGGTACACTGAGCACAACTGCAACCTCAAATATTACCGTTAACCCTGTTAATGATGCGCCAAGTTTAACATTAGAAACAACTAAAACAGTCGATGAAGATGGCCAAACAACGATTAACTTTACAGCAAGCGATATCGACACTGGTGACTCTATAGCAACAATAGCAACGGCTCTGCATGGGACCGTGGACGTTAATAGCGACGGCACTATCTCATATACCCCTGATGATAATTTTAACGGTCAAGACACCATTACTGTCACAACAACAGATAGTGATGGCGTTAATACAACTGCAACCTCTAGTATTACCGTTAACCCTGTTAATGACGCGCCAACTTTAACATTAGAAGCAACTAAAACAGTTGATGAAGATGGCCAAACAACGATTGATTTTACAGCAGGCGATATTGATATAGGTGATCTGCTAGCAACGACAGCAACTGCCGAGCATGGGACAGTAACGGTCAATAGCAACGGCACTATCTCATATACCCCTGATGATGATTTTAACGGTCAAGACACCATTACTGTCACAACAACAGATAGTCATGGCGCTAAAGTAACTGCAAACTCTAGTATTACCGTTAACCCTGTTAATGACGCGCCAACTTTAACACTAGACTCAACTAAAACAATTGATGAAGATAGCGGCGCAACAACGATTAAGTTTACAGCAGGCGATATCGATACCGGTGATGTGCTCACAACAACAGCAACGGCTCTGCATGGGACCGTAGACGTTAATAGCGACGGCACTATCTCATATACCCCTGATGATGATTTTAACGGTCAAGACACTATTACAGTCACAACATCAGATGGTAACGTTAGCACAACTGCAACCTCAAAGATTACGGTTAACCCTGTTAATGACGCGCCAAGTTTAACACTGGACTCAACTAAAACAGTTGATGAAGATAGCGGCGTCACAACGATTAACTTTACAGCCAGCGATATCGATGCTGGTGATGTGCTAACAACAACAGCAACGGCTCTGCATGGGACCGTAGAAGTTAATAGCGACGGCACTATCGCATATACCCCTGATGGTGATTTTAACGGTCAAGACACTATTACTGTCACAACATCAGATGGTACACTGAGCACAACTGCAACCTCGAGTATTACCGTTAACCCTGTTAACGATGCACCAACTTTAACATTAGAAACAACTCAAACAATCGATGAAGATAGCGGGGTCACAACGATTAACTTTACATCCAGCGATGTCGACACTGGTGACTCTATAACAACAACAGCAACTGCTCTGCATGGGATCGTGAACGTTAATAGCGACGGCACTATCTCATATACCCCTGATGATGATTTTAACGGTCAAGACACCATTACTGTCACAACAACAGATAGTCATGGCGCTAACACAACTGCAACCTCGAGTGTTACCATTAACCCTGTTAATGATGCACCAAGTTTAGCACTAGAATCAACTAAAACAGTCGATGAAGATGGCCAAACAACGATTAATTTCACAACCAGCGATATCGATGCCGGTGATGTGCTAACAACAACAGCAACCGCTCTGCATGGGACCGTGGAAGTTAATAGCGACGGCACTATCTCATATACCCCTGATGATGATTTTAACGGTCAAGACACCATTACTGTCACAACATCAGATGGTAACGTTAGCACAACTGCAACCTCAAATATTACCGTTAACCCTGTTAATGATGCACCAAGTTTAACATTAGAAGCAACTAAAACAGTCGATGAAGATGGCCAAACAACGATTAACTTTACAGCCAGCGATGTTGACACTGATGACTCTATAACAACAACAGCAACTGCTCTGCATGGGACCGTGAACGTTAATAGCAACGGCACTATCTCATATACCCCTGATGATGATTTTAACGGTCAAGACACCATTACTGTTACAACAACAGATAGTCATGGCGTTAACACAACTGCGACCTCGAGTATTACCGTTAACCCTGTTAATGATGCGCCAGCTTTAACATTAGAAGCAACTAAAACAATTGATGAAGATAGCGGCACAACAACGATTAATTTTACAGCCAGCGATATCGATGTAGGTGATACTACAACAACAACAGCAACGGCTCTGCATGGGACCGTGGAGATTAATAGCGACGGCACTATCTCATATACCCCTGATGATGATTTTAACGGTCAAGACACCATTATTGTCACGGCAACAGATGATAGAAACCTTAGCACAGTTCAAAATTTCACCATGGAGGTAGCCGCTGTTAATGACGCGCCAAGTTTAACATTAGAAGCAACTAAAACAGTAGATGAAGATGGCCAAACAACGATTAACTTTACAGCCAGCGATGTCGACACTAGCGACTCTATAACAACAACAGCAACGGCGCTGCATGGGACCGTGAACGTTAATAGCGACGGCACTATCTCATACACCCCTGATGATGATTTTAACGGTCAAGACACTATTACTGTTACAACAACAGATAGTCATGGCGTTAACACAACTGCAACCTCGAGTATTACCGTTAACCCTATTAATGATGCGCCAGTTTTAACATTAGACGCAACTAAAACAGTTGATGAAGATGGCCAAACAACGATTAATTTTACAGCAGGAGATATCGATGCCGGTGATGTACTAACAACGACAGCAACGGCTCTGCATGGGACCGTGGAGATTAATAGCGACGGCACTATCTCATATACCCCTGATGATAATTTTAACGGTCAAGACACCATTACTGTCACAACATCAGATGGCACACTTATCACAACTGCAACCTCAAATATTACCGTTAACCCTGTTAATGATGCGCCAAGTTTAACATTAGACGCAACTAAAACAATTGATGAAGATAGCGGGGTCACAACGATTAACTTTACAGCCGGCGATATCGATGCTGGTGATGTGCTAACAACAACAGCAACGGCTCTGCATGGGACCGTAGAAGTTAATAGCGACGGCACCATCTCATATACCCCTGATGATGATTTCACAGGTGAAGACACTATTACCGTTCGTGCATCAGATGGTAACGTGACCACAACTGCAACTTCGAGTATTACCGTTAACCCTGTTAATGACGCGCCAACTTTAACACTAGACTCAACTAAAACAATCGATGAAGATAGCGGGGTCACAACGATTAATTTTACAGCCGGCGATATCGATGCTGGTGATGCGCTAACAACAACAGCAACGGCTCTGCATGGGATCGTGGAAGTTAATAGCGACGGCACTATCTCATATACCCCTGATGGTGATTTTAACGGTCAAGACACCATTACTGTTACAACAACAGACAGTAGTGGCGTTAACACAACTGCAACCTCGAGTATTACCGTTAACCCTGTTAATGATGCGCCAAGTTTAACATTAGAAGCAACTAAAACAGTTGATGAAGATGGCCAAACAACGATTGATTTTACAGCTAGCGATATCGATATAAGTGATGCGCTAACAACAACAGCAACAGCTCTGCATGGGACCGTGAACGTTAATAGCGACGGCACTATCTCATATACCCCTGATGGTGATTTTAACGGTCAAGACACTGTTACTGTCACAACAACAGATAGTCATGGCGTTAACACAACTGCAACCTCGAGTATTACCGTTAACCCTGTTAATGATGCGCCAACTTTAACATTAGAATCAGCTAAAACAGTCGATGAAGATGGCCAAACAACGATTAATTTTACAGCCAGCGATATCGATATAGGTGATGTGCTAACAACAACAGCAACGGCTCTGCATGGGACAGTGGAGGTTAATAGCGACGGCACTATCTCATATACCCCTGATGATGATTTCAACGGCCAAGACACCATTACTGTCACAACATCAGATGGTACACTGACCACAACTGCAACTTCGAGTATCACCGTTAACCCTGTTAATGACGAGCCAACTTTAACATTAGAAGCAACTAAAACAATCGATGAAGATAGCGGTGTCACAACGATTAACTTTACAGCAGGCGATATCGATGCTGGTGATGCGCTAACAACAACAGCAACGGCTCTGCATGGCACCGTGGAAGTTAATAGCAACGGCACTATCTCATATACCCCTGATGATAATTTTAACGGTCAAGACACCATTACTGTCACAACAACAGACAGTAGTGGCGTTGAAATAACTGCAACCTCGAGCATTACCGTTAACCCTGTTAATGACGCGCCAACTTTAACATTAGAAGCAACTAAAACAGTTGATGAAGATGGCACAACAACGATTGACTTTACAGCCGGCGATATCGATGCCAGCGATACTATAGCAACGACAGCAACTGCCGAGCATGGAACAGTAACGGTCAATAGCAACGGCACTATCTCATATACCCCTGATGATGATTTTAACGGTCAAGACACCATTACTGTCACCACAAAAGACAGTAGTGGCGTTGAAACAACTGCAAACTCTAGTATTACCGTCAACCCTGTTAATGACGCGCCAACTTTAACATTAGAATCAACTAAAACAGTTGATGAAGATGGCACAACAACGATTGATTTTACAGCCGGTGATATCGATGCCGGCGATACTATAGCAACGACAGCAACTGCCGAGCATGGAACAGTAACTGTCAATAGCAACGGCACTATCTCATATACCCCTGATGATGATTTTAACGGTCAAGACACCATTACTGTCACAACAACAGACAGTAGTGGCGTTGAAACAACTGCAAACTCTAGCATTACCGTTAACCCTGTTAATGACGCGCCAACTTTAACATTAGAATCAACTAAAACAGTTGATGAAGATGGCACAACAACGATTGATTTTACAGCCGGCGATATCGATGCCGGCGATACTATAGAAACGACAGCAACTGCCGAGCATGGAACAGTAACGGTCAATAGCAACGGCACTATCTCATATACACCTGATGATGATTTTAACGGTCAAGACACCATTACTGTCACAACAAAAGACAGTCATGGCGTTGAAACAACTGCAAACTCTAGCATTACCGTTAACCCTGTTAATGACGCGCCAACTTTAACATTAGAATCAACTAAAACAGTTGATGAAGATGGCACAACAACGATTGACTTTACAGCCGGCGATATCGATGCCGGCGATACTATAGCAACGACAGCAACTGCCGAGCATGGGACAGTAACGGTCAATAGCAACGGCACTATCTCATATACACCTGATGATGATTTTAACGGTCAAGACACTATTACTGTCACAACAACAGACAGTAGTGGCGTTGAAACAACTGCAAACTCTAGTATTACCGTTAACCCTGTTAATGACGCGCCAACTTTAACATTAGAATCAACTAAAACAGTTGATGAAGATGGCCAAACAACGATTGATTTTACAGCAGGCGATATTGATATAGGTGATGTGCTAACAACAACAGCAACGGCTCTGCATGGGACCGTGGAAGTTAATAACGACGGCACTATCTCATATACCCCTGATGATGATTTCACAGGTGAAGACACTATTACTGTCCGTGCATCAGATGGCACACTGACCACAACTGCAACCTCAAATATTACCGTTAACCCTGTTAATGACGCACCAAGTTTAACACTACAATCAACTAAGACAATTGATGAAAATAGCAGCGTAACAACGATTAATTTTACAGCCAGCGATATCGATGCTGGTGATGTGCTCACAACAACAGCAACGGCTCTGCATGGGACAGTAACGGTCAATAGCAACGGCACTATCTCATATACCCCTGATGATGATTTTAACGGCCAAGACACCATTGCTGTCACAACAACAGACAGTAGTGGCGTTGAAACAACTGCAACCTCGAGCATTACCGTTAACCCTGTTAATGACGCGCCAATTTTAACACTACAATCAACTAAAACAATTGATGAAGATAGTGGCACAACAACGATTAATTTTACAGCCAGCGATATCGATATAGGTGATGTGTTAACAACTACAGCAACTGCCGAGCATGGTACGGTCGAGGTCAATAACGACGGCACTATCTCATATACCCCTGATGATAATTTTAACGGTCAAGATACCATTACTGTCACAACATCCGATGGTATCGTTAGCACAACTGCAGCCTCAAAGATTACAGTTAACCCTGTTAATGATGCACCAACTTTAACATTAGAAGCAACTAAAACAGTTGATGAAGATGGTCAAACAACGATTGACTTTACAGCTAGCGATATAGATGTCGATGACTCTATAGAAACAATAGCAACGGCTCTGCATGGTGAAGTGAACATTAATAGCGATGGCACTATCTCATACACCCCTGATGATGATTTTAACGGTCAAGACACCATTACTGTCACAACAACAGACAGTAATGGCGTTAAAGTAACTGCAAACTCGAGTATTACCGTTAACCCTGTTAATGACGCGCCAACTTTAAACCTAGAATCAACTAAAACAATTGATGAAGATAGTGGCACAACAACGATTGACTTTACAGCAGGCGATATCGATGCCGGTGATACTATAACAACAGAAGCAACGGCTCTGTATGGTGAAGTGAAAGTTAATGACGACGGCACTATCTCATATACTCCTGATGATGACTTTAACGGTCAAGATACTATTACTGTTACAACAACAGATAGTAATGGCGTTGAAACAACTGCAAACTCTAGTATTACCGTTAACCCTGTTAATGACGCGCCAACTTTAACATTAGAAGCAACTAAAACAGTTGATGAAGATGGCCAAACAACGATTGATTTTACAGCAGGAGATATCGATATAGGTGATCTGCTAGAAACGACAGCAACTGCCGAGCATGGAACAGTAACTGTCAATAGCAACGGCACTATCTCATATACCCCTGATGATGATTTTAACGGTCAAGACACCATTACTGTCACAACAAAAGACAGTCATGGCGTTGAAACAACTGCAACCTCTAGTATTACCGTCAACCCTGTTAATGACGCGCCAACTTTAACACTAGAATCAACTAAAACAGTTGATGAAGATGGCCAAACAACGATTGATTTTACAGCAGGCGATATTGATATAGGTGATGTGTTAACAACGACAGCAACTGCTCTGCATGGGACAGTGGAGGTCAATAGCAACGGCACTATCTCATATACCCCAGACGATGACTACAACGGCGAAGACACCATTACCGTAACCACCAAAGATGATGATGGAGCCTTGGTAACCAAAACATCGACAATAACAGTTGCAGCTGTACAAGACGCAGTTGAGATAAGCGCTAATATTAATGCACAACTCAATGAAGATGGTGAAATTACCCTATCTCAGAGCGACTTGTTAGCCAATGCAAGCGATGTTGACGGGGATAATTTAGTTGCAACCTTAGGCGACATTGAAAATGCAACAGTCACACCAAACGCTGATGGCTCCTATACTATAAAACCTGATGATAACTTCAGTGGTGATTTAAATATTAACTTTGAGGTGAGCGATGGCCACAACGAAGCTACGCAATCAACGGTTAATGTAACAGTCAATGCAGTCGCAGATAACACGGGTATTACCATTACAAATGCAGTTGACCTCGCAACTACAAACATTGTCTTTGCTTCTGATGATTTTGAGTCTGGTGATGGTGGATGGAATGCTACAACCAGTGATTCAGGTAATTTTGATACTGGCGATATGCTCGGGCAGTTGGGTGGTTCTAATGGTCTAGAGAGTATATCTAAAACATACGATGTCCCTAGCGGTGCTGATGAAATTGAAGTAAGTTTCGCGCTCCATGAAATAAATTCTTGGAATAACGAGAATTTTTATATGTTTATTAACGGGGAACAATATACGGCTACCAATTTAACTTGGCATGGAGATTCAACTGGCGATGATCTGGGCACCGTGGACTTATTGGATTCTGATGGCAATAAGGTGGGTGAAATAGTTCATGGCAACGATGGTGTTAGCTCTGGACTGGGCGAGTATGCGGGTTATGGTTATAGTCAATATCATCAAGTTACACTGACTATCCCAATAGCCGCCGGAGAAGACACAGTAACCGTTGGTTTTGGCGCAGAGCTTAATGGAACCATTGCTAATGAAGCTTGGGGGATTGATAATGTTGAACTGTCCATTTCATCGGCTGAGCTCTCTATTGTAAGTGGAACAGAAGATCAGCCAAGCCCATTAAACATCGAACTTGCGCAGCAAGATAATGATGGTAGTGAAACCATAACTAGTCTTATTATGACAGTACCAGATACTGTTACACTCTCAGCAGGTACTGATAATGGTGATGGTACCTGGTCATTGACCTCCGAGCAATTAACCGATTTACAAGTAATACCAAGTGATAATTTTAATGGGATGGTCGAATTAAACCTGGCGGTTACCAGTGTTGAAACTGCAAATGGCGACTCAAACACATCCAATCAAAGTTTTAATGTTTATTTTGAGGCTGTTAATGATGAGATTGTTATTAACGACTCGGCAGCGCTTACATCTACTACCGACGACGGGGCAGCGTTTACGTCGGCAGCGCCTACATCTACCGACGACACGGCAGCGCTTACATTTACTACCGACGAAGATACAAGCTTTACTATTACCGAAGCGCAATTACTCGCTAATGCAAGCGATGTTGATAACGACAATTTAATGGTCACCGATTTGAGCATACCTGGTGCAAGCATCGATAGGATAACCGACGAAACTACAGGGGAAATATCTTTCCACATAACACCAGATGAAAACCATAATGGTGAAAACATCAATATTAACTTTAACGTTTCAGATGGGCAGGGAAGTGTAGTGCAATCTGGCGCAAGTTTGACGGTTAATGCTGTTGATGATGCAACGACTCTAAGCAATCTAGCACTTAGTGCCAATGAAGATAACTCGATTACTTTCACAGAGAATGACCTTATATCTCTTGCCACTAATGTTGATGGCGATAATTTGAGTATCGATTCTGTTACATATAATGGCCCTGATGGAGAGCTTACACACAACGAAACTGATGGTACTTACACCTTCACCCCTACCGATAACTTTTCCGGAGATGTGGGATTATCCTTTGCCATCAATGATGGCACACAAGCCACAGTAGCCAATATTAATTTAACGGTTAACCCTGTTAATGACGTGCCAACTTTAACACTCGAATCAACTAAAACAGTTGATGAAGATGGCACAACAACGATTAACTTTACAGCCAGCGATGTCGACACTGGCGATACTATAGCAACGACAGCAACTGCCGAGCATGGAACAGTAACTGTCAATAGCAACGGCACTATCTCATATACCCCTGATGATGATTTTAACGGTCAAGACACCATTACTGTAACAACAACAGACAGTAGTGGCGTTGAAACAACTGCAAACTCTAGCATTACCGTTAACCCTGTTAATGACGCGCCAACTTTAACACTAGAATCAACTAAAACAGTTGATGAAGATGGCACAACAACGATTGACTTTACAGCAGGCGATATCGATGCCGGCGATACTATAGCAACGACAGCAACTGCCGAGCATGGGACAGTAACGGTCAATAGCAACGGCACTATCTCATATACCCCTGATGATGATTTTAACGGTCAAGACACCATTACTGTCACAACAACAGACAGCCATGGCGTTGAAATAACTGCAAACTCTAGTATTACCGTTAACCCTGTTAATGACGCGCCAACTTTAACACTCGAATCAACTAAAACAGTTGATGAAGATGGCACAACAACAATTGATTTTACAGCCGGCGATATCGATGCCGGCGATACTATAGCAACGACAGCAACTGCCGAGCATGGAACAGTAACGGTCAATAGCAACGGCACTATCTCATATACCCCTGATGATGATTTTAACGGTCAAGACACCATTACTGTCACAACAACAGACAGTAGTGGCGTTGAAACAACTGCAAACTCTAGCATTACCGTTAACCCTGTTAATGACGCGCCAACTTTAACATTAGAATCAACTAAAACAGTTGATGAAGATGGCCAAACAACGATTGACTTTACAGCAGGCGATATCGATGCCGGCGATACTATAGCAACGACAGCAACTGCCGAGCATGGGACAGTAACGGTCAATAGCAACGGCACTATCTCATATACCCCTGATGATGATTTTAACGGTCAAGACACCATTACTGTCACAACAACAGACAGCCATGGCGTTGAAATAACTGCAAACTCTAGTATTACCGTTAACCCTGTTAATGACGCGCCAACTTTAACACTCGAATCAACTAAAACAGTTGATGAAGATGGCACAACAACAATTGATTTTACAGCCGGCGATATCGATGCCAGCGATACTATAGCAACGACAGCAACTGCCGAGCATGGAACAGTAACGGTCAATAGCAACGGCACTATCTCATATACCCCTGATGATGATTTTAACGGTCAAGACACCATTACTGTCACAACAACAGACAGTAGTGGCGTTGAAACAACTGCAAACTCTAGCATTACCGTTAACCCTGTTAATGACGCGCCAACTTTAACATTAGAATCAACTAAAACAGTTGATGAAGATGGCCAAACAACGATTGATTTTACAGCAGGCGATATCGATGCCGGCGATACTATAGCAACGACAGCAACTGCCGAGCATGGAACAGTAACTGTCAATAGCAACGGCACTATCTCATATACCCCTGATGATGATTTTAACGGTCAAGACACCATTACTGTCACAACAACAGACAGCCATGGAGTTGAAACAACTGCAAACTCTAGCATTACTGTTAACCCTGTTAATGACGCGCCAACTTTAACACTCGAATCAACTAAAACAGTTGATGAAGATGGCACAACAACGATTGACTTTACAGCCGGCGATATCGATGCCGGCGATACTATAGCAACGACAGCAACTGCCGAGCATGGAACAGTAACTGTCAATAGCAACGGCACTATCTCATATACCCCTGATGATGATTTTAACGGTCAAGACACCATCACTGTCACAACAACAGACAGTAGTGGCGTTGAAACAACTGCAAACTCTAGTATTACCGTTAACCCTGTTAATGATGCGCCAACTTTAACACTCGAATCAACTAAAACAGTTGATGAAGATGGCACAACAACGATTGATTTTACAGCCGGCGATATCGATGCCGGCGATACTATAGCAACGACAGCAACTGCCGAGCATGGAACAGTAACGGTCAATAGCAACGGCACTATCTCATATACCCCTGATGATGATTTTAACGGTCAAGACACCATTACTGTTACAACAACAGACAGTAGTGGCGTTGAAACAACTGCAAACTCTAGTATTACCGTTAACCCTGTTAATGACGCGCCAACTTTAACATTAGAATCAACTAAAACAGTTGATGAAGATGGCACAACAACGATTGACTTTATAGCAGGCGATATCGATGCCGGCGATACTATAGCAACAACAGCAACTGCCGAGCATGGGACAGTAACGGTCAATAGCAACGGCACTATCTCATATACCCCTGATGATGATTTTAACGGTCAAGATACCATTACTGTCACAACAACAGACAGCCATGGCGTTGAAATAACTGCAAACTCTAGTATTACCGTTAACCCTGTTAATGACGCGCCAACTTTAACATTAGAATCAACTAAAACAGTTGATGAAGATGGCCAAACAACGATTGATTTTACAGCAGGCGATATTGATATAGGTGATGTGTCAACAACGACAGCAACTGCTCTGCATGGGACAGTGGAGGTCAATAGCAACGGCACTATCTCATATACCCCAGACGATGACTACAACGGCGAAGACACCATTACTGTTACAACAACAGACAGTAGTGGCGTTGAAACAACTGCAAACTCTAGTATTACCGTTAACCCTGTTAATGACGCGCCAACTTTAACATTAGAATCAACTAAAACAGTTGATGAAGATGGCACAACAACGATTGACTTTATAGCAGGCGATATCGATGCCGGCGATACTATAGCAACAACAGCAACTGCCGAGCATGGGACGGTAACGGTCAATAGCAACGGCACTATCTCATATACCCCTGATGATGATTTTAACGGTCAAGATACCATTACTGTCACAACAACAGACAGCCATGGCGTTGAAATAACTGCAAACTCTAGTATTACCGTTAACCCTGTTAATGACGCGCCAACTTTAACATTAGAATCAACTAAAACAGTTGATGAAGATGGCCAAACAACGATTGATTTTACAGCAGGCGATATTGATATAGGTGATGTGTCAACAACGACAGCAACTGCTCTGCATGGGACAGTGGAGGTCAATAGCAACGGCACTATCTCATATACCCCAGACGATGACTACAACGGCGAAGACACCATTACCGTAACCACCAAAGATGATGATGGAGCCTTGGTAACCAAAACATCGACAATAACAGTTGCAGCCGTTAACGACGCAGCAGTGGCAGTCGACAAATCATTCACCATGCAAGAAGATGGTACAATCATAATAACCAACGCAGATTTATTAGCCAATGCAACCGATGTTGATAATGATACGCTAAGCATATCTGGTGTAAGCTACACAGGTACCCAGGGCACCCTCACGCCGAGCGAGGATGGAAATTCACATGTCTTTACACCAGCAGCTGACTTTAACGGTGATCTACAATTATCGTTTACGGTTAATGATGGAACGAGAGATACAACGGCCAGTATTAGCTTAACCGTTGAATCTGTAAACGACGGCCCTGTTGCCCAAGATGAGACTGTTTCCATGGATGAAGATACCACATCGATTTTCATCGATGTCATTGCAAATGACTCTGATATTGAAGGAGATGTGACTATCAAATCAGTCTCCGAAGATGTTATGCTCGGTGATGATGTGGTTGGTAGCGCAGAAGTCGTTATGGAAAATGGCCTAGAAGGAATTAAATTTACGCCTAACGGTGCATTTAATTCTTTGTCCGCAGACGAGCAAGCTTCCGTTACAATTGGCTACCAAATTGAAGATTCAGAAGGCGCAACGAGCGACGCCCAGGCAACGGTTACGGTCACAGGCTTAAATGATGGACCAACAGCAACTGATGACACATCCGATGTAGAAGGACTTATTGGCATAATGCGTTCTAGTACGGATCACGGTATTACGGTTTCAGCTTCAGGTCAAGCTGGCTCTTATTACACAGCAGTCAAAGCGGTCGATGGGAAGACTGCCGAAGCTTATAACATAAATAGCTGGGCTGCTCCCAATCCAGCTAGTGATGATGCTGAAGATGTATGGTACAAAGTTTCACTAGAGAGTGAAACAACAGTTTATAAATATGATTTAACCGCACTTCCAAACATTAACCTCGGAAGAGAGCCTAAAGATTGGGAATTCCAAGGCAGTGATGATGGGATAAATTGGGTAACGATTGATACACGAGAAGGCGTTGATGACTGGGGGTCACGTGAGACGAAAACCTTTGAGCTTGATAGTCCAGCAACCTTTCAACATTTTCGCTTTAATATTTCCGAGAACAATGGAGATGCGAGCTGGACTGGCTTTGATGGTCTTGAGCTCTATGGAAAAGAGGATATGCTCGAAGATGACGATAATTTTATTATTGATGTGCTTGCCAATGATCTTGATATTGATGGCGATACCCTATCAATTACCTCAGTTGGTGATGTAACCGATAGCGCTGGTGTAATTATGGGGACAGCAGAGATTGTAACAATTGATGGCCATAACCAAATAAAATTTACACCTAACTCAAAGGTACAAGAACTCACTGAAGGTGAGATACAAGATCTTACCTTCGAATATAGCATTTCCGATGGACACGGTGGAGTTGACACTGCCACTGCAACGTTTACCGTTATCGGAAAAAACGATGGTCCTGAAATTACAACTCTAAGTACTTCCGTTATAGAAGATAGCGCACAGGTTATTGCTAGTGCTTCTGATATTGACGGAAATATATCTCTAAGCCAGAGCAGTGCAAGCCATGGTAGTATCGCGATAGATGATGAAGGTAATCTAACTTACACCCCTGACCCTAATTACAATGGATCAGACACTGTCAGTTTCACCATTGAAGATGAACACGGTGTGAGTATCACTAAAGAACTTACCTTAAACATTGAAGCTGTCAATGATACCCCAACGATTACACTCGAATCAACACAAACTGTCAATGAAGATGGTAGCGTTAATCTTACTTTTGCAGCAAATGATGTCGATGGAGCGCTGCAAAGCACAAATATCAGCGCCAAACATGGCAGCGCCATAATCGATACCGATGGCTCTATTTTGTACACACCAAATCCAGATTTTCATGGCACAGATACAGTCACGGTCACCATTACAGGTGATGATGGCGAGATGGTAACCAAAACATCGACAATAACAGTTGCAGCCGTTAACGACGCAGCAGTGGCAGTCGACAAATCATTCACCATGCAAGAAGATGGTTCCATCGTAATAACAAACGCAGATTTATTAGCCAATGCAACAGATGTTGATAATGATACACTAAGCATATCTGGTGTAAGCTACACTGGTGACCAGGGCACGCTGGTAACGAGCGCGGATGGAACTACACATACATTTACACCAGCGGCTGACTTTAACGGTGATCTGCAATTATCGTTTGACGTTAATGATGGAACAATCAATACAACTGCCGCTATTAACTTACAAGTTGAAGCTGTACAAGACGCCGTTGAGATAAGCGCTAATATTAATGCACAACTCAATGAAGATGGCGAAATTACCCTATCTCAGAGCGACTTGTTAGCCAATGCAAGCGATGTTGACGGGGATAATTTAGTTGCAACCTTAGGCGACATTGAAAATGCAACAGTCACACCAAACGCTGATGGCTCCTATACTATAAAACCTGATGATAACTTCAGTGGTGATTTAAATATTAACTTTGAGGTGAGCGATGGCCACAACGAAGCTACGCAATCGACTGTTAATGTAACAGTCAATGCAGTCGCAGATAACACGGGTATTACCATTACAAATGCAGTTGACCTCGCAACTACAAACATTGTCTTTGCCTCTGATGATTTTGAGTCTGGTGATGGTGGATGGAATGCTACAACCAGTACTTCTGGTAATTTTGATACTGGCACTATGCTCGGGCAGATGGGTGGTTCTAATCATCAAGAGAGTATATCTAAAACATACGAGGTCCCTAGCGGTGCTGATGAAATTGAAGTAAGTTTCACAGTCCATGAACTAAATTCTTGGAATGGCGAGAATTTTTATATGTTTATTAACGGGGAACGATATACGACTAACAATTTCACTTGGCAAAGCGGCTATGATCATGGCACCGAGGACTTATTGGATTCTGATGGCAATAAGGTGGGTGAAATAACTCATGGCGAAAATCTTCAATCTGGACTGGGCGATTATTCGGGTTATAATTATAGTCAATCTCATCAAGTTACACTGACTGTCCCAATAGCCACTGGAGAAGACACAGTAACCGTTGGTTTTGGCACAGATCTCAATAGTAACATTGCTAATGAATCTTGGGGGATTGATAATGTTGAACTGTCCATTTCATCGGCTGAGCTCTCTATTGTAAGTGGAACAGAAGATCAGCCAAGCCCATTAAACATCGAACTTGCGCTAGAAGATAATGATGGTAGTGAAACCATAACTAGTCTTATTATGACAGTACCAGATACTGTTACACTCTCAGCAGGTACTGATAATGGTGATGGTACCTGGTCATTGACCTCCGAGCAATTAACCGATTTACAAGTAATACCAAGTGATAATTTTAATGGGATGGTCGAATTAAACCTGGCGGTTACCAGTGTTGAAACTGCAAATGGCGACTCAAACACATCCAATCAAAGTTTTAATGTTTATTTTGAGGCTGTTAATGATGAGATTGTTATTAACGACACGGCAGCGCTTACATTTACTACCGACGAAGATACAAGCTTTACTATTACCGAAGCGCAATTACTCGCAAATGCAAGCGATGTTGATAACGACAATTTAATGGTCACCGATTTGAGCATACCTGGTGCAAGCATCGAGAGGATAACCGACGAAACTACAGGGGAAATATCTTTCCACATAACACCAGATGAAAACCATAATGGTGAAAACATCAATATTAACTTTAACGTTTCAGATGGGCAGGGAAGTGTAGTGCAATCTGGCGCAAGTTTGACGGTTAATGCTGTTGATGATGCAACGACTCTAAGCAATCTAGCACTTAGTGTCAATGAAGATAACTCGATTACTTTCACAGAGAATGACCTTATATCTCTTGCCACTAATGTTGATGGCGATAATTTGAGTATCGATTCTGTTACATATAATGGCCCTGATGGAGAGCTTACACACAACGAAACTGATGGTACTTACACCTTCACCCCTACCGATAACTTTTCCGGAGATGTGGGGTTATCCTTTGCCATCAATGATGGCACACAAGCCACAGTTGCCAATATTAATTTAACGGTTAATCCTGTTAATGACGTGCCAACTTTAACACTCGACTCAACTAAAACAGTTGATGAAGATGGCACAACAACGATGAACTTTACAGCCAGCGATGTCGACACTGGCGATACTATAGCAACGACAGCAACTGCCGAGCATGGAACAGTAACTGTCAATAGCAACGGCACTATCTCATATACCCCTGATGATGATTTTAACGGTCAAGACACCATTACTGTCACAACAACAGACAGTAGTGGCGTTGAAACAACTGCAAACTCTAGCATTACCGTTAACCCTGTTAATGACGCGCCAACTTTAACATTAGAATCAACTAAAACAGTTGATGAAGATGGCACAACAACGATTGATTTTACAGCAGGCGATATCGATGCCGGCGATACTATAGCAACGACAGCAACTGCCGAGCATGGAACAGTAACTGTCAATAGCAACGGCACTATCTCATATACCCCTGATGATGATTTTAACGGTCAAGACACCATTACTGTCACAACAACAGACAGCCATGGCGTTGAAATAACTGCAAACTCTAGTATTACCGTTAACCCTGTTAATGACGCGCCAACTTTAACATTAGAATCAACTAAAACAGTTGATGAAGATGGCACAACAACGATTGACTTTACAGCAGGCGATATCGATGCCGGCGATACTATAGCAACGACAGCAACTGCCGAGCATGGGACAGTAACGGTCAATAGCAACGGCACTATCTCATATACCCCTGATGATGATTTTAACGGTCAAGACACCATTACTGTCACAACAACAGACAGCCATGGCGTTGAAATAACTGCAAACTCTAGCATTACCGTTAACCCTGTTAATGACGCGCCAACTTTAACATTAGAATCAACTAAAACAGTTGATGAAGATGGCACAACAACGATTGATTTTACAGCCGGCGATATCGATGCCGGCGATACTATAGCAACGACAGCAACTGCCGAGCATGGGACAGTAACGGTCAATAGCAACGGCACTATCTCATATACCCCTGATGATGATTTTAACGGTCAAGACACCATTACTGTCACAACAACAGACAGTAGTGGCGTTGAAACAACTGCAAACTCTAGCATTACCGTTAACCCTGTTAATGACGCGCCAACTTTAACATTAGAATCAACTAAAACAGTTGATGAAGATGGCACAACAACGATTGATTTTACAGCAGGCGATATCGATGCCGGCGATACTATAGCAACGACAGCAACTGCCGAGCATGGGACAGTAACTGTCAATAGCAACGGCACTATCTCATATACCCCTGATGATGATTTTAACGGTCAAGACACCATTACTGTCACAACAAAAGACAGTCATGGCGTTGAAACAACTGCAACCTCTAGTATTACCGTCAACCCTGTTAATGACGCGCCAACTTTAACACTAGAATCAACTAAAACAGTTGATGAAGATGGCCAAACAACGATTGATTTTACAGCAGGCGATATTGATATAGGTGATGTGTTAACAACGACAGCAACTGCTCTGCATGGGACAGTAACGGTCAATAGCAACGGCACTATCTCATATACCCCAGACGATGACTACAACGGCGAAGACACCATTACCGTAACCACCAAAGATGATGATGGAGCCTTGGTAACCAAAACATCGACAATAACAGTTGCAGCTGTACAAGACGCAGTTGATATAAGCGCTAATATTAATGCACAACTCAATGAAGATGGCGAAATTACCCTATCTCAGAGCGACTTGTTAGCCAATGCAAGCGATGTTGACGGGGATAATTTAGTTGCAACCTTAGGCGACATTGAAAATGCAACAGTCACACCAAACGCTGATGGCTCCTATACTATAAAACCTGATGATAACTTCAGTGGTGATTTAAATATTAACTTTGAGGTGAGCGATGGCCACAACGAAGCTACGCAATCGACTGTTAATGTAACAGTCAATGCAGTCGCAGATAACACGGGAATTACCATTACAAATGCAGTTGACCTCGCAACTACAAACATTGTCTTTGCCTCTGATGATTTTGAGGTAGGTGATGGTGGATGGAATGCAACAACCAGTGATTCAGGAAATTTTGATACTGGCGATATGCTCGGGCAAATGGGTGGTTCTAATGGTCAAGAGAGTATATCTAAAACATACGATGTCCCGAGCGGTGTTGATGAAATTGAATTAAGTTTCACACTCCATGAAATAAACTCTTGGGATAACGAGACTTTTTCTATCTTCATTAACGGGCAAGAATATACGGGTACCACTTTAAGTCATGCTGGTACGCAAACAGCTGATTTGAACGTCACGGATTTAGTTGATTCTAGTGGCAATAAAGTTGGTGAAATAGTTCATGGCACCGATGGCATTGCCTCTGGCATTGCCCAGCACGGAACACAGAATTGGGGTCAATCTCATCAAGTTACACTGACTGTCCCAATAGCCGCTGGAGAAGACACAGTAACCGTTGGTTTTGGCACAGATCTCAATAGTAACATTACTGATGAATCTTGGGGGATTGATAATGTTGAACTGTCCATTTCATCGGCTGAGCTCTCTATTGTAAGTGGAACAGAAGATCAGCCAAGCCCATTAAACATCGAACTTGCGCTAGAAGATAATGATGGTAGTGAAACCATAACTAGTCTTATTATGACAGTACCAGATACTGTTACACTCTCAGCAGGTACTAAGAATGATGATGGTACCTGGTCATTGACGTCCGAGCAATTAACCGATTTACAAGTAATACCAAGTGATAATTTTAATGGGATGGTCGAATTAAACCTGGCGGTTACCAGTGTTGAAACTGCAAATGGCGACTCAAACACATCCAATCAAAGTTTTAATGTTTATTTTGAAGCTGTAAACGACGGCCCAGCGATTACACAAACGTCAACAACAACCGTAGATGAAGCTGGCACTCCAACGGTTACCTTTGCCGTAAATGGTATCGATGATACAGCAACATTCACTGGGACAGCTGAAAATGGCACAGTAGTTGTTAATGATGATGGCGAAATATCTTACACTCCAAATACCGACTACAACGGCACTGATGATACCATCACATTAACCGAAAACATAGATCAATGGGCGTCATCAAGCACTGCAAGCAGCCAGTGGTCACATAGCAACTATGCGGCTCGTCAAGCGGCTGGTCACCCTAATACAGGTTTAAATGTTGGCGATAATCAAGTGGAGCACCCTTTTGCTTGGGCTGAATTGGGATCACAAAGAACTACAGAAAACACCTTAGACCTAACCTATCCTACACCTGTTAATATCACACAGATTGTTGCTAGAGAGACTTATAATGCTGGCTCCATTAGCAAAGTAGAAGTCCTGAAAGATGGTGTTTATGTGACCGTCTATAGCAATGATGGGACGACTGAAACTGGCGGCACCATGTCAGGTGTAAATCCAGGTAAAGTATCTGATACCACAATCACACTCGATCCACAGCTCGACTATTTGTCAGATAAAATTAGAATAACTGTAGGCAATGACAATAATGAATATAATGAAATTGATGCTGTTAAACTGATAGGAGCCGAAGTTGATGCGCCCGTTGTCACTGTTAACGTAAGTGACATTGATACAACCCCTGTGATTGCTGCACAGTTAACAGCAAGCGTAAATGAGGACAATACACTTATTCTTACTCAAGATGACTTGCTAACTTATGCAAATGATGTTGACGGCGATGCTTTAACCGCTTCTAATCTTCAAGGAGAGGGTATTACTATTACTGATAATCAGGATGGTACTTATAGCATCACGCCTGTTGCTAACTTCAATGGTGTTGTAAATATTAGCTTTGATATAGACGATGGTAATGGAGCAACCGTTTCATCAAATATTGATGTTACGGTCGCGGCCGTAAACGATGCGGTTGTCATTGACGCCGATAACCAGCTTACATTTAATGCAGCCGAAGATACAACCTTCACCATTACCGAAGAGCAATTACTCGCCAATGCAAGCGATATTGATTCAACTGATTCATTAATTGTCACCAATTTGAGCATACCTAATGCAACCATCGAGAGGATAACCGACGAAAATACAGGGGCAATATCTTTTAGCATAACACCAGCTGAAAACCATAATGGTGAAGACATCAATATTAGCTTTGACGTTTCAGATGGACAAGGCAGTGAAGTGGCATCTGGTGCAAGCTTAACGATTACAGCTGTAAATGACGCGGTTGTCATTAACCCCGCTAACCCGCTTACATTTAATACAGCCGAAGATACAACCTTCACCATTACCGAAGAGCAATTACTCGCCAATGCAAGCGATGTTGATTCAACTGATTCCTTAATTGTCACCAATTTAGAGATCCCTAATGCAAGCTTCGAAACGGTAATTGACCCCTCTACAGGTGCAAAATCTTTCATCGTAACCCCAGGTTCCAACTTTAGTGGTGACGTCAATATTGCCTTTGATGTTTCAGATCAGCAAGGCAGTGTAGTGACCTCTGGTGCAAGTTTAACAATCACTGCAGTCGCAGATAACACGGGTATTACCATTACAAATGCAGTTGACCTCGCAACTACAAACCTTGTCTTTGCCTCTGATAATTTTGAGTCTGGTGATGGTGGATGGAATGCCACAACCAGTGATTCAGGAAATTTTGGTACTGGCGATATGCTCGGGCAATTGGGCAATTCTAATGGTCTAGAGAGTATATCTAAAACATACGATGTCCCTAATGGTGTTAATGAAATTGAATTAAGTTTCGCGCTCCATGAAATAAACTCTTGGAATAACGAGCACTTTTCTATCTTTATTAACGGGGAACAATATACGGGAACCAATTTAACTTGGCATGGCGATTCAACTGGCTATGATCTGGGCACCGTGGACTTATTGGATTCTGATGGCAATAAGGTGGGTGAAATAGTTCATGGCAACGATGGTGTTAGCTCTGGACTGGGCGAGTATGCTGGTAATGATTATAGTCAATCTCATCAGATTACACTGACTATCCCAATAGCCGCAGGAGAAGACACAGTAACCGTTGGTTTTGGCGCAGAGCTTGATGGAGACCTTGCTAATGAATCTTGGGGGGTTGATAATATTGAACTGTCCATTTCATCGGCTGAGCTCTCTATTGTAAGTGGAACAGAAGATCAGCCAAGCCCATTAAACATCGAACTTGCGCAGCAAGATAATGATGGTAGTGAAACCATAACTAGTCTTATTATGACAGTACCAGATACTGTTACACTCTCAGCAGGTACTAAGAATGATGATGGTACCTGGTCATTGACGTCCGAGCAATTAACCGATTTACAAGTAATACCAAGTGATAATTTTAATGGGATGGTCGAATTAAACCTGGCGGTTACCAGTGTTGAAACTTCAAATGGCGACTCAAACACATCCAATCAAAGTTTTAATGTTTATTTTGAAGCAGCAAACGATGCGGTTGTCATTGACTCCGATAACCAGCTTACATTTAATGCAGCCGAAGATACAACCTTCACCATTACCGAAGAGCAATTACTCGCCAATGCAAGCGATATTGATTCAACTGATTCATTAATTGTCACCAATTTAGAGATCCCTAATGCAAGCTTCGAAACGGTAATTGACCCCTCTACAGGTGCAAAATCTTTCATCGTAACCCCAGGTTCCAACTTTAGTGGTGACGTCAATATTGCCTTTGATGTTTCAGATGGACAAGGCAGTGTAGTGACCTCTGGTGCAAGTTTAACAATCACTGCAGTCGCAGATGACACGAATATTAGCTTTGCAAACCTTGTCTTTGCCTCTGATAATTTTGAGTCTGGTGATGGTGGATGGAATGCAACAACCAGTGATTCAGGAAATTTTGGTACTGGCGATATGCTCGGGCAATTGGGCAATTCTAATGGTCTAGAAAGTATATCTAAAACATACGATGTCCCTAATGGTGTTAATGAAATTGAATTAAGTTTCGCGCTCCATGAAATAAATTCTTGGAATAACGAGAATTTTTATATGTTTATTAACGGGGAACAATATACGGCTACCAATTTAACTTGGCATGGCGATTCAACTGACTATGATATGGGCACCGTGGACTTATTGGATTCTGATGGCAATAAGGTGGGTGAAATAGTTCATGGCAACGATGGTGTTAGCTCTGGACTGGGCGACTATGCGGGTAATGATTTTAGTCAATCTCATCAGATTACACTGACTATCCCAATAGCCGCAGGAGAAGACACAGTAACCGTTGGTTTTGGCGCAGAGCTTGATGGAACCCTTGCTAATGAAGCTTGGGGGATTGATAATATTGAACTGGCCATTTCGTCTGAACACCCTATTATGAGGGGAACAGAAGATCAGCCAAGCCCATTAAACATAACACTGGAGCTGCAAGATAATGATGGTAGTGAAACCATAACTAGTCTTATTATGACAGTACCAGATACTGTTACACTCTCAGCTGGTACTGATAATGGTGATGGTACCTGGTCATTGACCTCCGAGCAATTAACCGATTTACAAGTAATACCAAGTGATAATTTTAATGGGATGGCCGAATTAAACCTGGCGGTTACCAGTGTTGAAACTGCAAATGGCGACTCAAACACATCCAATCAAAGTTTTAAGGTTTATTTTGAGGCAGTTAATGATGAGATTGTTATTAACGACTCGGCAGCGCTTACATCTACTACCGACGACGGGGCAGCGTTTACATCGGCAGCGCCTACATCTACCGACGACACGGCAGCGCTTACATTTACTACCGACGAAGATACAAGCTTTACTATTACCGAAGCGCAATTACTCGCTAATGCAAGCGATGTTGATAACGACAATTTAATGGTCACCGATTTGAGCATACCTGGTGCAAGCATCGATAGGATAACCGACGAAACTACAGGGGAAATATCTTTCCACATAACACCAGATGAAAACCATAATGGTGAAAACATCAATATTAACTTTAACGTTTCAGATGGGCAGGGAAGTGTAGTGCAATCTGGCGCAAGTTTGACGGTTAATGCTGTTGATGATGCAACGACTCTAAGCAATCTAGCACTTAGTGTCAATGAAGATAACTCGATTACTTTCACAGAGAATGACCTTATATCTCTTGCCACTAATGTTGATGGCGATAATTTGAGTATCGATTCTGTTACATATAATGGCCCTGATGGAGAGCTTACACACAACGAAACTGATGGTACTTACACCTTCACCCCTACCGATAACTTTTCCGGAGATGTGGGATTATCCTTTGCCATCAATGATGGCACACAAGCCACAGTAGCCAATATTAATTTAACGGTTAACCCTGTTAATGACGTGCCAACTTTAACACTCGAATCAACTAAAATTGTCAATGAAGATGGTAGCGTTAATATTACTTTTGCAGCAAGTGATGTAGATGGCGAGATTCAAAGCACAAATATCAGCGCCGAAAACGGCACCGCAGAAATCGATACCGATGGCACTATTTTGTACACACCAAATCCAGATTTTTATGGCACAGATACAGTCACTGTCACCATTACAGATGATTCTGGCGCGACGATCACCAAAACATCAGAAATCACAGTTAGATCCATCAACGACGGCCCTGATGCCCAAGATGAGACTGTTTCCATGGATGAAGATGTCACATCGCTTTTCATCAATGTCCTTGCTAATGACTCGGATATTGAAGGTGATGTAGCTATCCACTCAGTCGTCGAGAATGTTATGCTCGGTGATGATGTGGTTGGTCACGCCACGATCGTTGTGGAAAATGGTGTACAAGGAATTAAATTTACGCCTAACGATGCATTTAATTCTTTGTCCGCAAACGAACAAGCTTCCGTTACAATTGACTACCAAATTAAAGATTCAGAAGACGCAACCAGCGACGCTACGGCAACTGTAACGGTCACCGGCGTTAACGACGCGGCTGTGGTAGGCAGCACATCATTCACCCTGCAAGAAGATGGTTCAATCGTAATAACCAACGCAGATTTATTAGCCAATGCAACAGATGCTGATAATGATACACTAAGCATATCTGGTGTAAGCTACACTGGTGACCAGGGCACGCTGGTAACGAGCGCGGATGGAACTACACATACATTTACACCAGCGCCTGACTTTAACGGTGATCTGCAATTATCGTTTGTCGTTAATGATGGAACGACCAATACATCTGCCACTGCTGACTTACAAGTTGCAGCTGTACAAGACGCCGTTGAGGTAAGCGCTAATATTAATGTACAACTCAATGAAGATGGCGAAATTACCCTATCTCAGAGCGACTTGTTAGCCAATGCAACAGATGTTGACGGTGATAATTTAGTTGCAACCTTAAGCGACATTGAAAATGCAACAGTCACATCACACCCAGATGGCTCCTATACTATAAAACCAGATGATAACTTCAGTGGTGATTTAAATATTAGCTTTGAGGTGAGCGATGGTCAGGGTTCAACAGCGCAATCATCTGTTAATGTGGCAGTCACTGCAGTCGCAGATAACACTGGTATCACCATTACAAATGCAGTTGATTTCGAAAATACAAAAATGGTCTTTGCATCTGATGATTTTGAGCTAGGTGCTAATGGATGGGATGCAACAACCAGTGATTCAGGAAATTTTGAAACTGGCGATATGCTCGGGCAATTGGGCGACTCTAATGGTCAGCAGATCATCTCTAAAACATACGATGTCCCGAGCGGTGTTGATGAAATTGAATTAAGTTTCACACTCCATGAAATAAGCTCTTGGAATAACGAGGTTTTTTCTATCTTCATTAACGGGCAACAATATACGGGTACCCATTTAAGTATGCCTGATCATGGTTCAGATGATGTGGGCTCCACGGACTTATTTGACTCTAATGGCGATAAGGTGGGTGAAATAGTTCATGGCACCGATAACGTTGCCTCGGGCATTGGCGAGTACGGAACAGAGAATTGGAGTCAATCTCATCAGGTTACTCTTACAGTCCCAGTAGCCGCAAATGAAGACACAGTAACCGTTGGTTTTGGCGCACAACTTGATGGAAACATTGCTAATGAATCTTGGGGTATTGATAATATTGAACTGGCTATTACATCGTCTGATATCTCTATTGTGTATGGAACAGAAGATAATGAATCCCCATTAAACATCGAACTTGCGCTGCAAGATACTGATGGTAGTGAAAGCTTAACTAGTCTTATTATGACAGTACCAGATACTGTTACCCTCTCAGCAGGTACTAAGAATGATGATGGTACCTGGTCATTGACGTCCGAGCAATTAAACGATTTAAAAGTAATACCAAATGATAATTTTAATGGGATGGCCGAATTAAGCCTGGCGGTTACCAGTGTTGAAACTTCAAATAACGACTCAAATACATCCAATCAAAGTTTTAAGGTTTATTTTGATTCCGTTAACGACGTCGTTGAGGTAAGCGCAAATATTAGCGCTGAAGTCGATGAAGAAGGCAGCATTACCCTATCTCAGAGCGACTTGTTAGCCAATGCAACAGATATTGACGGCGATAATTTAGTTGCAACTTTAAGCGACATTGAAAATGCAACAGTCACACCAAACGCTGATGGTTCATATACTATAATTCCTGATGATGACTTCCACGGTACGCTTAACCTTACCATGAGTATTACTGACGGTACGCAAGCTGTGCAATCAAGCTTAAACTTAACAGTGCACAACATAAATGATGGGCCAATAGCGAATGATACCGGCGATTTTGTAGGGCTTATTGGCACAATGAGTGCTAGTTCGGATCACGGTATAACAGTTTCAGCTTCAGGTCACTATAGCCAGCATTATCAACCACATATGGCAGTAGATGCACATGTCGCTAGTTCTGTAAACAATACTGGTAGTTGGACAACTGGTGGTACTAGTGCGTGGTATAAAGTTGACGTAGGCAGTCCAACTACACTTTTTCAATATGAGTTAAAAGCAATTACAAATAGTCACCTCGGAAGAGATCCTAAAGATTGGGAATTACAAGGCAGTGATGATGGAATAAATTGGACAACGATTGATACACGAGCAGACGTTGATGACTGGGGGTCAAGTGAGACAAAAACCTTTGAACTTGAGAGTCCTGCTACCTTCCAATATTTTCGTGTTGATATTTCTCAAAACAATGGAGGTAGTTATACAGGCTTTGATGGTCTTGAGCTTTATACAAAAGAGTCTATGTACGAAGATGACAATGATCTTATTATTGATGTGCTTGCCAATGATATTGATGCTGATAACGACACCATTACCATTACCTCAGTTGGTGATGTAGTAGATAGCGCTGGTGTAATTATGGGGACCGCAGAGATTGTGACTGTTGATGGCCATGATCAAATAAAATTTACACCTAACGCAGAGGTACAAGAACTATCTGAAGGTGAGCAGAAAGAGCTTACCTTCGAATATAGCATTGCCGATGGACAAGGTGGAGTTGACACTGCCACAGCAACGTTTACCGTTATCGGAGAAAACGACGTCTTTGAGGTAAGCGCGAATATTAGCGCACAAATTGATGAAGATGGCGAAATTACCCTATCTCAGAGCGACTTGTTAGCCAATGCAACAGATATTGACGGCGATAATTTAGTTGCAACTTTAAGCGACATTGAAAATGCAACAGTCACACCAAACGCTGATGGCTCCTATACTATAAAGCCTGATGATAACTACCATGGTACGCTTAACCTTGACATGAGTATTACTGACGGCACGCAAGCGGTACAATCAAACTTACAATTGACAGTTAATTCAATTAACGATGGACCGGTTGCTGTTGATGACGTGGCCACCAAAGGTACTTTAGTTTTAGGTGATAGTGATTCCCTTACTATACAGACAGGACTTGCTAATGATAGTGGCTTAATCACCGTCTCTATGTGGTTTAAAACAGAAGACAACTCTGGCCGGTTGTTTGGCACGCATCATACTGACGGAGCAGGAGATCGATATATTGAGACGCGTGCTGATGGAGAAATGTCCATGTATACCTGGGGAGGAGGTCGCACATTCCAAACTACAACCACTAATGGGCAAAATACCTCAGATGGTAACTGGCATCATGTTGCATATAGTCTTAATGGAGAGGATGCACATCTGTATATCGATGGCGAGCTTGCCGCAACTAGCTATGTCGGTTCATCTGGCTTTGATTGGTCTTCATTTCTAACCATTGGTTCAGGCTTTACCGGAGAAATAAGAGATGTAAACATCTTTACTGGAACAGGCGCAACAGCGGATGAAGTTACTCAACTTAACGATGGAAATATTCCTACAACATTACAAGATAATTTAGCTATTTCCATGGACTTTGATGAGGATTCTCCATTTGAGGCATCAGGGCAAACCGTTATACTCAATGGCTCTCCTCAAGTAGAAAATCAAATAATTGCTGGTGAGTTAACAGCTGCTGATAATGCAACAACTAACTTTGACGTTCTTGCTAACGATAGTGATGTTGAAGGCGGCCTATCTATTACTGGTGTATCAAGTGTGATTGATAGCGATGGTAATGTCCTGGGAACCCTCACAATTGTTGATGTTAATGGTACCGACCAAGTACAATTTACACCAAACGCGGGAGCGCTAAATATGGGCGAGGGAGAGGAAACACTCGCAACCTTTACTTATGAAATTACCGATTCAGATGGAGCAACCACAACTGCAAATGCAGCATTCACTTTTACAGGGACTAACGATGTACCAGTCGTTTCGCAAAATATAGCAGCAACCATTGCTGAAGATGGCAGCATTACACTCACTCAAGCAGAGCTTTTACAGTATGTAACAGACGCAGATGTAAATGATAATTTATCCGCGTCAAACCTTTCTGTGTCTGTCTCTGCAAATGCAACAGTGACCACTAACACTGACGGTAGTTTCACTATTACCCCTACAGAAGATTATAACGGTAACATTTCAATTAGTTTTGATGTGACTGATGGTATCGAAGTAATAAGCTCCGCTGTAGATATTACCGTGACAGCTGTTAATGATGCTCCTATCGTAGATAATGTGAGTTATACCGCGCAAGAAGATAATACAATAATCATTACTAATGCGGAGCTTTTAGCTGCAGCGAGCGATATTGATGACGACACAGCCAGCCTCAGTGTTACGTCTGTCTCGTATAGCGGAACTGATGGTACTTTTACAGATCTAGGCGATGGCACTTACAGCTTTTCACCTAATCCAGATTTCAATGGCCAAATATCACTCGACTTTAGTGTGTCAGACGGCGAGGCAACAACCAGCAGTCAAGTTAATATGAACTTCACTGCGGTTAACGACGGCCCTGTTGGAGTAAATGATACCGCAGCCACCGATGAAGACAGCGCAATTACTATAGATGTACTCGCCAATGATACCGACATCGATGGTGATACATTAAGTATTGATTCTGTAGTAAGCGATGTTATGTTAAATAATATCAAAGTTGGTACGGCCTCAATTGGTAGTACAACTGTAGTTAATAACACAAGCTACATCAACCCTACTGATGCAACTTCAACAAGCAATCTTTACTCTACGCTAAAAGATGATGTCAACTACATGGGTGATGCCATTGTTGTTGATGGTACCACCTATGATAATGGCATTACAATGCATTCCCAAAGTGCAAACGGCGGTATAAGTACTGCTACATTTGCTGTGCCAGATGGGATGACTAACTTCTCCAGCATTATAGGAATGACATATGCCGGAAATGTTAATTTCCGAGTTTTAGTTGATGGCGTAGAGCAATTTTCTAAAACTTCAGTAACATCCTCTAGCGATGGCGACAGGCTTAATATTGATGTCTCTGACGCGTCAACAATCACTCTTATTGTTGAAAGTAATGGGTCTAATTCTCACGATCATGCAGTGTGGGCAGATGCTCAATTTAAATTTAATGACTCAATCACAACAGATCACATTATATTCACGCCTAATGATGAAATGGATAAGCTAAGTCAAGATGAAATTGCCAATCTGCAAATCAACTACACAGTTAAGGATAGATCTGGGGAAACCTCTGATGCAAGTGTTGCCGTTACAGTTACGGGCGTCAATGACGCAACTGTCGTTGCAAATGTAGATTTAACAGGCACAGAAGACACTGTAATAAATATAACCCAAGCAGATTTACTAGCAACAGCAAGTGATGTAGATGGTAGCAGCTTAACCGTAACGGCACTGAGCATAGACCCAAGCTTTGGTAGCATTACCTATAACGAGGCTGACCAGAGCTTTGATTTTACACCAGCGGATGGTTACAACGGTGATGTACCCTTTGCTTTCACCATCTCAGACGGTACGACCGATACCATATCCAATGGTTCGATCAACATTGCATCGGTCAATTATGCACCTGTTGGAGTAAATGATACCGCAGCCACCGATGAAGACAGCGCAATTACTATAGATGTACTCGCCAATGATACCGACATCGATGGTGACGCATTAAGTATTGATTCTGTAGTAAGCGATGTTATGTTAAATAATATCAAAGTTGGTACGGCCTCAATTGGTAGTACAACTGTAGTTAATGACACAAGCTACATCAACCCTACTGATGCAACTTCAACAAGCAATCTTTACTCTACGCTAAAAGATGATGTCAACCACAGCGGGAATGCCATTGTTGTTGATGGTACCACCTATGATAATGGCATTGCAATGCATCCAGACGATGCAAACGGCGGTATAAGCACTGCTACATTTGATGTGCCAGATGGAATGACTAACTTCTCCAGCATTATAGGAATGACAAGTACCAGTGGAAATGTTAATTCCGAATTTTAGTTGATGGCGTAGAGCAATTTTCTAAAACTTCAGTTACATCCACTAGCGATGGCGACAGGCTTAATATTGATGTCTCTGACGCGTCAACAATCACTCTTATTGTTGAAAGTAATGGGTCTGATGGTGCCGATCATGCAGTGTGGGCAGATGCTCAATTTAATGACTCAATCACAACAGATCACATTATATTCACGCCTAATGATGAAATGGATAAGCTAAGTCAAGATGAAATTGCCAATCTGCAAATCAACTACACAGTTAAGGATGGATCTGGGGAAACCTCTGATGCAAGTGTTGCCGTTACAGTTACGGGCGTCAATGACGCAGCTGTCGTTGCAAATGTAGATTTAACAGGCACAGAAGACACGGTAATAAATATAACCCAAGCAGATTTACTAGCAACAGCAAGTGATGTAGATGGTAGCAGCTTAACCGTAACGGCACTGAGCATAGACCCAAGCTTTGGTAGCGTTACCTATAACGAGGCTGACCAGAGCTTTGATTTTACACCAGCGGATGATTACAACGGTGATGTACCCTTTGCTTTCACCGTCTCAGACGGTACGACCGATACCAGATCCAATGGTTCGATCAACCTTGCATCGGTCAATGATGCACCCGTATTAGCAACGACTTCATTTGCTATCGATGAAGACAACTCTATTATTATCAAAGCCGCAGACTTACTAAATAACGTCACTGATATCGACTCAACGACATTAAGTATCACAAACATCACCACTGCTGACGGACATGGCACTATTACGCCGCATGGTGATAATGGTGATGAGTGGCGCTACACCCCTGCAGAAAACTACAGTGGGGATGCTCAACTAACTATTAGTGTTAATGATGGAACGGTGACCGCAGACTTTGACAGCGCAGTCACCATCACACCCGTTGCAGACGCTCCGGAGTTAACAGTCTCGTTAGGCAGAGTGCTAGTTGACGAATTTAATGAAGATAGCATTAGCAATAGCGTACTCTCTGGCTGGCAAACTGATAATCGCGGCGGCTACATCGAAGTTCATCAAGACACTATTTATGGTGTGGGGGATGGTAGAGGCAATGTATTAGAGCTAGAGGCGGCACGTGGTGATGAAGCTAATATCTATAAAGATTTAAACGTTAGAGCTGGCGACACGGTCGAATTAACCTTTGATCTTACAGCAAGAGCTGGACATGCTGGTCAAAATTCAGCAGTTGATGTTTATTTTGAAGGGGTACTGATTGACCAAATTGTACCAGATGTTGGATGGGAAACATATACCTATACACTTGTCGCTACAACCCATAATCCGAGACTTGAATTAAATTCACCATCATCTGATGGTGCGGGCGCAGTATTAGATGTGATCCGAGTTACCGCATCCGCCCCGCTAGAAGTAAACACTCCTATTGCACTGGACATTAGTAGCTCACTCGTCGATACCGATGGCTCTGAGACATTACAATCGCTTAATATTGAGCAGCTCCAAGTAGGGGCATTATTAACTGATGGCACGAATACCTTTACTGCAACGGCTGAGAATAACAGTGTTAATGTTAAAGATTGGGATCTTTCCTCCTTAACAATAACCCCACCAACCGACTTTTATGGCCAGGTAACTTTAAATGTGGTTGCAACGTCAGTTGAAGGTGTAGGTGGTGCTACAAGCTCAACGACTCAAGAACTATCTTTTACAATTAATACGCCGGTGGTTATTGACGCAACTAACCAGCTTACATTTAATGCAGCCGAAGATACAACCTTCACCATTACCGAAGAGCAATTACTCGCCAATGCAAGCGATATTGATTCAACTGATTCATTAATTGTCACCAATTTAGAGATCCCTAATGCAAGCTTCGAAACGGTAATTGACCCCTCTACAGGTGCAAAATCTTTCATCGTAACCCCAGGTTCCAACTTTAGTGGTGACGTCAATATTGCCTTTGATGTTTCAGATCAGCAAGGCAGTGTACTGACCTCTGGTGCAAGTTTAACAATCACTGCAGTCGCAGATAACACGGATATTACCATCGCAAATACAAACGTTGTCTTTGCCTCTGATAATTTTGAGTCTGGTGATGGTGGATGGAATGCCACAACCAGTGAGTCTGGGAGTTTTGGTACTGGCACTATGCTCGGGCAGTTGGGCGATTCTAATGGTGATCAGATTATATCTAAAACATACGATGTCCCGAACGGTGTAGATGAAATTGAATTAAGTTTCACACTCCATGAAGTAAACTCTTGGGATAACGAGCACTTTTCTATCTTTATTAACGGGCGAGAATATACGGGAACAAATTTAACCAGCGGCACTGGCTCTGAGACTGGCACCTCTAACTTAATGAATTCGGTTGGTGAAATTGTAGGTGTAGTTACTCATGGCCAAAATGCAATTCAATCTGGTACTGGCGATTTCGGAGCACAGAATTGGAGCCAATCTCATCAGGTGACTCTTACTGTCCCAATCAACGCTGATGAAGACACAGTAACCGTTGGTTTTGGCGCACAGCTTGATGGAACCACTAATAATGAATCTTGGGGGATTGATGATATTGAACTGGCCATTTCGTCTGAACACTCTATTGTACATGGAACAGAAGATGTTGCAGCCCCATTAAACATAACACTGGAGCTGCAAGATAATGATAGTAGTGAAACCATAACTAGTCTTATTATGACAGTGCCAGATACTGTTTCGCTCTCAGCTGGTACTGATAATGGTGATGGTACCTGGTCATTAACGCGCGCTGAGTTAAACAATATAGAAGTAATACCAAATGATGATGTTAATGGGATGGTCGAATTAAGCCTGGCGGTTACCAGTGTTGAAACTGCAAACAACGACTCAAACACATCCAGTCAAAGTTTTAATGTTTATTTTGAAGAAGCTGCCCCAACTACCTTAACAGGGACCTTAGTTGATGGCATTATTGCAGGGATGGCTTATACCACTTCATCTGGTATTGAAGGCTTTACTGATGAGAATGGCGGATTTGACTTTAGAGAAGGTGATACTATTACCTTTACTCTCGGTGATATTGTATTAGGAACCATTACCGCTGATGAGATCACTGATGGAAAAACCTTCTTACAAGATATTGCAAATGTAGATCGCTCCAATTTAAATGATCATTACCTTGAAAACATGGCCACATTTTTACAATCACTCGACAGTGATGCTAGCGACAATATTACTATTAGTCCAGAAATGCACGCATCCTTAGCCAATGCTGATTTAGATTTAAGCACTGCAACCGAAGATGAAGTGCAATCATTGGTTGAAAGTCTAGGCAAAACATTTGTCAGTGAAGAAGATGCCATGAAGCATGTTCAAGAGATGCTTGAAAAATATACAGATATGAAAAAAGAAGACTTTGATCTACACATTGATGATTCAATCATGAGAGCAACGTTAGGGACATCACCACAAGCCGGAATAAGCTACACGACTAGCTCGGGATTAACTGGTATTACAGATGCAAATGGCTCGTTTAATTTTAATCCTTATGACACGATTACGTTCACCGATGCTGATGGCGAGCTTATTGCAACTATTGCAGCAACTGATATTGGTTGCGATTTATTAATCACCATGGATGAGTTAACTAAAATTGCAGATCAATCAAAATCATCCCCATTTACCCAGCAAGACAACTGTACTACATTTAGTGCTTCAGATTTGCTTAGTGATCTCTCACTTGATGCAAGCAACCAAATAAATTCAATCGAGTATACTGGAGATGATGGCATGCTAACAACTGATGGCGATGGAAATTACACTTTCTGGTCAATCAATAAAGAGGCAGCAACAATTAGCATTGACGTTAGTTATACCGATGCGCAAGGTAACACAGTAAGCGTTAAAAGCGAATTTATTAGCAAAGCTATGAATGATGAAACTGAGTCGCAAAAAGTAGAAACGATGGACGATATTCCAACAGATAGCGATGCATTTGATTATTCAGTTTCACCTGGAACACAATTGCAAATTCAATTACCAGCTGAATTTTCACTTAATAGCGACATTGACTCTGTGACGATCACAGGGCTTCCAGATGGGGCATTTATTGAAAATGCACTGCAAAACAGTGATGGCTCATACACAATCGATGCTGATAATAGTAAATTTACCATTAACACTAACAATGATTTTGCTGGGGAAATAAACATAAGTTACAGTGGTTTCGATCGCTTTAACAATGAAGTAGCTGGTACTGAGCAGTCTGCATCAATTGATGTCTCCGCTAAATACATTGGCAGTAATGATGGAACTAGCACAACTAATCAGGAACAGTATACAGACACTAAGAACACCGACGATGACTCACAGACACAAACCGACAATTCGGTAGACTATAGTAATTTCCCTGATGAATCCACACAAGCTGACGATGATCTCAATAATGACAATAATTATATGTGAGGATCATTAATATATACCCATGTCACCTCAAAATGCAGCGGTGGTGGCGATCAGGTTACCAGAGCTAAGTCGCAATATGAAGTAATGGTGACGAGCGCATCAAACAGCAAGCTTTAGCTTGCTTTCTTGCATATAAAAACCTAGTCTGCGTGCTAACGTAAAGGCAACTTTCCATTATTTACGTAATTAAAAAATCTATAATAATAACCAGCAAAGCATTAAAGTCTTTATTTTAATGCTCCCCGCAGGCGATTAACTGTGTTTATCATCAAAAACTCAAGTTTATGCGATACGTCCATACACAATTTGCCGATCTGGCGTTGCATTTTAAAGTAACTTAGGATTATAATGTTTGTGCAATCTTTGTAGGGAAGTGTTTAGTATTAAAAAGAAAAATAGCATATTGTTTTTATTTTTTAAGCAAACAAAAAATAAAAGTAAAAAAATAACAATAAATGCTTGCAAGGTGAAACGAACTTCCCTATCATTCACCGCACTTAGACGGCGCCGACTTAGCTCAGTCGGTAGAGCAACTGACTTGTAATCAGTAGGTCACCAGTTCGATTCCGGTAGTCGGCACCATTTAAGTCTGGAGGGGTTCCCGAGCGGCCAAAGGGAACAGATTGTAAATCTGTCGCGTAAGCTTCGGTGGTTCGAATCCACCTCCCTCCACCATATTTAAATTAATTGATGTACTTCGTCACAGACAAAAGATTGATATGCGGGCATCGTATAATGGCATTACTCCAGCCTTCCAAGCTGATAATGTGGGTTCGATTCCCACTGCCCGCTCCACGTTATATACCTTTAAAATAAATTTATTACTATTGTTTCCACGTTTCTAGTCAATAGAAAATACCAAGATAAAAGTCCCCAAACGGTAGATCGCAGTTATTTTTAGTGTATTGTGTGCTATACACCCATAGTTTGCTCACATGAATTAGGCAATCGCAATGAAATTTCACCACCACTAAAAACGCAAGTTTTACCATTTTGTTCTAAAAGAAGCGAGCCACTGAGATTAATTCCCCTGCAAATACCCGATGTTATTTTATCTGCGATGACAACATTCACTTGTTTGCCTAAAAAACAATCTAATTTAAACCACCGCTCAAGGTGTGGGCGCAATCCTGAATTTTTATAATCATTTAATAAATATGCAAGCTCTTTTATTAAGAAGGCAATCAACTGGTTGCGATCTATATGCTCGTTGCTGATCGTATATAAATCAGTCCAAGGTTGAACAATTTGTTGCCCGTACAGAGGTGGCATCTTAACGTTCAGTCCAATACCTATCACTGCGTGACAAGTATCTCTCCTTGAGACTAAGAGCTCAATCAAAATACCTGCTAGTTTTTTATTTTGATAATAAATATCATTTGGCCACTTTAGCGAAATGCCCTCGATGCCACTTTTTTCAAGCGCATTGACTGTAGCAATACCAACTAATAAACTCAGCCCAGCAAGCTTATCAACTGGGCAATTAAACTCTTGATAATATGAAAAGTAAATATGAGATGCAAACGGGGATATCCATTTTCTGCCTAGGCGCCCTCTCCCTGCAAGTTGAAATTCAGCGATACAAGTTTGCCCATTTTCTAAATAGGGTATTTTATCGAGTAGCCATTGATTGGTTGAGTCAACAATGCACAATACGCTTAAGTTTTTAGAGCCGCTTAATGCTTTAATTTTTTTTTCATCCAGCCGTGTGATAGTCGCTAAGCATTTATAACCACGACCTTGCACTGTGTGTATATCCAGCCCTAACTCTTGCAACCCTTTGATATAATCATCCACACAAACGCCAGAAACGTTCAAAAGTTTGCCTATTTCTTCACTTGAATGAAATTTACCATCGCAAAGCAATGTCATTAATTTACGACTACCTTCACTAAGCTCAGACACCTGTTATTTCCTTAACTAAATTAGTTTCTCCATTTTTATTGATAAAACGCACTTCATGCTCAAGCCATACACCAAATTTATTATGGATAGTTTCACGCACATGCCAGGCAATATTTAAAACATCTGTTGGGGTTGCATTGCCTTTATTGATTAAAACTAATGCATGTTGCTGATGCACAGCCGCGCAGCCGATTTGAAATCCTTTTAAATTCGCATGATCAATTAACCAGCCAGCTGCCAATTTAAACTCTCCTTTTTGATATGGGTAATGTGCCACGTTAGGGTATGATTTTAATAAATTATTTAACTGCTCTTGGCTTACTATTGGATTTTTAAAAAAGCTCCCTGCATTACCAAGGACATTAATATCTGGCAATTTTTCCCTGCGTGTTTGACACACTTGAGCAAATATTTGTTTCGCTGTGACCCCTTCCCCTAATGCTTTTAGTGGGCCGTAACTGTTTTGAGGGATCCAATTTTTTTTAAGTTTCAATGTTACGGAGGTAATAAGCGCATTGGCCATTTTTTTAGTCTTGAAAATAGAGTCTCGGTAGGAAAATTCACATTCTTCATTAGATAAAGTGACCGATTGTCCTGTTAAAAGGTCAATGATTGCAACGTTTTCGCAGATTTGTGCAAATTCAACGCCATATGCCCCGATATTTTGCACTGGTGCGGCACCAACAATACCAGGAATCAGTGCTAAGTTCTCTAACCCTGGAATGTTTTTTTCGATTGCGTATAGCACCAGTTGATGCCAATTTTCACCAGCGCTCACTTTTAAAAAGAAATGCTCTTGAGTTTCAACGATATCAATGCCACTTAATTCTACTTTAATAATAAGCCCATTAAAATTTTCACAAAAGAGAATGTTACTCCCACCTCCTAAAATTAGTACTGGTTGATGATTATTCTTTGCTGCATTTACCGCTGTTATTAATTCAGTGAATTGATTTTCTTGAGTCAATAAAAATAACGTTTTTGTGGTTACATTAAGCCCGAAACTGTTTAATTTTTTAAGAGAGACATTTTTGCTTAGCATGGTTAAGGTATCCTTTATTATACCTATGAGACGTGAAAATTAGAACTAAGGCACTCGGCAATCAGCAGAGTAACAAGGAGCGTTTTCCAAGGTGAAACTAAAAAATTTTACGTTTTATTTGTATATATACCCATGCCAAGTTTTAATTTAACCAGTGTGGCGCTAAGCTTGCTTAAAAGCTTTTTATGCGTTTTGCATCTTGATTGGTAACGGGTATAAACATCGATAAATACGCACTATAGCCCTCAATATTCATATCCTCAAGCGCAACAAAACGAATAGCCGCAGAATTAATACAATATCGCAGGCCGCCTAATGCTTCTGGTCCATCATCGAAAACATGCCCTAAGTGCGAGTCTGCACCTTGGCTGCGCACTTCTATTCTGGCGGTGATCAGTCCTTGATCCTCTATTTTTTCATTAAGTTGTGTTTTAAGCAGTGGTTTTGTAAAGCTTGGCCACCCACAACCAGAGTCAAATTTATCTCGTGAGCTAAATAATGGCTCTCCCGATACAATATCAACATAAATTCCTTCGCCTGTAAAATTACAGTATTTATTATGAAAAGGCGGTTCGGTTCGCTCTTCTTGGGTAACTTCATACTCAAGTTGAGTCAACTTTTTTCGTAATACACTCTCCAATGGCTTTTTAAATTTCTTTATATTCACTTAAAGTCTCCTTTAGCATCTTTATTTGGATACGGACTAGACCCTTATATTAAAAACCACAATGAGAGCAAATGTACAAAAACATTTTCCAGCGCATCCATTGATCACTTGATAAGTATATTTCCTATTTGCGCCTTGAAGTGACATGTTTTCTCTGTATAATGTTTACAAGCGTCCTTAATGCAATTGAGAATATTACTTATACTTTTGTAAAAATGCGAGTCATCAATTACCAGACAAAATAAACAAGTTGCTAGGAAATAACGTTGCAACAGCAAATTGAATGTTGAATCGCGCAAGAACATTTTCAAGCAACTGTTAAATACTTACACATATACCGCGCCGATACAAGACTGTACAGCTAATATCACAGAAATCAATTTAATCTCTAAGCGCTATGTACAATTTAACTTGCTGATTTTTCACCTTGAGGTAACATGAGTATAAGTAAAAGTTCACTCCCAAAAATGATTTAAAAAACGAACGTAAAGAGGATTTACCATGTCTGATCAGATCATTATTTTTGATACTACACTTCGCGATGGAGAACAAGCGTTAAGTGCAAGCCTTAGCGTCAACGAAAAGTTAAAAATAGCTTTTGCACTTGAACGTCTTGGTGTAGATATAATGGAAGTTGGCTTTCCAATTTCCTCTCCTGGTGATTTCGAATCTGTACAAACCATCGCCAGGCAAATAAAAAACAGCCGCGTTTGTGCCCTTAGTCGCGCAATTGCAAAAGATATTGATGTTGCAGCTCAGGCATTACGGGTTGCAACGCAATTTAGGATCCATACTTTCCTTTCAACCTCTACTATTCACGTTGAAAAAAAATTAAAGCTTAACTTTAAAGATGTGCTGGAAATGGGGGTTAATGCGGTAAAACACGCGCGGAATTATACTGATGATGTTGAATTTTCTTGTGAAGATGCAGGCCGAACGCCAATCGATGATTTATGTAAAATAGTAGAGGAGACTATTAAAGCTGGCGCAACGACAATTAATATTCCAGATACGGTCGGCTACACATTACCCAGTGAATTTGGTGGTATTATTCAAACCTTATTTAATCGCGTGCCTAACATTGATAAAGCAATTATTTCCGTACATTGTCATGATGATTTGGGCATGTCAGTGGCCAACTCGATAAGCGCCATTGAACAAGGTGCCCGTCAAATTGAGTGTACTATGAATGGTATTGGTGAGCGTGCTGGTAATTGTTCGCTTGAAGAGGTGGCTATGATTTTACACACTCGTAAGAAAAAGCTGGGCTTTGAAACAAACATAAGCCCGACTGAAATTGCGCGCACTAGCCAATTAGTAAGCAAAATTTGCAATATGCCTGTTCAAGCAAACAAGGCAATTGTCGGTGCAAATGCATTTGCGCATTCCTCTGGCATTCATCAAGATGGTATGTTAAAAGAAAAAAATACTTATGAAATAATGTGCCCTGAAAGTCTTGGTTATTTGCAGAAGAAATTAAATTTAACATCTCGATCTGGGCGTCATGTTATTGATCATCGTATGCGAGAACTGGGTTATAGAAAACAAGACTTTAACCTAGAAACTCTTTATACCAGTTTTTTAAAACTTGCCGATGAAAAAGGACAAGTTTTTGATTACGATTTAGAAGCGTTAGTATTTTTTGACCAAATAAATAGCGACCATGAATATTATAAACTTGACAATATTTCTGTATTGTCTGGCACTGGGACGGTTGCAACCGCAACCGTTGCAATGACAATTGGAGATGATAAAAAAATTGTGGACGCGGCAACAGGTAATGGCCCAATTGATGCGACATATCAATGTATGAAGTGTATTTCTGGTTTAGATATAAGCATGGAAGACTATATTATTATCTCAAAAGGAGAGGGGAAAGACGCGCTAGGTCAAGTTGATATTATTGTGACCTATCATGGACAAAAATTTCATGGTTTAGGGCTTTCTACCGATATTATTAAATCATCTGCGCAGGCAATGATCCATGTAATGAATCATATTCATTGTGCTAAAGCCGTTGAAGTACACAAAAATAAAAAATCAGTCGGTAAAGGTGTTTAAATGAAAGTAATTGTTATTCCCGTAACACCTTATCAACAAAATTGCAGTTTAGTTATTTGTGAAGAAACAAACAAAGCAGCCATTGTTGATCCAGGTGGCGATCACAAACAAATTTTAGACGTTATTAAGTCTCATGATGTTAGCGTTGAAAAAATTATTTTAACACACGGGCATCTTGATCATGTTGGCGGTACACAACACTTAAATAATAGCTTAAACGTCCCCGTATTAGGCCCAGGAAAAGAAGATGCTTTCTGGCTTAATCAATTAGAATCCCAATGTGAGTTTTTGAATTTCCCGATAACAAAAAACTTCTCGCCAGATACTTGGTTAAAAGAAGGCGATGTTGTTGATGTAGGTGCTATCAAATTTGAAGTCATTCATGTACCAGGGCACACCCCTGGACACATGGCATTATATGATCCCAAGAGTGCACAAATTATTGTCGGAGATATACTCTTTAATGGTGGGATCGGGCGCTATGACTTCCCAAAAAGTGACGGGAAATTATTAATTGCTGGTATCAAAGCTAAATTGCTAAATTTACCTAGTCAGACAGTTGTTTATCCTGGTCACGGTCCAACAACTACCATTGGTCAAGAAAAAACAAGCAACCCCTTTTTGCATTAATATCCCAAGCCTATGCACACGCCTCAGAATTTATAAAGCATTTTGAGGTTATAACCAGTTCTATAATACTATTTCATGACCATTGACAATCAGTTGCCCTTGCCTGTAACTTCCTGCAAATATAAATTTTTGAGCTACAAGCTTTAACAAATTATTTTTTAAACCGAAATAAAAATAATTTCCAATACTTGGAACATTTAAAAATTCTTTTGGAAAAGAAAACTTTGCTTCCCCAGTTGCATAATCCAATAACAAATATGGATTCTTTAGTAAATCAGATAAAACAACTCCCTTATTCAACGTAAAATTAATGTGACCATTAACATCTCCCCAGGGAGTTTCTGAATAAAACTTAGAGAGAGAAAATATAAAACCATGATTTATAAGCGCGGCCACTGCATTTTCTGCTTGCTGATGACTTTGTCTATCAGTGGTCAAAAGCTTAAGATCCTGTTGATAAAGTTCAGTAATGGCAACTTTTAAATGATTGTTGGAAAATAGCAACTTTTCATCATTACCCAATTGCAAACGACCTATGAGAAGTTCATTATGAGTATTTATTAGATCTGAATCACTGCCCTCTTCACTTCCACCTTTTAATGTGACATTTTCAAACTGTGATATCACAGTGTTTTTCTGGTTATTCAGTTGTAATAGTTTACCAATGCGAAGTGTGTAATTGTATGTCTTTACTGAGCGTTTTAGCGTTGCATCTGCAAAAGAGGCGGAAATAACCACATGTTGCAACGATATGTTGTTATTGAGTGTTTTTAGTGTGCCACCTCCCAAAAATAAATTCAGGTGCCACGTTTTATTATTAAGATCTATTTTGTAGCTCATTGTCAATGGCTGAGATTTTAAGCCCTCTCCATTTTCATTGTAACTCCCTGAAGGTATGCTTAATTTACCCTTTAACGTCCCCCAAAGATTGATCTCTTCTGTGAAATTAATCCAATGTTCGCTAGCAAAATAATTTTTCAAGGTTTTATTAAACGCTGGATCTAAAAATATTAACTTATTAGTCGAAGTAGCTTTGTACGGGTAATGATATATTTTAGTAAAAATTTTAAAAGTGATATTTTGCGAATTTTTATCTATAAAAGTTATTTTAGTAATGACATTTGCGCTAAAGAAATGCTTTTTATAACTTAGCATTTCAACATGCATATCGTCATTATTTGCTGTTGATAGAATTTCTTTGGTTTTTTGCTCTGTATATTGACCAACATAATACGTACCAATCAAAGATACTCCTACTAAAAGGAAGATGAATAAAAACGCTAATTTCTTCATGATTTGATATACCTTTACAATAAACGATAATAAATGCCTAGCAATACATAAAATCCATTTTCCTCACCACTAGCTAAATTATTCTCCTAGCAGAGTAACGGGTCTATGTCACGATTTAGTATCATTAGTCAAAAAATTTCAACAACTTCAGTTACACTCTAACATATTTCATTAGGAGGTACGAATGAGTTCACAAAAATGGCACTGGTTACACAGCCCAATTACTGGCGGTATATTACTAATGATTGCGGCTACAATTGCACTTGTCTGGGCGAATATAGCTCCTCTATCATACCATGCTTTTTGGTATAATACATTGTGGAAAGTATCATTAGGCTCTAATAATATAATACATACCATTAACCTTCATCAAATTACAAATGAATTTTTAATGTCTATATTTTTCTTCTTTATTGGCTTAGAAATAAAACGAGAGCTGTTAGATGGAGAGTTATCGAGCTTTAAAAAAGCCGCATTACCTTTATTTGCAGCATTAGGCGGTGTGATCATCCCTGCCAGTATTTATTACTTCTTTAATGCAGGCACCTCAAGTGTCAATGGTTGGGGTATCCCAATGGCAACCGATATTGCGTTTGCATTAGGGATATTAGCTATGGTAGGACAACGTATACCCTTAGCACTTAAAGTTTTTTTATCGGCTTTAGCAATCGGTGATGATCTAATGGCCATAATTGTCATTGCAATTTTCTATACCCATGAAATTTACCTAAATGCAGTGCTTTATGCTCTTGCTGGCGTCATTGTATTGATAATTGCAAACAAACTAGGGGTGCGTAATAAATGGTTCTATTACACGGTTGGCTTGATTATTGTTTGGATTAGTTTCTTAATATCTGGCATACATGCGACCATTGCTGGTATCGCAGTGGCCTTCACCATTCCTTCTCGGCGCGCTATTTCAATGGATGAATACCTTAATAAAACCAAAATATTGTTAAAAAGTTTAGAGCCAGTGCGCTTTTGTGAAAAGAACATATTAACCAAGCAGGCCATGAAATCATTAAGCGAAGTTAAAATATTGAGCTTTAAAGCTGCAAATCCATTACAATTAAAAGAAGGAGCCTTGCACCCGCTGACAAGCTTATTTATCGTGCCATTTTTCGCACTGGGTAATGCTGGCGTTATCATTGATAAAGAAATGCTACATCAATTAACCAATCCTATTGTCCTTGGTATTGCACTCGGACTTATTATTGGTAAACCGCTTGGAATTTATTGTTTCACTAAATTACTCACTGTGCTGAAAATTGGAGAGTTACCAAAGGGTGTCACCTGGTCTCATATTATAGGGGCAGGCTTCTTAGCTGGAATGGGCTTTACTATGTCATTATTTATTACTGATTTGGCATTAACCGAGCCAAAAGATCAAGTCATAGCCAAAGTCTCGGTACTCGTGGCCTCAGTGTTATCAGGGATCATTGGTTATATTATTTTACTCAACACAAAACAGGCAGAACCATAACAATGGATCATAAACATCATTTAAAAAAAATGAAAGCTATTAAAGAAAAACAAGATCAAAAAATCGCAGCTGCTACCACCAAGCAAGGTGTTTCCATTTTACTTGGCGGACCTGGAAAAGGAAAAAGTAGCTCTGCTTTTGGTATGCTGGCAAGATCACTTGGACACGGTCATAAAGTTGCCGTAGTACAGTTTTTGAAAGGTCCAATGGAAACAGGCGAGGAGCTGTTTTTTACACAACATAACAATGTCGAGTGGTTCGCGATGGGAAATGGATTTACTTGGGAGACACAAGATGCGTCTAAAGATATTAAAAGCGCAGAAAAAGCATGGACAAAAGCACAACAATTATTAACTGACGATAACTATCAATTAGTAATTTTAGATGAAATAACCTATATGTTTAACTATCAATACCTGACACTTCAACCGACTTTAGATGCACTTAAAAACCGACCAAAAATGATGAATGTTGTTTTAACTGGTAGAGCTCCTAAACAAGCGTTAATAGATGCTGTAGATACTTATAGTCACATTCTCGAAGAAAAACACGCATTTAAAGCCGGCATTGAGGCGCAAGCAGGTATCGAATGGTAATGTTATGCCCGTCCGAGCTTAAAGTCCAAAATGGCCAATCATGTGATGCATAAAATTGACCAGTAGGTGATTAACATTGATTGGTTGATTCCATAAAACAATAAACTTCGCCAAAGACAGCCATTGCATCTCTCATCGTTGATTGGTAGAATATTGCTCTTTGATTTTGACTTCGAGATAACAACTTAACCGCGCATTTTAATTGAGACTCGATAAATGAGTTTCTGTAGTATATTCGTTCAAAAGAGCACAAAATTAGGGTATATACCCTGTTACTTTAGCGGGATGCAATTGATTATTAAAAAAATCTAACACTGAATCTTAAACAATAATCTCTTAACTAAAGGATAAGTAAAATGCTATCTCCTAAAATCATTCGTACTCTGATTAAAGACAACATCACTAATCGAGCCCCAGCCCCTGAAACATTCAACCTTATTCAACCACCTAAAAAAAAACGACCAAACACAATAGTTTCCCACTATCCAAAAGGTAAAATATATGTTCTGTTTAAAAAGTTTGGAGAAGAGAATCAAGAAGAGTTTACTGCGACTGAAAAAGTTATATTAAGAACTGCTGTGGAAATTGTTATTAAAAAGTCAACGCAGTCAGTACAAATTTCTAACTCTCGTGATCAGTACTACACTATAGATCACACAAAAAGAATTAAAACCTGGTTCGGCTCAGATACCCATGAAACTGTAATGCTTGTAAACTCTGGATTAAATACCATACAGGATATATTGACTAGTAGCTCAAAGATGATAGTTTTTATAGATGTACGGGACACACAGAAGGTTGCTAACTTCTATTGTACGCACAAAAATGTTAAACCCGAAAATCTTTACTCTCAATCAAGTGGTACACCTAGCTTTACAGGTATCGGCCTTATGATATATGTTGCCAAGGATATGCTTCATTTTGCTGCAACCAACACACATAAGGTAGAAGTTATTTTTCGTACTTTGATTAATAATTTATTAAATCTTTCTAATAAACCCAACTTGCACGGGAACTTTATACACGGCTCAGACATGTGTAAGCAGTTAGCTTTAGAGTCTCCTGCAAGAACACTTTACACTGCCGACTCGTGGATCAACTTTATTATTAGTTGTGCGGCGGTTGATGATGAAATTATAGATGCTGAAGCAGTAGCTAATGGGTATGTGCTAGTTGATAGTGCAATGAAGTAAACCTATACTCATTGCTGCAAAAGGCACGTCCGCTCGGTAAATTCTCAAGATAAAACCATAAAAATACTGGCTCAATATTCAATTAATAACCTCTACCTCACAGTAGCGAAAAACACCCTAATGAAGGTTAATGAATATTTTTATAGCGTAGTTTCGAAGAAAAAATACGCTTTCGTTTTCGCTTTACCGCGACCTTTTGCGCTACCTTTTGCTCGATCATTGCCTCTATCAGGCTTTTTGCTCCCTCTGTGAAACCACTAAGGAAGTATCCCCAACAGGCGGCATTTCTAATTGTTTCCTGGCTATTTTGAGTAGCTAACCATAGGCAATCTTCTTTTCCATATATGAACGCACAATCTCCTGGGTTTACTCTGGATGGTCTTGTCACTGCATAATCAACTGTAAATAGTGCCTTATGAGAATATTCATGCAAAATTGTTTGCTCGCACATTTTTTTACTTCTAGAAGAGGAAAAATATTCAGCACCAATATATATATTCATCACTGATCCTGCATGACC